>JAKTUT010000002.1:196108-529464 GCA_030556845.1 Sugiyamaella floridensis | reverse complement strand
GGGGGGGGAGGGGTTGGGCAAACGGGCAACAAAGTTCCGACCTGTCACTTGTGTAGACGGAGTTGCAGTCAGTTGGATCGTAAGTAGTGAGAGAAGAGTGAGGGAAGAGAGTACGAGGGAAAGATAGACTATACGAGACTGGGCCAAATAATCTCGCAGAGTAAAGTGTGGGGGTTTAGGACAGGAATGGTGAGTTAACGGGTTAAAGGTTAAATTGTGTACCTGAATCTGCGAATTAAATGGTCTGTGTTGCCACTTTTAACTAACGTATTGGCGGCTTAAGGAAATATAGACATGGGCCGATGCGCTTGTGAAGTCGCCGATGGGACGGAGGCGTAAACCCGGGCGTCCGACACCTTAAGTCCGCGTTTGTAAGCGGTTCCGGGGCACCTGTTTCAGTTCCCAATCTTAGCGATTAGGTGGTGGTTTATACCATAATATGGTAATGGCCACAGTCAAAGGTTATTATAATGGCTATTTGACAACAGTTCGAGTTACTGACTGTAGAAAAGTATTTTGCGCTGGTAGTTTGCTAGTTAGTTGGCCCTTGAAATCAGATATGCATGCATTTCTTGACTAGTTAAAGAACAAGTCATCACTTGACGCTTCTGATAGAAGAAGGCTGAGCCGGTACTTTACTTATTTTTTTCTTCTTCTTAGACTGTTCCGATGAGCCTCGACGTATTGAAAATTAAACAACGATTCTCCACAACGAAGTATACGGTAGTTGGATACGGATCCCGGAACCTTGAACCGATCCGAGCAACCGAAACATATCGATGAAC
This sequence comes from Sugiyamaella floridensis, assembly GCA_030556845.1. Lineage (NCBI taxonomy): Eukaryota > Fungi > Ascomycota > Dipodascomycetes > Dipodascales > Trichomonascaceae > Sugiyamaella > Sugiyamaella floridensis. The sequence goes on along the minus strand of JAKTUT010000002.1, from coordinate 528,679 downwards.
AGCCACTTTTGATCAAAAGTGCCATATTCCATGTCAATTTGCTCTTTGTATCAGCCTATCGCATTGTGTCAATATTTCCACATAAGGACGACTAGATCGAGGCTGGATTGGGATGCAACACGATGGATACGACGGGGCTTAGCGGTTGAAATGACTGTGCTTTTATCTGTAGTCTTAAATACAAGCACATGAATAGGCTTGGTTCTATTCCACCTATATAACTGCAAAATGCAATTCATTGCAATAATAACGTTTCTTTCATGTTGGACTACTACAGTCAATAACACCTAATTCCATATTCACTCCTTAGATGATACGGTCTAGGTCAACTACTGCCTGTCTATAGCTCACGTGACCACCAACCAGCCGTACACATGTGTAGCCGCACCGTCACTTGTGAGCACCGGGTAACATCTTCATTTTGTCCACACCATCTCGCCTCCTATATAGGCCTCTCTTACTACCAGTGTTTAACAAACCCCTTGCAAAAGGTGTATTGTTTCCTCGCTATCTCACTAGACAATGCTGCTGGTAGCATTGCGCTCGGCACGGGCCGCGCCAGTTCGCCTTGCGCTGTCTCGGGCGACGACCGAGCCGCAAAGACTTTTGTTACGGCCGTCAGCTTACTTCTCGACTTCGTCGCTAATGGCTTCGCCTATCCCCAAGCGATCGGTTCGTGAAGTACTCCGTCAGCGTAAACGTCTTGCCGAGTCCAAGAAGAGGAATGATGAAGAAGCCGAATCACCGGATCCCAACAGTACAAAGTCCTCAAGAGCCTCGAAACCAAAGCCTCCACCAAAAGAATCCGCCAAAACTTCCAAGGGCTCGTCTGGTGGTTCAGCTGGTTCAGGCGGATCCGGCGGCCCAGAAAAGCCTCGCGGTCCTGGAAAGTCGGATAAACCACCCTACGACAACTTCCGTGTCATTGAGTTCAAATTCTCGATTCGCCAGATCATGTTTGGTCTGTTTGCTGGTGTCATGATCTTCAGTCTCATGGCTCCTGGAGAGCAGTACCGCGAACTGACTTGGCAGGAGTTCCGTACACAGTACCTTGATCGCGGGCTTGTTCGCCGCCTAACTGTAATTAACAATAGCACCGTGCGTGTGGAGACGACGGGCGCAGAGGTTGGTGGTGAAGTTATCTACTTTTCGATTGGTTCTGTGGAGTCGTTTGAGCGCCACCTCGACGAGGCTCAACGTGGCTCTACCCACGATCGTGTACCTGTTACCTATGTTGAGGAGGGGTCAATGCTCTCGTCGTTTATTGGCTTTATCCCCACTTTTTTGCTGTTGGGATTCCTCATCTGGATGAACCGTCGCGCTCTAGGAGGTGCCCGCGGTGGTGCTGGCGGGGTAGGTGGTGGTCCTGGAGGTATTTTTGGCATGGGACAAAGCAGAGCCCACCTGTACAATAGCATGACGGACGTCAAGGTCAAGTTCGATGATGTTGCCGGCATGGACGAAGCCAAGGAGGAAATTGTTGAGTTTGTCAAGTTTCTCAAGGACCCCAAGAAATACGAGGCTCTAGGAGCTAAGATTCCCCGCGGTGCCATTCTGTCGGGTGCTCCTGGTACTGGTAAGACGCTGCTGGCCAAGGCGACGGCTGGTGAGGCTGGTGTTCCGTTCTTCTCTGTTTCGGGATCTGAATTCATTGAGATGTTTACTGGTGTTGGAGCTAGCCGAGTGCGCGATCTGTTCAAGAAGGCTAAGGAGGCTGCTCCTAGTATCATCTTTATTGATGAGATTGACGCTATCGGTAAGTCGCGTGGAGGCGCCAACATGCGCGGTGGCAACGACGAGCGTGAAGCGACACTGAACCAACTTCTCGTGGAGATGGACGGGTTCGATTCCACCGAGCACCATGTTGTCGTTCTGGCTGGTACCAACCGTGTGGATGTTCTTGACAAGGCTCTTCTACGTCCTGGTCGATTTGACCGACACATCAACATTGACGTTCCCACTCTAGATGGACGTAAGGCCATTTTCGAGGTACATTTGGCCAAGATCCAGTACGACAAGACAATCAAACAGCTGTCTGGTAAGCTTGCTGCAATGACACCTGGATTTGCGGGTGCTGATATTGCCAACTGCTGCAATGAGGCAGCACTTGTGGCTGCTCGCAAAGGAGCTTCGATTGTTGGCATGGAACACTTTGAAAAGGCTATTGACCGAGTCATTGCTGGACTGGAGCGTAAGTCACGAGTGCTGCTGCCTGAGAAACGTCGTGTCGTTGCTTACCACGAGGCCGGCCACGCTATTTGCGGTTGGTTCCTCAAGTACGCAGATCCGCTTGTCAAAGTATCGATTATTCCTCATGGAGAGGCTGCTCTTGGATATGCGCAGTATCTGCCTCCAGATGCGTTCATTACCACTGAGGCCCAGTTCCAGGATCGTATGGCCATGGCTCTAGGTGGACGAGTGTCGGAGGAAATCCACTTTGACTCGGTGACAGTTGGAGCATCGGACGATTTCAAGCGAGTGACGCAGATGGCACAGGCCATGGTTACCGAGTATGGAATGTCTGCTCTTGGCCAGGTGCGTCTTAGCCGTCAACAGGGGGCTATCCAGAAGCCATACAGTGAGCATACTGGCAAGATGATTGACGACGAGGTGCGTCGCATTGTCCAGGAGGCACACGATCGGTGCAAGGCTTTGCTGAAGGAGAAGGCGACCGAGGTTGGTCTTGTAGCAGAGGAGTTGCTTAAAAATGAGGTTCTCACTCGTCAGGACATGATCCGACTTTTGGGACGTCGACCGTTTCCTGAGCGAAACGATGCTTTTGACAAATATCTTGCCGACGATCTTTCCCAGCTTAAAGACGGTGCCAAGAACACGGGTACCTCTCGTGGTACTGGGTCACCGTCTGTGAATTCGTCATAATGAGCAGTGCTCTGTCGCCTCTCTTAACCAATATCAAGCCTCGTACCTCTGAAGTGACGCTTTGATAGTAAGCTGAGCACTAAACATTGTAAATAGCCAATGCATTGCATTATCGAGGTTCCGTGAGTCCGTGAGGGTATAATCTAACAGGTCAAAGCCATTATTTCCTGTCATGAACCTTCATGAGTAGTTGAAGTCATCTCAACGGTTGAATAGCTACACGGTGACACTTCGTGATGACTAGTTTGTTTAAAGCTCGCATATCTTACATTTTGTTTGCAGCTAATAAATATTTACAGTTTTTTTTTAATCGTCCATGTCACCAAACACACTGGCGTCATGGTCGTTGTCGCCGGAACTGGGCGGCGACGGGTCGTCATCATCATTGGAGTTGGCTGGAGGAGTGAACTTGGGCGGAACACGGGGCGAGTCGTCAAGGAAGAGGTCTGCACGGGACCGGCGCATGTGTGACATACGACGGGCACGGTAGGGAGTAGCCAGCATTTCATACTCGTCATTGACCTTAACAGACGGAAGCGTAGCCTCGGTGAAGAGGGAATCGGTTATGCCACGGGACATGGGAGACGAGGCCAGAGCTCCAGGAGTAGAGCCACGAGCGCCTGATGGAGGGTACGCAGCCGAGTGGGAGGTGGAGCTTGAACGGTGTGATGACCGTGACAGCAGAGAAGCCGAAGTGCTGAGCGACACTGATGAGGTGTGATGCTTGGCAATAGGTTTGGAGCTCGAAAGAGGAATTGCCAGCACAGGGATATTAGCCGATGGAGGAGGAGGTGATGGGCTTGAGGACAGCTGGAGCCGCGAGCCTGCGCGGGAGGGTCCATCGCCGAGGGGCGAAGCAGAGGCGCGGTCACCAGTTCGTGATGACGAGGCGACACTCAACGGTGAACTCGAGCCAGCAGGAGGAGCACCAGCACCAGCACCAGCACCAGCACCAACAGCAGCAGTAACACCAGTAACACCAGCACCAACAGTGCTAACACCATTAGTAGCACCAGTTGTTGTTGATGACGCCTGAATGTTGCCGCCGGTAGAATAATTACCGTTGAACAGACCTTGGGGGTCGAGATGATGGTGGTTGGGTTGATGATGCTGATGAAGTTGATGAAGGTGATGCGAAGGGTGATGAAGAGGAGCCGAAGAAGCCATATGAGGACCCGTAGGTGCGTATTGGTATTCCGAGTTGGCAGTAAAGGCAGGATCATGAATGACAGGGTCTTCTTCATCCTCATCTTCCTCATTCATCGACACAAGAATGGAAGCAGCTTCGAGCAACTGAACCTGCTGATGCTTTGAAATGAGCAACTTCGAGGTGACAGACCATTCGGGGGTATGTTCCCACAGGTGTTTAGCCAGAGACGACACATGTTTATAGCCCTTTCCGCAAGCCTGACATTTGAGTTCCTCCTTGAGGCGGCCCGTTTCGCCTTCGCTAATGCGTCGAGCCACGAACTTGCGCGACAACTGCGGAATGTGCTGAGGAGCACCAAAAGCCGCTGCTGCACCGGACACTGGAGCAGGAGGCACGTTAAGAGCTACCTTATAGTAGGGAACGGGAGAAGCACCGTCTGGCGCTGCCGACTGTGCTAGAGGGTTCGCATCCATGGCCATGATCACACGCTGGTGGAGGATGCCCGACTACTGTGGTAAGAGAACCAGTCCTTATAGTTAGGCAGTCCTGGGGGGGCAGGAACGGGAGAGAACGGAACACGAAGTCGTGACGGGGAGAGGGGAGAAAAGGACCCAAGCGAAATAAAACCAAATAGTCAAATAGGTCGCAAAGTGGAGAGGTACGACAGATGCTGCTGCGGTTGAATATATAAATTTTTTTTAACCGCGGGGCAATTTTTTGGGCCAATGCGCATTGCTTTTGTGGGTCTATAGTATATGGGAAATGAGGGGCTTTTCCTGACTACTACGGCATTAATCAGGTACAAATAAGGTGTAATTGACAGAGATTTAACAGGATACTAGTAATATGGATAGACGAGAAATATATAGTCATGTTAAGATGGAAACAGTTAGAATTGATAGCTAGTCAAGCAGTTTGCAAAATACAGGGTCAACCCCTCAGAAGTATGGATCAACGCAATATCACGGTACCCTGAGTTGAGCAAGGGAGGGAACGGAGTAAAGGGGGTCAAGAGAACAAAATGGTAATAACAGTTACAGTCACCAGTTACATACCATTTCTGTATTGTACTGTTGTTTTTCACTACTACTTATTTGGCCCCTAATAAACCCCAACAAATGGTGAATTCGTGGAGGCTTCAAATATAAACCCCAGTGAGTGATTGCCTAATTAGGAAGGCAAGCCATTAGACTACTAATCTCGACCCGGTATCGGCAACCGGGCTGGGCGAGGGGCCGGTTACAGACAGGGCAATTGGATGGAGATTGGCTGTTGATTGGCTGTTGATTGACTATTGATTGACTGTTGAATAGGGTGATTATGTACTTAGTGATTGTCCATTATCATTGTTAACCTCCATACACAAGGGCTGCAAGTAAGAGTATCTACTTGTTCCTTGACCGGTGACTCAAACTCTAATGATGTCTCAGGACCTTTAAACTAGCCAATCAAACTGAACCGCAACTGAATTATCAACGAGTAGCATGACGACATTATGCTATTACGCCTAGTAAGCGACCGTTAGCGGTAATCCGCATACTTCGCATCAGGTTCTTGTTCAATGTACCATTCTATATCGGAAAAACAGCCCGAGTAATAACCGTGTACAAGGAAGAAGGTTTGTGTTAGCTCATTGCAGTCTTTTGGAGTCCAGAAAAAGCTATTTTGACAAAAATCAAATACTGTAATAATTTATGATAATTCGACAGTTTCTCAACCATCATAATTGCTATCTGTATCCCATCAAAGTAGAGACCTTTTTGTGGTTTTGATGTTGCTGGCACTATCTATTATTTCTCACTGGTAAGAAGCGCTGGCCCCTACCCTGATCCACCCTGAGCCCTCATTGCCTACGCGACACGCCCTTACCCGGGACGATATACCATCTGCATCTCTAAACAACATTTCACTAACACACGGGTTTCTACGTTTTTGTTGTCGCGACTTTTACGCAGTTTACCCATTAAATCGCAGCTCTACTGTGAAAGCATACGTCAATACAGAAAACGGCGATTCTTTGAATATCCCTCTATCCATCGGTTACGTTTCACCATGGCAGAATCGCGCCAGGAACTTGTCAATTGGGTCAATGACCTTCTCCAACTGGACATCACTAAAGTGGAACAATGTGGATCTGGAGCCGTGTATTGCCAGATCTTTGACTCCATCTTTTTGGACGTGCCCATGTCGAAAGTGCGCTTTGATGTCAACTCCGAGTACCAATACCTAAACAACTTCAAGGTTCTTCAGAACCTCTTCACAAAACACAAGATAGATCGCACGGTGCCTGTTGAAAGACTTGTAAAGTGCCGGTTCCAGGATAACCTCGAGTTCCTACAATGGATGCGTCGATTCTGGGATGCAAACTTTCCTGGTCATGAATATGATCCTGTTGCTCGTCGTAAGGGGCCCTCGGGTCCCAAACGCATTGTGTCCAATGGTTCCACCACTAGTACCTCGTCCAGTACCGCTGCTGTTTCACGACCTGTAGCCCGTGCTCCTGTATCTACTGCCACTTCTGCCACCTCACGGCCTGCTCCGCGTCCAGCCCCACGTTCTGCTGCTGCTCCTGCTACGCGTCCTGGTACTCGTGTCGTCTCGGGCTCAATAGGCGCTCCTGCTGCGGCCGTCAAGCCTCTCAAAGACAAGATTGCTACACTTGAGGCCGAACATGAAGAGCTCGTCAACACTGTTGACATCCTAGAGGCAGAGCGCAACTTTTACTATGACAAACTATACAATGTCGAGCAGCTGATCCAGGTTGCCGTTGACACACTTGACAAGAAGGGTGAGGAGAAACCCGAGGGTGAGCCTGAGGAGCCTGAAGAGCCCATTGATTACGAGGATGTGTATACGCGCCTTGTGCGCGAGATCCAGACAATTCTGTACCAGACAGCCGATGGCTTTGAGATCCCTTCACAGGATTATGAGACCGAGGAGACCTTTTGATTCCAGTGTACAATGTCCACGACTTAGTTTGTCTGAAAGCTACTACATTCTTGAAGGTCAACGAGATAATAATGTTTCGCCAACCAAGTTACACTTTTAGTTACCGATTTTGTCATTTTGTCATCTCTTCACTATAATCGGCGTCAGATGCAGGCATTTGACGTTTGTGATCAAGACAACCAGACTCCAGAGTGTACCATTCAGTGTAACCATGGCCTTTGTAGTCTGCTTCACCGTGTACTTTTACCTTTCAATTGCGAACCTTCACCTTGTTAATGTATACTGTGACAGCTTAGCCAGATAGGAGAAGCAGTGACATCAAACAACAGCCAGCAGCAGTTCGCCTATACCTTTTAGCATCAAAGTTAATGAGTGGATGTTTAGTAAAGTATTACGTGGATAGATACTTTAGGACTACTACACTATCATGGAATGCAACGAGTACTCTTAAAAGTGGTTCATGAACGGATCGGTGGTATGAAAGCCTGAACTTCAAAAGTAACTTCACAGTACTTTACTTATTTCACTACAATCATTCAATATACAGCGGACCTACCAATTGGTAGTACCTTTATTAAACAAAAACACACGTTTCTACATCATCAAGTGCACCTGGGCAGAGTCCGGGGTAGGCTTAGTTGACAGACTTCACCCACATGCTGTTATTTTGGTAGCACTTGCAGAGCAGTCTCAACTTTTTTAGGCAACAGTGGCAGCAGGAGCAGCCTCGGCAGCCCAGTCATCAGCAGTTGACCAGTCAGCAGCACCGGCACCGGCATCAGGAGTGACCTCCCAGTCCTCACCAGCAGCAACCTCGGGGACAGTGGCCTCCTCAGCAGCAGCGGGGGCCTCCTCAGTGTAGGCAGGGGCCTCAGCCTCCTCAGGGTCCCGGTAGAAGTACAGATCGGGCATCACAGACCAGGCAGTGGTGCGGTCGGGAAGAACACCCTTGAGACGCAGCACCTCACGGGCCAGGAGCCACCAAATGAGACCAATCGAGTGTCGCGACTTGTTGTTGCAGGGAATGGCAACATCAACATACTCAGAGGGAGAGTCAGTGTCGCACAGAGCAATCACGGGAATGTTGACGTACGAGGCCTCCTTGATGGCCTGAGCATCAGTACGAGGGTCAGTGACAATGATCAATCGAGGCTCCTTGAACGAACGGGTGATGTAGTTTGTGAAGTTACCAGGGGTAAAGCGGCCAGCAATGGCAGTAGCACCAGTGTGGTTAGCAAACTTGAGCACGGCACGCTGTCCGGCAGGGCGGGCAGAGATAGCCACAACATCAGCCGAACGAGGAACAGCGGCAATGATACGGGCAGCCAGAACCAGCTTCTCCCAGGTCTTGCCAATGTTGATGATGTTGACTCCGTCGGGACGGGTCTTGTACACATAGGGCTCGTTGTGGACCTGGACGTTCTTGGAGCCGAGGTGCGTCTGGGCAGCCAGCAGTAGCTGTGCGTCCTCCTGAGTCAGATCAAAGAGCTTGTCGGACATGTTGTTCGGATGAATGTGGTGGATATGTAGACGGGGGACAGGGACTTCGTATGAACACATTTGCAGCGTCCGAGTCGTGCAATTTAGCCGCGTGCCCAGTAATGCGGTAGGAATATATGAGTATATGTGACGGGGTATTTCCTAAATAGGTAATGTATATATGGAACGATTTAGCCGTACGATTTAGCCGTTTATCTCAGCCGCTTGTGGGGGGAGCGGGAGACAGGTCTCCTTCCTAATATATTTAACTACTACAACCACTGGCTAACTTGAACTTATACTCTTTAATGTTTCTCGTTTTAAATGTTAAAATTATTCAAATGTTTTACTCATCTCTCATTAAAGGTGTATGTGTGTCTACTGAGAGTCTACTAATAGACAGTACCGGCATGGTGAACACCGCCTGGTAGACGGAAAGCACCATCGCGAATGGGTTTCTCGAGAATCGAAATGTCATCTCCACTGTAGATTTGGTGATGAGGAGGTGTTGGTGGACGGCGAGGATAGGGCCGGTAAGCGTAATTCTCGTCAACAGCAGGTGAATCAGCAAGAGAACGAGTACGGAGACGAACAGGTGATGAAGGTGCAGGTCGAGGACCCGAGTTCTTACGGGGTGAAGCCTTTTGGTGTGTGGAGGAGGGTGTTGGGTTGCCTGGACTTTGACCTCGGAGCACATGAATGATTCCATAGACAGCAAGACCCATGGCACTCCAAATGAGTGAGTATTTGAAAGCAGTAACAAGAAGAGTGGCGCCTCTGTCCATGTAGAACTCAAAGGTGGGTTTGAGGAACACAAGCATGACTCCGACAACGATTCCCATAAGGAAAGATGGCGGTGACAGCACAATTGGCTTTGAGAATACAGGATTATCCATGGTGGTAACTGGTGGTTGTTGTTGTTGTTGTTGACGATGCGGTGATAATGCTGGTGAAAGGCGGTCTTGGGGTCGAGAAGGCATCAGTCTAGGAGAGACTCCAGTAAAGTAGCTATGAGCCGGCGATAAGGAGCGGGATCTGTTGGACCGTGATCCTTGAGATGCTCTTGGAGGTGCCAAGTCGGGGATTCGGTCGAGACTAAGGCCTGGAGACTGAGGTCTAGTGAGGGGTGATGGAGGTGTTGGTAAGCGGACTGGAGAAGTCGGGGAGCTGATAAAACCCGGGCCAGTGGCTATGGCTGTTGTTGATGGTGGGGCGCGGGGAGTTGTATGCAATGACGAGAGTGCTGAGTCGAAGCGCAGAGCCCAATTGGGTTGATTCTGAGGTGAATTGTCCTCTTCAGGTTTGCCAGCTGTTGATGGGTCTATAGTTGAGGCAGCTGTAGCAGAAGGAGGAGGAGGGGACAAGTCTTCAGCACTAACAAAATGACTGGCAACGTTGTCGGATTCGAGAGATTGGAATAACAGAGGGAAACTGTCGTGAAGCTGTGAATCAGCCAATGGCGGCGGCGGCGGCGTCGGAGGACGAAGAAGCGACGAGTCCATGTTTTAAACTAATAACCCCCCCCCTTTTTTTGCAACTGTTTTCAGGGGTAATCAATGCAGCAAAAAGCAGCAAAATATGCAAGCACATGCAAAAGCAATATCCCTAAACAGACACACGAGACGAGCCGAGTGGGGCCAGCAGACGGGAATTACTATGCCGACAAGGCCAACAGGCTCCACTCAGTTGACGTGCAGAGATAATGAAGTCAATTAGTCTGCACTAGACTGCTGGTGACCTGAACGAGACTCTATTGGGTTCACAAGACTGACTTTACTAGGGTGAATCAACACTTGGTATGATGGGACCCCTGGTGACTCGTCACTTGCCGAGTGGACACAAACGTCACTTGGAAAAGAGCGTCGTCAAGATCGATTGACCGATGTGGTGGTATTTATTTCGTGGCACTGCCAGACCTCGCCTCGACTCGTCAATTGACGAGTAATTGCAGATGCATACCATTTTGGGAAGCATCAAAACAGCGCGGCTGTTCACAGAGGTACCTTGCTGACGCTCAGCGGAATCACAGTTGGACACCGCTGTTGCAGTTTCTCATAGTGCTTCGAGGTGCAAAATGAGCTCTGCCAGTTCTCGGTCATTCAGGGGAAGGTCAAGAACTATCGGAATGTTGCGCAGTAATTCCTCGACCTGAGGATCAGGCGGTGGCATTTCAGTTTGGATCCCAGCCTCCGAGCGATGTATAAAGGTCAATATGGTTTCTGCCATCAATTGGAAATACTGAATGCCAACAGTTAGTGATGCTAATCTACAAGCTGCCAGTACACGGCCCTTCACAAAAAAGAGAGCAGCTTTGTCAGTGATGCTAAAGTAAAATCATTAAAATCATTATCAGTACTCACGGAGAACAAACAACATTTCAAGGTACGATAACAATACAAATACTTTTACCAGTACTATTTGTGTTTATATGGTTCTGCTAGCCAGTAGGTGATATTTAAATGCTACAGAATATCGTATCTATTGTGGCACAGTATCACGCCATCAATAGGTTCACTATGCCACATGCTGTGCCACATGCTGTGCGATCAAGCGGGTTTTTCTTGTGCTTAGTTCGATCCTCAGCCCTTTCTAGATTCTCATATCTACACCACTGTGCCACTCTATAGTGACCATATGATGATATAGTTTTGTTCAAGGCCATCAATGGATACTTCTGTTTTAATTGGACTAGTTAACTTATGAAGAACGATATCAACAATTACATGGCTACAGCTGCATACCTACCTACTGCTACTACCTAGTACTTTGACTTTTACCGTCTGCAGTTACACCGCGCTACCGTTGAGCACAACACACGCAGTATGAGCAGGCAGCTAAAAGGTTGAAGACGAGGGACACAGTCAGTGTCGAACAGCATTACGCAACAACCGTCGTAGCGGGTTTCGTAAACTCTTCAGAGGTCGATCTTGACTGAATGATGACTAGACATCTGAATGAGTGCTGGCTGTATTTTCTGGTGGAATTCCATTTAATACTCGAGGCTTCGGCACAAACTATCTGTAGGATGTCTGTTGACTCAACCAGCTATACTAGGATGCTACCTTCTGCAGTCGAGATACCATATGGACGTCAGTATCGGCCCAGAGAGGTAATATTTATGCGGAACTCATACAGGGAATTGTACAATACTCTACTAAGAATCCATGTAACCAGAATTACGTTGAAGTTGTATTTCGTTGTATTCCTGATTTCATTAAGTTGTTAAGTGTCGTAATATTCTGATTTCATTATACTGTCAACTGTCGTAATATTGTAGGTCGAACTGCTTACATTCCTCTTTCTTTATCCCTATTAACCTACTCAACTTTTGTTAAAGATAGTTAACTACACCATCTATGGATACATTAACAAAGCACATAAAGCAAAACAACCCAACCAACCAATTACGATGGCTAGAGATCCTAGGCTCTACGTTGGAGCAATCAAGGTGTCATGACATGAATTTTGGGGAGGCAAAAACATTTAGTAAACGTCGCCCTGGACCGAGGGGACCTCGAAGACAACGTTCTTGCCAGTGAGCTTGTTGTACACAGACTGGAACGACTCAAGCTTGTAGTCCAGAGTGGTGATCTCCTTGGAGTCAAGAATGACCTTGTGCACCTTGGAGCCACCAACGTGGTAACGGACACGCTTGCCAACAATCTCAGTGGGGAAAACAAGGTCCTCAAGCAGAGCATCGTGGACAGCAGTCAGAGTTCGCGATCGAGGACGCTTCTGGGTCTGGCGAGAACGACGGCCGGGCTTGGGGAGGATTCGGCGCTCGGCAAGGAAGATAACATGACGGTCAGAAAACTTCTTCTCGAGCTCACGGGTCAGACGCTGTTGGATCTTGTGGTACGAGGCAAGCAGAGGAACGGGCACAAAGATAACAATGGCCTTCTTACCGCCAGAAACCTCAATCTCACGCACGCTCTTGAACTGCAGAGGGCGCAGGCTGGCCTTGAAGTCAGCGCCAGTCGACTCGAGGTCAATAAAGGCCTGAGCAACCTGCAGCTCGAGCTCAGAGGGGTCGGTCTTCAGGATCTTGTGGGTGGCAGACATTTTGTTGTGAAAGATGTCTAGGTCGACTGTCGTCAAAAGTCCAATGTGAGAGTCTTGAAATTTCACAGTGGTGTGGTGGGATTTGAGTGGGTAGTGGGATGTTTGGCTGACAGACCTGGTCTGAATGTTACTGTGATGGACAAATTAGGCAATTGTGACTGCTCTTAAAAAATGGGGAATGCGGCTTTATATAAGAATACACGGCTGAACCCATGCCCTCAAAAACTTTGGTCCTAACCCTATATCTGTATATCTCGAAGCATAGTAATAGGTCGGTACTCTCTCAAACTAGAAGCGTTATTATATATAAGTTATAATACTCTCTAGATATATAAAAAGTCGTTGTCTGGTTGCTTAAGTTCAGCTTCTTAAACCCCATCAATAGACACTTTATACTGTGTGAAGCATATTCTCAATTCACTATCATATAATATTATTAAATTACCGCACTAATAGCAACAACAACTGCTCCAACTAACTATAGTCATAAAAGATTGATTCTATCAAAGTACAAAAAATGGCATTATAGGCTCTAGAAAAGTCCAACAAATGACAAGGCTGTCACCAGGACAGTCATGAAAGCAGACGGAGCAATATCAGCAGCATCTGCCTTGGAGGTGGATTTCTTAGCAGTGGCAGCAGCACTAGAAGTCGAGGCAGCAGTAGTACCAGTTGCTGATGAAGACTCCGAGTTGGTGTCAGAGTCATCGCTACCAGCGAACTGTGTCGAGCCCTGACTAAGACCTTGGCCCTGTCCAGCACCATTATCCATGTACTGCTGAGCGCCCTTGGGCAATGTAGGCAGCGGAGCAGTGCCGTTGACCTCCCAGACACCCTCCTGGAATGAGGGGCAAGTGGCAGGAACACGAGTAGTAGTAGCGCCAGCAGCACCGGTGGGGTCGGGCGAGTTGGCGAGCTGACTCTTGAAGCTGTCATAGTCGGGAAGAGTCGACACAGACGAGCCCGAGATCTGCACAAGACCGTAGTGGTTGTCCTCCTCGCTGTACTCGTACACAAGACCTCCCGAGTAAACAGATGACATCTCATCTGAGTAGATAACAGGCACCTCGGTGAAGTCACGGTGGTTACCAACTGTGTTGCATCCGTACTCGGAGAAGAACATGGGGATCGAGTAGTTGCCGTAGTTTTGCACATTTGCCTGGTAACCAGAAATAGCAAACGACGAGTCTCCACACCACGAGTAGTCGTTCATACCAAACATATCAATACGTTCACCATCATCTCCACAGTTGAAGTACTCCATCTGTTGCCAGCGGTTCTGCGCAATGTCAGCAGCACTGTAACCAACAGGAATGGTGCGAGGAGCATTCTTGGAAATGTATTCCTTGAGATCTCGTACAACGGCCTTTACATACGGAGCAGCACCCGTTGTGTTGACATTGTTGATAACCTCGTTACCAGCAAAAAAGCCAAACGTGTTGTTGTACTTGGAGAAAGCGTCGACAGTAGCGAAAATAGCCTGTAGGTAAGGTGCGTTGTACGAGGGAGCGGGGTCACCCGAGTTGATGGAAATCTTGGGAGTATTGACGTCAAGCAGTAGATAGATGCCAGCATCTTCGAGCATTGACATGCACTCGTCGTGGTTGGCCGAGTTGTCCACGGTGTAGACCCGAATGGCGTTAAGTCCTAGGTCCTGGAAGTGGGGCACATCACGGCGGCAGTTGGCGGCGTCGGCCAGTGGATCTGTGACATTGGATGATCCTCCGGGTTGGTAATCGACACCTCGGATATAGAAGCGCTCAGTACCGTTGTAAAAGGCGTTTCCTTTGACTTCGATAGGCTCGAGAGCCGAGACCGAGGCTACGGCCGTCAACAGAGCAAGCGTCAACTTTGAGTACATTGTTTTGTATCAAAAAAACAACAAAACACTATGATCTAGAATCCAACCAGATCCAACTCTCTATACCAAATAGCGAATGACAGACTTGTTCTTTGTCGGTGGGGAAAAAGTCCAAGTAAAGAGTTGAAAATGGGCCGGAACAAGAGAGTTATTTATATTGTAACCCAGTAGGCCCCTCCCTCCCCCTAAAAAAAGATGCACTTTTGGCACGGACAGATCAGATCGAGGTTAGGGCTTTCCTTTACTGGGAAGTGCTGGAATGGTTCTATTTTGAGGTTTAACCAGTTACCAGGAACGGTACCGAGGTACTAGACGATATTAACAGGTTTATATTGATTATATTAATACGCCAGCAACTACAAAGTTCTCTTGGATTACCTCTATGTATTCTAAAAGACCCATTACCCCCCTGTTGCCTCTTTCAATGTTGCCTTAAAACTACTGCGTCACTGTGCAGTGGGGATGATACAAAGATGAACAGATCCACCGTGTCACAGGGGGAGGCAGTGTTTTAGCAACTGAAATGCCTCATATTCAGACCAAAGAATGAATTACAAAATACGAATAACAATTAAAGTAGACCAGAGGCTTCTTTTATACTTGTTCGGCCATAGACCAGTTGATAGATGCACGCGTCTATTAGCGGCTAGCGCGCTGTACCTGTGCAGGTGTTGCTACAGTTACTAGCCTGTTACTACCAAAAAAGCAGGAATTTGTGTGGTGCCACACTTGCTTTTTATCCACTAAACATGCACTCCGACGATCACTATCTCAATATGCAAAAAATGTTATAGTAGCTATAGAGTACAATGAGAAGAATTAAACAATGACAAGAGTCGTGGATATAAGCACGATTCGTGAATATAAGCACAATGACAAGATCGTGTCATTCATCTTGTCATTTGTTTGGTCTTAATGGGTCTCTCATTGAGACTCAGTCGGCTCCACTGATTCCTGCTGTGCCTCTACCTTTGGCAACGAGTCCTTGAACTTGGTCGCTATAGGCGAAGGCTCAGCATCAGCCATGATCTCTTCACCCCCTATACTCTTGAGTAGAGGAGAATTGCGCTGCGATTCAGGTGTCATATCCGACATGAGCTCAAAGCTGGGTGCTGCCTTGACACGCCGTGGGATAGGAGTGATGGGAACCTCTTCTTCCTGTTTATCCCCGTCTTTCCTTTCCATTCCATCACTTGCAGCCTTGGCTGGAATACCAAAAAATTGCGTCGTGATTGGAGACGGTTCCGAGTCTGCCATGATCTCATGACCTCCAATACTCTTCAGAAGAGGAGAGTTGCGCTGAGATTCAGGTGTTCTATCCGACATGAGCTCAAAGCTGGGTGGTGCCTTGACACTGCGAGGAATAGGAGTAATGGGAATCTCTTCATACTCTTCCTCAGCCTTAGAAGACTCTTCTCTAGGCTTGTCATCCTTTGGTACAGGACTGCCTGACTGAGTGGCTATTGGTGAAGGCTCCCAATCTGCCCTAATGACCTCCCCGCCAATGCTCTTAAGAATAGGCGAGTTGCGTTGCGATTCAGGCGTCATATCCGACATGAGCTCGTAGCTGACAACTCGCCTAGAAGCCTTCTCGGGAGTCAATGGCGATGGCGACGACGGCTCGCCGACTATTCTAGACCGAACAGCAGCTGGAATCGAACTGGATGAGCTGACGTCCTTGCCTCCTCGAACAGATGTATCAATGCGCAGCTTAGCTGGAGAAGTCTCGAACCCGCGCGACGTATCTGCCATGATCTCCTCACCAGAGCTGGGTCCAATAACAGGCGACCCCCTCTGAGATTCCGGGGTCATATCCGACATAAGATCAAAACTATGTTCAGCAGATTTAGGCTTGATAGGGGTAGAAGCTGCTTCAGGATCATCACCAGTGCTCTCCACCGTAACAGTCTCCTGTGAGATATCTGACCTGTCCTCTTCGTTGACGCCGTCGTTCTCGACGACTTCCTTAGTCAACGGATTGCTTTCAGCGGTAGGTGATACAGGCTCAGGAGCAGCCTTGGACCAGACGTGGTCAACAATAGTCTCCCAGCTGGTCTTGGCACTCGTTGGTAAACGTCTTCCTTTTGGACCCTTTGCACGTCCACGACGTGGGTCCGCCGATGCGGTGGATTCCGGCTTCTTCGACTCGGAGTCCTTCTTTTCATCTTCATCTTCATCTTCATCATCTTCGGGTTCCTCGGGCTTTGCGATAAACGCACCGGGAGGCGCTGGACGACCCATGACATGCTGGAGATCATTAAACAGAGACGCTCTCAGGGCACCAACGCGCGAGCTGACAGAAGCAGGCTTGGGCTTGGGACGTGGCGGCACAACTGCTGGCTTCTCAGCTACGTCTTTATCAGCCGAAGGTACTGGCTTGACTGGTCTAGCAGGAACGACAGGCCGATGGGAAGGCATCTGTGGCACCTTGGGTACTGCTGGAGACTCAATGGGCTCGGCGGGACGCTCAGGTTTAAAAGGCTGCTTAGGTTGAGCGGGTCGCTCAGGCTCATGCTTAGGCCCGGATGGCTTTCCAGGAGCAGACGGCATCTCAGGGTCAGATGGAGTCTCAGGATGACAAGGATTCTCAGGAACAAATGGTTTCTCAGGATCAGATGGCTTCTCAGGATCAGATGGAGTCTCAGGATCAGATGGCTTCTCAGGCTCAGATGGAGTCTCAGGCTCAGAGATGACCTCGACCTTCTCAGTATTAGACAGTATCTCCTGTATCTCCTGTACAGATTTAGATGCTTGGTCAAGCTCCTTCGTCTCAACTGCTGGACCAGAGGCTGTAAAGCTAACTGCTCGACCAGCGAGCCTTACAGCCTCTGGTACGCTCTCCTCGGATTCGACTATTTTCTCGGGAGCAGTTGTTTCAGTATTGTTGGCATGTTGCAAAGAAGGCACAGGTGTTGTGCTCTCCTCCGTAGGTGCAGCTTCGCTAGTAATTACCTTACGCACAGGCCGCGAGCTCGGAACTGACGGTGCAGCAAGCGTAGATTTCTCGGAAATGTCTTCAGGTTTATCAGCCTCCACGATGCCATCGCCGAGACTCTTATCGGATTCGCTTGTAACAGCAGCAAGTGATCGGACTGGTCTTGACGATGGAATAGCAGGAATTGTAGCGGCCTCATCAACTACAGTCTCTGTCTTCTTGACTGGACGTGACGGGATTGTTGGAGTGGCAGCACTTTCCTCAGTAGACGTAGACGATGCTGATGTATGAGGGCGGTGCAAAGGACGAGAAGGAATTAAGGGGATAACAGGCACTGGATCAGTGGAAGTTGGCTCTGTAGCCGAGACATCGACACGAGCAGCTGCAGGTGTTGGAGACTCAACTTGAGGAGCATCAAGAACGTCTGGAGACTCGGGAGAAGCAGATTTCTTGGTCGGGCGACTTTTAGGTCGTTCAGGAATAGAGGGAGTAGCACTGGGTGTGTCATCAACGGCTTCAAAGTCGAAAGAATCGTCCTCAACGGTTGGCGACTGATTAGGGCGCTGAGGAACGACGGGAATAGTCGAAGCAGTAGGCGACTTGACCGGACGGTTTGCCGGTACCTGGGGCCGCGAAGGAATCACGGGGATGTCCGACATGGGAATTGGATAGTCCGGAATCCAGAAACGTGTAGTGAAAAAGGAACAATGACTAGTATAAGTAGGAAAGGCAACATCATCAGATGTGGGGTTACACTGAGGGCAGGGGGCCGTGAGGGGCTGAGGGTTACATGATAAAGCGGGGCGGAACAAGCAGGAGAAGAGGAACTAACAGTTAAAGGCAAGAAGCTGGACTACTGAGAAACAAAAAAGGTGATATAATGGTAAGATACAAAGATTTAAATGAAGATGGTAATTATTTAGAAAAGTGGTGCTTTATCAAGGCAAAAGAAGAACAGTGTATATCTCCATTGTACTGGATGTCTGGGTATGGGCCATCAGGTTACAATGGCTATAGTGACATGAGTCTGTGATCTATGGTTACAATGGTCTACGGTTACAATGGTCTACGGTTACACTGGACTTCGGTTACTGGTTAAGTTGAGTAACTGGTTATTGAGTAACTGGTTTAGTTTATTTGTCTGTAATGAGTCAATTGTATTATCTATGGACTTTGATTATCTCAGCTGTATTGATCCACTATTCGGTTATAAGCCTGACATCAACAGATCGTCATCTAGATTGCAGTGTAGAACTCCATATATTAAACTAACCTGAGTAGTTGAGACGGAAGATATCGTTGAACACGTAGAACGACGAGCCTTCGGGAATGAGGTGGAAAACCTGAGAGTAGCGCTGAGGGTTCTGCTCGTCGTCAACAAGAAGGTCTCCAGTGACGAGCACAATGACGTCTCCAGCGGGCGAGCCAGGCTGAGCATCCAGAGTAGTGATGCGATGAGCAACCTTCTTGAAGGGTAGCTCCGTCAGCTTCTCAATGATAGCCTTGGCACCTTGTAGCTGTGACGTCTCAAACGTGAGCATCGAGTGTTCCCGCTGAAGGTTAGTGAAGTTGCAATAAAGATGCAGGGGTCTAGCTGACTTACGTAGAGATTACCTAGCTGGGCTCGATCCTGGTCAAAGGTCTGGTAGTAGAAGTTTGTAAACTGCTCTGTTGTTAGAAGGGCCATGGTACAATCACAGTGAAGTTGACGTACGAGCAACAGCCTGGAAATCGACTGAGTTAGTATTGACCTTTGATAACATTAGGGGCAGTGGCTGCGAGCGGGTAGTCAACGGGTATTCTACGCTCTGTAGTCAAAAAGGGCATATAGATAGGCAATGAGGAAGTGAGCAGAGAGCAGTATTGGTTTTAGTCCATTTCGTATTGATGAACAAGTCGAAGGAGTCGCTGAGAAGGATGGCAGTGGAGAATATCGAGGCTTTCGACCGAGTGAAGTGAGTAGCTGACAACAACAATACACGACCGCATCAATTCTCCCTCGTTTTCGTGAGACGAAAAACCTTGTGCGACTGTGACCTCGGGGAGTAGAGGCAGAGAGTCAGCTTACGGTTTCAAGCTTCAATTGTAACAATGTCATCCAAATCATCGTGACAAATGTCATTTTATGACTTGTAGGCAGCATCACAACTCATACTGTAACCCAAGTATCCAATTGGACGTGTTTCAGTTGTTTGTGTTGGTTTCTTATCTACAAGTCGAGAACCAAACAGTTTGTCGTTCCATCATCTTCGTATCGATTAACCGCCTCAGCTCTCATAATATAATCTCCACAGAACATTTATGCCGCCTACTAATCCGCACAGCCATCATGGAAGTTCCAAATACTCACCAGACATGGTGAATCAAATCAAATACCGCGAGATAATGAACGCAGAGGCAACCGTCGAGATGTTTTTGATGACATTCAGGGGACCATCGTGGTGCTGAGAGTTACGCACTATGTACTGACGGTTACTGCTTGTGGGGGGAGCTCACCACCAAACGGCTCTTTGACCCGCTTTCCCCAGACTAAGCCTCCAAGCTCCGCTCTCTGCCAGCACAATGGCTCAGGTTTCGGTTAGTTTTGGCGACGAATTGAAGGTGAGTATGCGGAACGCGCAACACGTAACTGGGCGTCACTAATTCAGGATGGCTTCAAGATTGTCGACAACTGGGTACGTTGAGACTAGGCGGTTATTCCATTATGGACGTTGTGGGGGTCTATGAAGTGGGAACTGAATGGATCAAATAGCAGTGTTGTACAGACCAATTGAGGGAACCTTACGGTAATAATTGGTGTATTGCTGCTGTTGGATACACTGGTGATTTTCTTCGTCTACCTCTAGACAGTCTCCTGGTGTAACTACTGAAGATTCAGGTTTCCTATCTCTGCTAGAGCCAAGACACCCGGATGGCTCTTTGACTATTCAATGTTATGAGCAATTAATGACTTGCTCATGGATATACATTATTCATTCCAGCTATGATTTTATTGTTTGTTGAACTGGTTAATGAATTGGACACTCGTTTACTGACCACTACAACGTCTATATCTCATATCTCCACTCCCCACATAACTAACACAGGCCGCCAACGGCATCAAATGGCTCGACGACGTGCAATCATTCTACCGCGAACGCGCAGCTATAGAAAAGGAATATGCGACAAAGCTCACTGGACTCAGTTCCAAATATTTTGAGAAAAAGGCCAAGATGAGTGCAGGCCTAAGTGTTGGAGATACTCCGCAAGTGACGCCCGGTTCGCTGGAGAATGCATCGCTTGTGACATGGACCGAGATTCTCAGCCAGACTGAGGAGATTGGCAAGGAGAAGCAGCGACTTGCTAGCGAGTTCACAATGCAAGTGGCTGACCAGATCCATGGACTCGAGGTGCGGTTCGACGAAGTGCGCAAGAAGTACGTGAGCTGTCATGAATCGATGATCGAGGCCCGTGATGGCGTGTATAATGACCTCAAGAAGGCCAAAACTGCCTATGATGCAGCGTGCCAGAAAATGGAGGACCAGCGTCTCAAGGCATCGAAATCGTTTGATCGCAGCAAAGAAAAGGCCAACCGCAAAATGGAGGACAAGGAGCTGGATATGAACAATGCAAAGAACTTCTACTTGATCAAGCTCAACGTTGCCAATCGTGTCAAGGACAAGTACTACCAGGAGGATGTGCCTGAACTGCTGGACGGATTTCAAGCTGTCAATGAAGCGCGAGTCACGATGCTCAACCGACTATGGAAGCAGTCTGTGTCTCTCGAGAAGGCATGCCTTGGTCGGTGCATTGAGAACCTCGACAAGATGACGGGTGTCGTGGAGCAGAATCTGCCCGTGTTAGACTCGGCCATGTTTGTAAAACACAACATGAAGCAGTGGTCCGAACCTGTTGACTTCCAGTACACGCCCAGTCCCATCTGGTATGACGACGAGGTCATGAAGACCGAGGATCAGGAATTACGATACTTGCGGAAACGATTGGCAGATGCGTCGACAAAGCTTGACAATGAGACGAGGCTATGTGAGAGCAAGATGGAGGTGTACAACCAGGCACTGGAAGCCAAAAAAGCCGACCTCAGCTCAATGAACAGCACAACAGTGTCACAATTGCTTACCAAACATTTGTCGGCGCTTCAGTCACTGACGTCGGTCGACACGCTGCGACTTATACAGCATGTTGAAGTAGAGACGATTCAGGCTGCTACAAGCGACAAGGACATGGATTCAATTCCCGTGGAACAGACCAAATCACGCCGCGGTCTATTTGGCCGTAAGAAGGTCACAGAGGTTGTGCCTAGCAACACGGTCAAGCGTGTGACATCGACGAGCTCGGCTGGAACGGCGTCGTCGGGAGGAGACAAGTCGACAAGGCACCACAACTCGTTCATGTCGGGTATTTTGGGCCGTGCGCGATCCAAGCGACAACCATCGATAGCAGCAGCGTCTACAGATTCGGTGGGCACTTATGCCAAGGCTTTATATGCATACACGGCAGCCGGAGATGACGAGGTTTCGGTGAGTGAGGGCCAACGAGTCGAGGTCATTGATGAGGATGACGGTAGTGGATGGGTCAATGTACATACGGACAGTGGAGATGGTCTTGTACCTGCGTCGTACCTCGAGATTCTCGAGAGTGCGCCAAGTGAGGGCAAGAAGAAGGGACCTGCAGTGGCACCTCGACGTGGAGGCAAGAAGATTTCATATGTCGTTGCCTTGTACGACTATGAGGCCAACGACACGGACGAGCTGACTATCCACGCTGGTGACAAGATCGTGGTGGTGGCAGCCGACTCTGGAGACGGATGGACTGAGGGTGAGCTTAACGGCAAGAAGGGTACGTTCCCCACTTCATACGTCCAGGCGGCATAGGTGAATTGAAATGAAATTGCATGGTTCTGGGAGGTGAGTAGTAGGGGTAGTAAGTAGTTAGCAGAGACAAGTTACTGGAGACAAGTAGTGGAGGTAAGTAGCAGATATAAGCTAGTTGGAGACAAGTTAGTGGAGACAAATTACTGGAGAAATATTACTAGGTTAACTGACTAGGGACTAGAATACTAAAAGTGTCGTCATATTAAGTCAATCCCAGACTATTTAAACGCTCACTTGACCTGACCGTGAAGAACTCATGCATTCTAACTCTAAACAGCTACTGTCTAAGTTTTATCGACTGGAATGCACGTATAAACTAGCAAGACGTTGAGTACCGTTATGTAGCTGGCCGTGCTATTAACTAACGCCTCGTGGTGTCCAGAAACAGCCAGCTGAGACGAAACTTACACGGTTGCATACTTTGTACGGGCATACCTGTAACCATGACATGTGTGCGCATTCACGCGAGCTCAAACACAATGAGGCACTTGCTCTATACTATATCATAGCATCATGTATCACATGGTCACATTCTAGATCCAGTTAAATATTATAAGTGCTCACATTGCCTCCATATTGACCGTCGTATCGTCACCTCAGGGGTAAACGGGCAAGGGCAAAGATCCGGAAGAAGGCAGGGCGCGACCTTGGACTAATCGGGACAAAATGTCCATCTCCCTGCAGGCACGAGACGGCGATGGATGGGTGAGCTGGTAGGCCTCAAAATAGCGGGTAATATATATGAGTGTAATGAAGGGATGCCAGGAAAACTACTAGATCACATTATAATACAGGCCCGTAGTGGTGGTTACGCGACCACCAACCACTCGTACAACCCCCTCCCCTTCACGCGTTCCCGTTTAGGCAGTCAGCCCCTTAACGATGCTGGACTTCTCCCAATGCAGCCAGGTACATGAAACCTTAGACAGCCAGACGATTTACTCCACGCGGCAGCATTTCAACCTTTGGGCTCCAACTATTTGTCTCTACACATCTTCACCATGGGGTTGTCAATGTCAAAGATCATGGTAAGTATGGATGATGTATACTATTCAGGTCAATATCTAACAATAGGCCAAGTTGTTTGGCAACCGAGAAATCAGGTACGACCCTCCCCCCCTCCCGTTCCCTTCATCCTCGGCCTGTCATGGTGGATGTTTTTGCTAACCAAGAATCCTGATGCTCGGGCTTGACGCGGCCGGCAAGACCAGTAAGTACAAGACATGACGTCAAAGGTGTTGTTGACTGTTAGTATGGACTTCGGGTAGAACCATTACGTGGCAATCTAAACACATCGTGGAGTGTCGACCCCTTTATCTAACTCAGCAATCCTCTACAAACTGAAACTCAACCAGGGAATCTCCACAGTTCCAACTGTCGGTTTCAACGTCGAAACTCTCACTTACAAGAACATCAAGTTCAATGTATGGGATGTTGGTGGACAGGAAAAGATCCGCCCGCTGTGGCGTCACTACTTCACGGGAACTCAGGGTCTTATCTTCGTGGTTGATTCGGCAGACCGTGCTCGAATCGACGAGGCGCGCCAGGAACTACACCGTATTATCAATGACCGAGAGATGAAGGACGCGCTGTTGCTCGTGTTTGCCAACAAGCAGGACTTGTCGGATGCCATGCACCCCAAGGAGGTCACTGAAAAGCTGCAACTCGAGACTCTCAAGGGCCGAACTTGGTGTGTTGTTGCCTCGACAGCCAAGACTGGTGAGGGTCTTGTCGAGGGTCTTTCCTGGTTATCTACAAACATCCCTGAGGAGGGCAAGTAACATATCCCCGACTTTGTGACTATTGTGTTGTTCCTATTTTTTTGGACCTTTGGTATTGACTACTAATTGGTGAAGAAGCCGTCATCGTGCAGCATTTCCTTGATGCCCACGGCCTTCAATGTATCTCACTTGTAGTAGGCCATTCTGGCCTGTTAATTAATGCACTATCTGCTTGGATGGTTGTAGAAAAGTAGGTCCATGCCGCGGACATGGTACTTGCTGTTCAATGTGACCTTTGCCTGGGGACACTCGGTTCCTGTGATAAGGCGCATTGTCGACATTGTACAACTCTACGTGGCCCAACACAAGCAGAGAGACAACGTAGCAAGTCAGTGACAAACCGTCAATGAGTTGTTAGTGTGCGTGTGGGATGCTTCGTGGGGTGTTTTGTGGCAGTTGTGTTCATTGACTCACACTCTAGAAGCTCAAACGCGTCTAAGTGATCGAATCAACGACATGGCACACATGAATAGCCAGTTGGAGTGACTGAGAATCATCAAGATGAGGATAACGAGTAATAGAAGTAACAATCATGTAGACCCCATCTCTCATGGATTCCTCGCATGTAGACAGGTGATGCAGGTCATGGTCATTTTGAACATGAAATTTCACAGACTTCCAGACCGTGTCACTGACTCTCTCTGCTCTAACCATTCAAGAGATACTGAAAACCAATGGTCCAACATCTATGCCGGCATAGGCACGTCGCGCGTACAGCTCGAGAACCTCATCAGCGGATTCGGGCAGCTGTTGCAAAACGGTACCATGCCCATTCTCCTTGTCAGCACCTACAAGAGATAGAGGCGCAATAACAGCAAATGGCGGGATAACAGTGCCATCTTTTATAACGACGCAGTCCTTAATGATAGCAAACGCGCCAATAGTGCAGTTTGCACCAATGTGGACACACGATCCAATGGATGCAGCCTCAATGGTACAGTTGGCACCAATACACACATAGGACCCAATCTTGACAGGATACCGCACGTCTTTCTTGACGGGCGGCACCACTGTTGTGCCTCGTCCCACAATGGTGTAGCGACCGACGGCTATGACGGGGCTGGACGAATCTACACGGTGCAAATCACCTCGAAGCTGTACTTCGGGCTCCACGACCGTCTTGCCCCCTAGTACAATATATTGAGACCCCTGGACCGAGGCGCGCCTCGAGATGCGGTTTCCCGACTCGGTCTCAATGTACTCGGAACGCTGGATTGGCGCGCGTGGTTTTGTAGGCGACCTCGGAGGCATGGCCTTGAAGTAGTTGGGAAAAGTTAGCAAAGTTAACCAGTCAACCGGAACTTAGGCTGAAATATGCAACTTACCCCTGAGTTGCCTTACTGGGAGCAAGTCTCTATAGAAGGGGAGGAGCCTAATAACATGGAGTATAGGGGGTAGATCAGCGTTTAGAGACTTGTGATGTGTCTTTCAGGGTATCAAAGGTTACATGGATTTATCATATGTTGGGTTTTATATCTATATCGTTGTAGGTGTATAATCTAGCCGAAGATCATTGGTTCAGTATAGGAGACCAGGTCCAGGACACAGGACCCAGTAGGAGCCCCCTTTCTCCACTTCTCTCTTTCTTTCTCCCCTTCTCTCTCTCCCTCAACTTATCTACATATATTGAATAGAATACTTGCTATAAACAACCACTCCACTCTGTAAGAATTGTCTCGCTACTAGTTGATGGTATCTCTTCATCTATTACTCCCTGCCCTCCTCCCCTAACTCAGTCAACTGCTGTTCTAACAACCACTTTGTTATCATGTCTATAACCTCCTTTCTATTGACGGTTTAATCCACCCTTGAAACCGTTTTAACCACAGTACCGTTGCATCGTTCTCTCTTTAACCTTCCTACTGCTCCTTAAACCCGGTCGCCTTATCCAGTCTCTCTCTGTTTCCTCTTGGTCCCTCTGCGGTCCCTCTTGGTCCACTCTCAATCCACTCACAGTCCATTCTCGATCCTCTCTCAGTCCCTCCTCCTTGCTATTGCTCACCCTTTCCTCTCTGCTAAGACCCACTCTGCACAGTTTACCATGGACCCACCAATTCCAAGATCCCAAAACCTCGCTACCATATCAGCGGCTCGTTCAGGCACAGTGCATTGTGCAGCACCAACAAGACCCCATTCCTCATTAGATTGGCTCTTACAGTCTTCTTCTTACCAATTGACTCTTTTCCAACTCTCGTGTGATTCCCGTCGCACTGCCCGCCTCGTCAGATTACTTGACTCTCACCAGGACTTCTAACTGGCCCCCGAGCTCCGCTTCTCCGTTACCCGGCTGACGTCGAGACTGCAGCACCAAAAGAAACCCACCAAAAAAAACTGTACCTGGGGAACTTCACCACCAATGCTTTGTTGTGTCGCCTAAAAAACTCAATTGTCCTCCTTCTCTTCCCATTGTCCGTGTTTGTGGCCATTACATTCCATCTCTCAACCATCCCCAGCCATTGCCAGCTACACCCCCTGGGTCTCTCCTCCCCTTCCTTTGTGTGATACTGTCTGTGGTCTATACCCGCACTATCAATTTTCACACCTCCTTCTCCCATGACCGAAGATCTGTCTGGTCCCGGCCTCGGGTCCGGCGAATCGCTGTTTGAGTCGTCATTTTCCGACATGCCGCCGGCTCCTCGTAACCCACAACCTTCATACTCTGAGTACGAACCACTGATTGACGGAGAAAATGCGTCCGATGCTGCTTCTGTCATCACCGTCCGCTCGTTATTGTCATCCAAGGAGGCCGGTGCCATCATAGGTAAAGGAGGCCGCAATGTTGCCGAGTTACGTGACCTCACAGGCGTGCGAGCCGGCGTATCTAAGCCCGTCGAGGGCGTTTCTGACCGTGTTCTCACCGTGACGGGATCTGTTGATGGAGTGTCGCGCGCCTACGGAATGGCCGCTCAGACGCTCGTCGACAACCCGAGCAGTGCACCGCTGGCCCCAGGAGCTGTTGGCCCTGGTGCTGTCACGACAGTGCGCCTGCTCATCCCGCACCAACAAATGGGCTCTGTGATTGGCCGCCAGGGCTTAAAGATCAAGTCCATCCAGGAAAAGGCACATGTGCGCATGGTTGCGTCCAAGGAGATGCTACCGCAGTCGACTGAGCGTGTAGTTGAGATTCAGGGCTCTCCCGATGCCATTGGCACAGCTGTCTGGGAAGTGTGCCAGTGTCTTCTCGAGGACTGGGAACGTGCTGCTGGAAGCATTCTTTATACTCCGCACACCTCCAATTCGTCACATGGTTACATGGGATACACAGCTACAACTGGTAATCAGCAGCAGCAACAGCAACAGCAACAACAACAGCAACAACAACAACAACAACAGCAGTCAAGCCCGGCGTCGTTGTCGCGGTCCTCATCGAGTCCGTCATCAACATACAATTCGTCGCGAGGCTCGGCTAGTTTGTCGACTGGTGGTGCCACCGACGGCTCGTACCAGCTGCAGCAACATCAGCAGCAATCTTTTGATGGTGATAATGTCACTTACCAAGAGATCACAATCCCTGCTGACATGGTGGGCTGTATCATTGGCAAGAAGGGTGCCAAGATCCAAGAGATCCGCCGAGAGAGTGGAGCACGGATCTCGATTGCCAAGCAGGCTCTCGATGATACAGGAGAGCGCCTGTTTACGATCCGTGGTACGCCCACCGCTTCGGAGCGCGCACTACAGCTGCTGTATGTGCAGCTGGAGATGGAGAAGTCTCGGCGTTCCGAAGAGCTCGCTTGAGTTGTGGGGTAATCAAGGAGCATGTTTCGATCAATAGCCTTGGCTGATTGCATGGTTATATCACCTGATAAAACCCCCATTCTTTCTATCCTATTCTCGCATTGTTATGTTCGCATACTTGTCCTCCCCCCCCCCTCCAATCCTCGTCACTCGTCTCCTCTTCACTCGTCTTGTAGACTACAGCTATATTTTGTTGTCGTCTTTTGTCTTTTGCCTGCTTGATCCATTACCCATAGATTCTTGCAGTCTCTGTTTCATCCTTTCCACCATCTGCACATAGATCAGTGTCTAATATAATTGATTCTTCAATAGTGTTGTTAGCTTGGTCTTCTTCCTCGCTTAACAATTGTCGCATAGCCACAGTTTAGTGAGTTACTACTCCCCAGATTACCCGGCCGTAGACCCATGAAGTATTGAGAGGCACCAACTGCTAACTACTTAGTCTGTCTCTCCTTCTTTCCTTCCTCGTCGGGTTTCCCTGTTAACCGCATAACGCCTTTGCGGCCACGCCAATTGCATCATATCCCACTCTTACCATTAGACAAAGATGGGTGACGAGTCGGATATGAGCGTCATTCTGGCGTCGTCCAGTTATGACCAGACCATCAAGTTCTGGGAAGCATTGTCAGGCATGTGTTCACGAACCCTTCAGCATGGTGACGGCCAGGTCAACCGAATGGCCATTACTCCTGATAAGCGGTTTCTAGCATGTGCAGGCTCACGGACAGTGCGCCTATTTGATATTTCGACGGCGAATCCGAATCCCGTCATGACGTTTGAGGGCCATCAGGGCAACGTCACGGCTGTGGCTTTTCAGGTCGAGGGCCGGTGGATGGCGACATCGAGTGAGGATGGAACTGTAAGAGTATGGGACGTGCGGTCTCCAACGGTACAGCGCCAATACAACCATCACAGCCCCGTTCATGAGGTGGTGATCCACCCCAATCAAGGTGAACTTATCTCATGTGATGATGATGGAAACGTGAGGATCTGGGATCTTGGTGAGAACTCGTGTACGCATCAACTGATTCCAGAGGACGATGTACCTGTACGATCAGTATCTGTGGCGTCGGATGGTACAATGCTTGTTGCCGGTAACAATTCGGGCAATTGCTATGTGTGGAAGATGATCAACTCCAAGGACGTGACGTCGCTGCATCCCGTCACAAAGTTCCGCTCGCATCCAAAGTACATTACAAAGGTCCTGTTATCTCCTGATGTCAAGCATTTGGCGACGTGCTCGGCAGACCATACAGCGCGCATCTGGTCGACTGAGGACTCATTCAGCCTGGAGACATCTCTGACAGGCCACCAGCGGTGGGTGTGGGATTGCGCGTTCAGTGCCGACTCGGCGTACCTTGTGACAGCCTGCTCGGATCACTTTGTGCGTCTGTGGGAGCTGTCGACGGGCCAGATCATTCGCCAATACAACGGACACCATAAAGGAGTTATTTCAGTAGCGCTCAACGATGTCTGAGGCAGTGCTCTACAGAAGCGTTGCATGAATTGGTTGTTTGACACAAGATGACTAAAGTGCATGTTGACAGAGATGGTCCTGTGCAGCGGGTCAGGTAACTCAAATGTTAAGCAACGGGATACATTTGTCAGTCGATTTGTAAGAGCAAACTTTCAAAGCACTGGCGTGGATGTCACAAGAATACAGGGTGTGCGACCCGAGCAAACTGAGCACATGACGGCAATTGACAGTCTAACTGCCACATATCGTTGTGCTACATCTAATTGGATTGTACATTATTGGAAGAGTTGATTGCATAGAGCGACTGTAATGTTGGCTACAGCGCTACAATGTTGGCAAAAGAGCATAGTGCCAATGAATAATGCTGCAATGCTAGCTACGAAACACAGTGTAAGGGATACAGTGCTACAATGCTCGTGCAAACGAATGGAGCGACTACAAAAACAACGAGCTAAAGGTGTGTGCAAAGGAGGACATTGTACAGTCAGTCGAGAGACGTCTAACATCGTGAAGTCTAACATCGTGAAGTTCCGTTATGAGTAGAAGATTGTACGACAGACTTATGACGCGTGTAATTGTAAATCTAATGATGCATTTTTTTGCAACTAGTGGTGGTGACGGAGGTGAAAGTAGTAGTCGGTCGAGTATCCAAACAGCAAAAGGGCCGTGATGAGGTGGATAAGAGGCTTGGAAGAGCCCTTGTCGAAGAACTTCTCAGTGTATTTACTGGGTTAGAGGGATCAATGGGACAAGGGAGAACTGGTCCCAAACTGAGTCAATGCGACAAAAGGAATAACTCACGCAATGGGTCCAACGGCCTTGACAGGAGCAGCCTGGCCCTGAGGAAGAGCCTGGTAGAATTTGACGACCTGAGCCATACGCTTCGCGTTGGGGGCCGAGCCGAGGTTCTGAGGTTAGCGGAGCGCAACAAGGCGAGTGTTGTGGCGGCAAATTGCCGAGTGCAAGGAATACATACAGCCGGCGAGGCGATCTTTGGTGGGATCAGGGTCGACAGACCACGCTTGGCGATGAAGGACATTGTTGAAGCGGTGAAGAGAAGGAATTGACGGGTTGACGATGCTAAAATGCTATTCGCTGGGAGAGTGTGCTCAATAGTTCGCAGGGCCGAGGAGTGCGCTGTAGAATACGGGGTCAAGGGTTATATACTG
The DNA here is from genome assembly GCA_030556845.1 of Sugiyamaella floridensis. Lineage (NCBI taxonomy): Eukaryota > Fungi > Ascomycota > Dipodascomycetes > Dipodascales > Trichomonascaceae > Sugiyamaella > Sugiyamaella floridensis. The sequence continues at coordinate 498,330 of JAKTUT010000002.1, read as the reverse complement.
GATGGGAATCGTGGTTAGGGACGCGCGGCTGGTGAGGGCCAGTCCATCGCGCGGCTTGTGTACAGCCCCTAATAAAAGGATGCGGGTAAGAAGATAGAGAGAGAGAGACATGATGACGGAAGTAGAAGGATGAAAAAGGGGCAGTGTAAAGTTCGTATAGTAGTTTCTGACTGGTTAACTAATAAATAACGCACGCGTGGGGGGGGCAAAAAAATAAATAAGAGATTCCGGTCACATGACCGTCGTGAACCCATCAGATGATTAGAGCGCGGTCCAGAATGCCCAAGACTCGCTTGTCTTCAGAGAAATGAGTATCCATACGAGGGCTTTCCGAAGGAGTGATGGGAGGAGGCATAGCTGGAGAGGTGTGAGCAGGACTGGGACCCGAAGGAACAGGAACCAGAGGCTGTAGCAAGTATTTGCGCGAGTCTGGACCCGGTCGATGGGCTATAGGAGCATTGGCCATTGGTGGAGGAGTAATGGTGCCAGCAGGAAAGTTGTAAGGAAGTTGAACCGATAGACTGGGAGAGACACCTGGAGTGGAGCTTGGAGCTGATGACGGGGTTGAAACAGTTGTAGTTGGTGGTAAACCAGTAGTAACAGCAGGACTTGCTGCAACATTAGCAACTGGAGGAGGAATAGCAACAGGAGCAGTAATAGCGGTTCGAGTGTACTGGTGGTGGTCATGGACAATAAGCGGAGTAGTAGTAGTAGCCGGTACAAGGGAGACTCCAGGAGAGGTGTCGGGGTAAAGGTCCAAAGGAATGGGGATATCCTTGATGCGCGGGTCGTTTGTAGGTTGCAGAAGACGGCCGGAAATGATGTCTTCTTTGCGGTAATAAGAAATGAGATGAAGCTTGAGATTGGACATGGTGGTGATGGAGAATGACTGCTTGTAGAGACCGTTGGGCTTGTAGCGGTAGCCCTCTTGAGATGCCAAGCCAACCGGAGCGGCGGGCGAAGCTGAGTCACTGGACATAGTTACTTCGTCATCCCAGAACTTGGTGCGCTTCTTGGCTGTAGACGGTGAACCTGGACTTGACCGTGGTGGAGACGAGGCTCCAGAACTATCCTTTGAGTCTGGGCTTGATCCTCGACGGGAGCCTTCCATTTCACGGTAGGTAAGAAACGCACCCGACACGCGTGAGGCACTCCATGACTTGCCATCAGTCCAACGGCGCATTCCTGCTTCCTGTTCATCCCAGATGTATACGCAACCGGATGAGATTTGATACCGTTCCCGTTCCGAGAGCCGACGGCAGATGCGAGGGACTAGGCCCTGACGACAAGCCTCGAACAGCAGAATGGCGTCCTGTTGAGTGCGAACGTGTCCGTAGTATGATTGCATGGTTTAAAGAGGGAGGAAGAGAGAAGAGAGAAGGGGAAGGAGAAGAGGGGGAAGGGAGGCTGAGAGGAGGAGGGAAGAAATGGGGGCGAGAAGAGGGGTAGCCAACCAAGTGTATGGAGACAGTAGTAGTAATAGAATAGAGAGTTGTGAGAGTTGTTGTTCAGGGCTTCAAGTGGGTTTGTCTCGTCACGGAGAACAAAATGCAGAGGTTGTCGATTAATAATAGTATTAGGGAGGGTAGGAAGCAAGTAGTCGAGGCAAGTGGCACTTCGAAGAGTACAAAGTCGGCAAACTTTTAAATACGAACAACACACGGCGATAAGCAAAGACCCAAACAAAGGTGCCGGCGTTAGATATATGTATATATATATATATACAAGTTTGTTGTAAGCGGTGGTTAGTAATTAGACTAGTGCATGCGGTACCGTTACTTTTGCGGAGATGCTAAATGAGAGGAAGCCCGCCCCCGCAGCAGACCAAAAAAGCAACGTGCGGAGACTCCGGTTGTATAGGGAAAAGCAAAGGGGATGGGCAAGGAGCACGACGTCACCGTAGCGCTCACGGCATCGGGTACAGGGCGGCGGCAGCGGATTGTCCCCTAGGAACAAGCGCAGACAAGGCAGGCAGCAGTTCTAAGTTTGGATGCCGTGAACAAGCGCAGACAAGGCAGGCAGCAGTTCTAAGTTTGGATGCCGTGAACAAGTCGCGGAGTTGTACGCGATTGAGGCGGATAGGCGTGACCAGGGATCCAAGGGGGGGGGGGGGGGGGGGGAGGGGGGTCCACATGATAGACGAGGCGCGTAGAATGGGTTTACGGAGTTGAATGGGGCTCAAGTCACTAGTTTAGTTTGGTGGGGGGATTCTCGTTTGGTGCTCGTAAATGACAGGCAAAAGAAATGCAGCCGTTACGAGGAAGGGGGCACAGTCAAAGCGAAGGTAAACACGAGGTAATGGAGGAAGGGGGTTCAACGGAAGAGTGGGGATCGGGAGGGGAACGGGAGGGGCAATGAGAGGAAGGGGGGACAAAATAGGTTATGAGACTAGGGGAGATATCGTATTGTTTAGTTAGTATACTTGTATTCTATAGTTACTATACTATAGTCAGTATAGTCACGATGCCCTTCCAGTTGACTGACAATTCTTAGATACTCCTCTACTAAATGCCCAACAGGCCTGGACCCATCAGTCATGTCAGGGCAATTATGACTGGGGCTTTAGTTTTGCTTTTTGACTAGGGGATAGCTGAGACTATGCGTTTTGAATGCCGGGTAGTCCGCTGGGCAGCAGTTCAGGAGCAAGTTGCGTAGGGTGTCACGGTGATATGTGTGTGGGCGTCTAAATCAATTGAATCGGACTATTAAACCGAACTTCCGTGCTCTAATCTATACTGTTAGTGTTAGTGATACAACACATTGACTACCCCATCATCCTCAAGAAGCTAGTCACCCAACCTGGCCGATCGGCATGCATAACTGCCGTATTTGCCCTGGCTAAGCTTTTGGCTGTCCAGGGTCTATTTCGATGCTTATATGACGGCTGTTTCTTTTGCCGAACAATCGACTTGCCCCCACCAAGGTCTAGGCCTCGATCCGACTTGGCACTCAAAGAACCGCTTACAGCATGCTTGGTCAGACCGTGTGATGCCCAACATGTTCATGTCGCCGTGCAATTTGCTGGCTGGATCTTGTTCATCAAATGCTCCCCGCCCTTTACGCTTGTGTCTCAATTGATCCAAGGCCAGGACCCGTAAACCTTAAAATGAGACAAGTCTAGAGGGGGGGAGGGGGATGAACAGTACATGCCCGGAGAAACACTTCCAACAAAGAGCCCACCAGTTGCGAGTTTTGTACAACCTGTTCCTACCCCTCTCTTATGAATGACTCTCGTGATGCATTTCCGGACTTGCCGTAGTACTATTGTGGTGCTTAGGATATACTGTTGTGATGTCCCGTTTAGGCCAGTCCTAAAGTACGAGCCCACACTAGCGCCCAGCACCAAGCAGCCAGCGCCGTGCCGAGCTATCAGCACCTCACCCCACCCCGACAGCTTAAAACAATGACCCAAAACAGTCTGCTCTACACTCCGGAAACTCGCCGAGATCCTCACAGGAGGCCGCGTCTGGCGGTATGTTCACCTGCACGGCCACTTAAAAGCCCCAGTCTGTTTTTTTTTTTTACTCTCTCGCCTGAATGCACATATCCCTTGCCCCGACTAGCTGCTCCCCGTTACTTTTGTGTGCGTACCGCGCGCTGTGAACCCGGCCCGCGCCGTGCGGCGCGCCTCTAAGATTAACGGGGAGCGCCCTTCTGTGCCCTGCTCCGCTCCGCCCTGCCCGGCCGCCCCTCGTGCTCCCCTGCCCTTAAACTATGCGTTTACATGGTATATGCGCTTGCACAGCGCCCCAACCCGCAACTCCATGCTGCTTAACACTGAACTAGTGCTAATTTACTAGTCTATGCTTCTTTCATGCTTTATCACAAGTCATGATGCTTACCAATCATTAAACATCATATACTTTTTTGACATCTAATTATTTTATACCCATACTTGTGTACCAGTTATTGTTGCCAATCTCCAACTCGCCACCGTTAGCCGTATACTCCGATTTGGGCATCTCCGCAACTCTATCTACTCACTGATCCTTGGCAATCCATCGGTTACCATTGAGCGGGGATTCCTGGTCAGGCTTTTCCGGTCTTAGATGGCCCTTGCAAATCTCGCCAATCTTTCCAAATCCAATCCTCCCCCTCCCCCGTCCCCTCATCCCGCCATGACCCTCCACCTCTCCACCCCTCCATTGTGTCTTTTGTGTCTTGTTTTCGACGCAGATCGCCTGACGCCTAGGTCTCTGTGCATGGTGCACGACCAAACTTTGATATGCCGCAGCTCGCCGCACATCTCTCAATCCATATCATTATAATGAAAGCGCCTTTTCCGGCCGCGGAGCGGGGTGTTACCATTGTCCTGGATCCATTTGTCGATCCTATCGGGCCTTCGACGCCCCGCTCGCTTGGTAGACGAGGTCTTGGCGGTTTCTGTTTTCATTCCGCCGTATTGGTTCAAAGTAGCAAGGCCCGGATCCAAATGGTTCTATCTCCGGTCCTCTAATTTAGACTGCTGTTTACTGCTTGGTTCTTCGTTTATTACCGTCTAGCCAATCCACTTCTCATCTTCCTCTCCTCCTTGAAAAACTCCACATATTAACATGTCTGCTCTTTAATTCGCCCTCTTTCGCCTCCTCTCAACCTCTCTCGAGCTCTCTCGCCTCTCTCGCCTCTCTCGACCCCTATTCTTTATCCCCACCTCTCCACTGCAACTTACCTCTCTATGGCTCTTCCCCTCCTTCATCTACATCGCCGATACGTCGCTTGTGCAAGGGTCTCTGTCTGCATGTAGAATTGATGCACATGGTCACCTGCCGACTTAAGTCGCATCTAGTGACTATCAGACACCATCCGAGCCATGTAGGGCAACCGTTCTCCGGTAATCTGTCCCTGGCTTGATGCAAGCAAAAATTAAGGTTTACGAGGGATCGCCGCTCCTCGGATCTTAGGTACCGCTTTCCGATCGTTTCCTAATGAGCTCACATTCCCCCCCTTGATACAATATATCGGTTCACGTTGATCTTTCCTCGGCCACTCCTCCGCTTGGTACATTCTGCTGTGGACTCATCAGGCGGCTCGGCAGATTCCCGGCTCCCCGGCTCCTCGCCAAACTCTCGGGTCACCACAGAAGCACGCTCCCGTAAGTGCAGCGATCCGTCTTCCTTCCCCCGCCCCTGCTTTCCGCTCATCCATTCCCCTAGTCCCGTGCCATCCGCCCTACTCTCCAAATCGCTTCTTCACGCACCTCGTATCTCCAAGACATTGTCTCACCTCGTTCCGTCTAATTGAAACAATAATATATTATTAATACGTTACACATGGTTGTTTGAGTTTTATTTGACCGATGTGTCTCACAAATACGGCATCCATAGATTATCAGTTAGAGCCAAGTGTCGTGGGTTCACCGCCTGTGAAATCAAGTCAATAACCGTCTGATTCACTGGGATGTTTCCCTGACCAACCTGTGCCAGCGAGCTGGCCCGCTTGACAATAGCCTCAACATTGACCCTTACAATCTCCCGCAGCTGCTGGTCTTGCACACTTGGCCGATGCTGCTGCGTGTACCACGAAATAAGCTCATCCCGAACAAATACGCATAGGTACTGGTCCAGATCGAATTCCGGCTCCGTAAGACCCCGCGCAATAATGACTATCGCCATGGCGTACAGGCCTTCCGTTGCTGTGGGACCCATCAGTGTCTGAATGTTGGGCGTCAATCGGAACGGAACGGGCTCACCGTTATGAAACGAGGGCGCACTCTTCGACGGCGGCAAAATCGGCAACATCTCCGTGGCCCATACATTGCCCGAAGCAAGATTGATTAGGAACTTGTGTGGGTACCGCGAATTGATGCTCATCAGGAATGCCATGAATGTCAAACCCGCATACTGGTATGAAAACTGCTTGCGGAACAACCAGAAATCTTCATACGTCGTATATGTTCCAGCAAAGTACTGTGTTAGTTAAAATGCCTTTTTTTGTTTCGCCTTCTCCCCTTCACAATGTTTCAGTACTTACATCTCGCAGAATCGTCGTGGGGACAAGTGTAGCTTGTACAGCCGTTAGAATCTCGAGCTTGACAGCCGCAACATCTGGCTTGGGTAGTTTGGGATCAAACGCCGCCCGTAGCTTCTGTGTCGCCATATCCAGCGGTGCATCGCGACTCTGACCCTTGCTCTTGCAGTAACCCTCATAAATGCTGTTCATTGAAACATAATGAGGGTCATCCTGCACAATGCGTATATGAGGCGTCAGCGGAACGGCCACCGGCAGCGTGAACTGCAGATTGCGCCGGCGGGTCTCCTTGCGTCTTGAAATCACGCCATTAAGAATCTTGAACAGTTGAGCAACGCGCTCCTCGCGTCTAGAATGTCGCGCTGATGGGTATTGTACTGCAAACGGATGAACCGAACCATCATGGCCACGGATAGTCAATCGTCGATAGCACACTCCAAATCCTCGAACTGTGTCGACAGTTGACAAGAATCGATCAATCTTAATGAAATGCATGTTGTTGTCCTTGTGCTCAAAGTATTGTCCTGGAACCTCCACCTCCTCAAACTTCTGGTAGTGGAACTCGCTGAGCGGCGGGCTCAACGATTCCAAATTGACCTTGCCCGGTCGTGCATCAAGCTTGGCCTCAAGACGGTCGCGCCATCTGCGCAACTTTGCGATATACGCCTCCAGGTTGGGCTTACCCTCAACAAAGTCCTTCTCAAATGCCGGCTTAATATGCTTCGGCAATACACTCTCGGCAAATCGTGTGATGTTGCTTTCGGTAGTAGGAGGCAGCTTTGCGTCCTCCTTGGGATAAGGCAGACGTCCCATGTACTGCACACCATCGTTGAGCAGCGCCACAATAAGTCGGTACGCATCCTCGTCAGCCTGGCACTTGAACCGATGATACAACTGGTCCACAATAGTCTCGAGAGACAAACACAGCAAAGGATATGCTGTCTTGAGGATGTTCATAATTTCCTCAACGTATTCCCAAGGCTGTCGGGCACCCTCAGCTCCTCCAGCTGCTCCAGTCGCGCCGTTGCCCGCCGCACCATTAGCTGCTGCCCGTTGTTCACCACCAGGAGCAGGGTTGCCTCCAGAAGCACCAGCACCAGCGCCAGCACCACCAGAGTTGGTCGGCTGGCCATTGGCAGCAACTCCTGAACTAGCACCAGTACGGCCTGCAGATGCTGCCTGTTGTGCCTGTCTTTGTAGCACTGCGTAATCTTCACGCGTCGTTCGCAGGTGGAAATGTAGCGCCTGAGGGAAGCTCTTGGCAATCTTGATGAGAACATGGCTAGCAAGCTTGGCTTCCTTGTGCGACAGCGATGTGAGAAGCTGAGGAATGTATGTAATCCAATACCAAACAGGAACCTCACCTCTGTATGAGTCAAACGTGCTGCTGATGATTCCATTGCCATCGTCGAGACTGATGAGCCATAGAATGCGTCCTAGAAGTTTGCGCGTCTTGGCATTCTTGTACAAACCAGCAGCCTGCAAGTAGCAGCTAATAGCATCACCAGCACTCTTAAGGTCGCTCGGGTTCTCCCGGAATCGTCGGTCGTGGAAATGACCCCACTCAGCCCAAGCCTTTGGAAGATAAAGATCAACCTGCACAGCAGTAGCAAACGACTGGTTCGCTTCTTCCTTGTTGTTGAGCTTCGCTTGGAACATTCCCTTGAGGGTGAAGAATTCAGCCTTTTGCTGCGCTCCAAAGTAAACAAGGTTGGTATTGCTAATGACATCCAGACCGGTGTTCATCTCATTGGGGTTCTGATAGTAGCATTTGGCTTGCTCCCTCAGTTTGAGGAAAGCCTCCTGAATCTCAATGTTTGGAAGTTGATAGATCTTACCCAACTCTTTGATGCAGACCTCGGGCATGTTGTGTTTACGAGCAACATGAGCAAATCTGTTGATAATCCACGCAATCTCGTGGAATCCTCGGTATGCATATGAGTTGACCGAGTTGCTGTTGTTACCGGAACCGGCACCAGAGTTGTTGGAGCCAGTCTGATTCTGAATAAGCGGTAGGTACACCTTGTTGATGACTCCAAACGCATGGTGGCGCCAAGTAACAAGATCACCCCAGATGTTGATGTCATCCCATAGGTTCGGCAGCCGCTCACGCCAGGCCTGCAGCACTCCCTTCAGCTCCTGAGATTTGCTCTCGAGGTTCTGCGCCGTTGTCGATGCAAGGCTAGTGTATACTTGCGAGGCCTCCATGAACTCGACATACTGCTGGAATGTATGCAGCAATGGAATGTGCGCACCTGTAATATGCTTGGGAAGACCGTACCACTTACGCAGAGATAACTGAATGCCCTCATCACAATACCGTGATAAATCGGCAATAGTCTCACTCTTCTGTGCATAGCCTTGCAGACATAGGAACGTCTCAAAGATCTGTCGACGAGGTGTCGGAACATCCATTACAGTCTTAATGGACTGTTCCAGCGGCTCCTTCTCAACAGTCCAATCGGCAACTCTCCATCCACATTCCAGCAACAAATCTGTAAAGCCCTCATGTTTCGCGACTTCCGTAAGGATCTCCCATTGCTGAAGCTTCTGTGCACACAGGACCCAATGGTCTTCCCAAAGGCCGTACTCTGCTTCGCCATATGGCAAAACACCAGAGCGCGCACGGACCTGCGCCGCTTCGTACATCTGCATTGCTCGCGTCAGCATACCGCATTGCTCGTACGAAAGACCCGAGTTAGTTTCAGTATACTTTGCTCGGCGTCTCCACAAGCCGTAAAACATATCGTCATCTTGCAGGCCCGAGTAAAGCTCGGCAAGAGCGTCCAAGTTAGCGTCTGCGACTCTCGTACTATCAGTTTGAGGATTTTGCTCAATGTTTTCAAGCACTTGAATAGCGGGATGCCACGCATTGAATGATACTCCCAAGTACTTGACAAGCTGAGGAGGCAACTGTTCACAAGTTCCAACGCCCTCCAGCAATGTTTGAATAACATTAGGGCGAGCGTCGACCTGTCTGCTGTGGTACTCCTTTGCCAGAAGAGTGATCAGTCCGCGCATCATCTCAGTGCGATCCTTCAGTTGAACACCCGAATAAATTTCCTTGAACATCTGAACCCACATCCCGTGGACGAGGTCAGCACTGTGGTACTGCAATTCAACCAGAGGATTGATCAGCTTCACAATCGTCACAGAGTCGTTGACGGTGCGCAAGAACTTATAGCGGCGCGATGCCAACTCCAGAAGTGCTTCAGATGCCTCTTCGGTTTTCTCGGCAGTCTCAGGTTCAGCCTCAATCATGTCAACGTCCATATCTCCGTTGGCGCCGTCATCTGCATCCTTGTCTCCACTAGTGCCAGTCTCCTCTTGCTTAATTGCAACGGCAGGAACTGTCAAAAGGTCCAGTGACTTTAGACTTGCAAACTTGAATTCATCACCACTTAGACGAAGGGAGATGTCGCCACGAATACCACCATACAGAATCTGGAGAGCCTGGTTGAGCCATTGTGAGTCACCGATGTACTCCCAGTTCTGGTCAGCGATGACGTATTGTAGTCGCTTCAAGACGTCATTGTCAATGCTCGAGCTGAGAATCTTCATAAGCTTCGAGCGGATGGGTACATCACCAAGACGAGTACCGACAAAGAAGGCATGCTCCATGCGCACACTCAACTCGGATCGCGACAATGTAGGATCATCGTAGATATTGACAATGATCGAGTAGAACTTGTTGGTGAGATCGACATCTCCACGTGCTTCATAAGACATCATCTTCACGAGAATGGCTGCCTTCTCCTTAGTGGTTGGGAACAAATCAGTCTTGGAGAACACCCAATTACGAGTGATCTCCACAATCTGCTGACAGATGGATCGGTCCTTTGACTTCTCAATCAATTGAGCAACTAGCGACAGGAATACCCGTCGCTGGTCCCCAAGATGAGAGATACGGAGCGAAGCAAGGGAAATAATTCTTCCAAGCAGATGCACAATCTGCTTACTGTTGGGCTCTGTAGGAGCAGCAACTCCTGCTTGCGCACCCACATGGTGGCTGTTAACATTTGGTGCGCCATTGGCAGCGGCAACTCCAGTACTCGCAGCAGATGCCACAGCTTCAGTGCCATCAGACGTGTGATCTTTGCAGAGCCTACTCAAGGCCTTCATCAGCGAAGGTAGCAATGAATCCATAATCGGTGCCTTGTACTTGACAAGAGCGCAAGCCATGATAATGCCTGGAGCGGAATGGTTCGCAGACAAGTGCTCTGATACCGCATTCGTTAGAAGAGTGGTAAAAGCCTGCGCATCTTCAGAGGGGCCGTCATCATCATTCGTTTCGGCATTGATCGCCTTGAAAATGATGTCAAGCAAGCCTTCAAGGCTCTTATGAATATCGCAGTTCTCCGAATGGACGCTGCGTTCCAGCAAGCGGGAAAGGTGTCCGAGATTAGAGACAATCCAAGCAGAGTCCTTGTGCGACAAAGTAAGCCTAACGACCTCAAGGGCATTGATGCCAATAGCAACATTCTCCACTGAAACAAGGTCATTCTGAACTAAGCTGCGCTCCAGGTAAGTCAACTTCACCGTAACATCAGACCAATGACGTGAGCTGAGAAGCTCGTCGAGCACACGTATGACACGTCGGCCGAGTTCGTTCTCTGAGGCCTTCTCCTTGAGAACGCACAAAGAGCGGATCAAGTACGTGACACATGCCTCACGCTGACTCAAAGGAATGGAGTAAGGTTGAGTAATCGTTTCCATATCCCCTTCTGTCGGTTCTTCAGTCTTGCTCTCCTTTTCTAAAGCCATGTTCTCCCACTTGAGGATCAACTCGGCCAAATCAACCGCCAGGGACTGATTATCTGAAGAAGAGCTTGTGAAAAAACTTAACTTGGGCATAGCAGAGATTATGCTTGGAATGAAGTGATCACGGTACTCAAAGAATAGATCAGGCTGTCGACAGATGAACTGGTAGATGTTAGTTACCTGGCTGACGTTGTGACCATCCTCAATAAGAACTCTGCGAGGCAATTTCGCCCACAAAGGGGAGTCTATCCGCTTTACCAATACAGGAGCCAAGATATCGAGAGCCTGATGGACAAGAGGCTTTGCGTCACCTTGTGAGCCCGGTGGAGTCTTCAGCAGCGCAGCATAAATCTGAACCACAATTTTGGCCAATGTATAGTAGGCAGCAATGAAGTGGGCAATCAAAACATATGCTGCCTGTTTGGAAATGACATCTTCAAGCTTGATGTAGTTCCAGCCATACTTGATGATATCTTTACGAGCATCAGCAACAAGGGTAGGAGCGAGCTTGATGAGAAGCGCTGACATTTGCAATAATTCGAGTTTAAACAAGTCCAGCGTACCGGTGACTTCCTCGGTGGACTCCGGCGATGGCCGCCAGACTCGTGCATGGACAACATCTAACCAGGCACTGCTCTTCGCAGTTCCTGAGTACTTCTCGAGCAGGCCAGATAAATCTCCATTGCGTTTGCCCTCAACGACCAGCGTAGGGTTCACAATATAGCGGATGACGAATCGCCGTGCGGTTAGACATACTGCCTTGTTGGTTGCAATTTCAATGGACTTTTGCAAGTACAGACGTCGCAACTCCACCGAAGTAGACTTCACAACGCTAGTAAATAGATAATCAATGATATCTACACTGACTTTGACGTTAGATGAACACAAAATGCCAATTAGGGAAAAGACCATATCGTGTGCAGTCAGAGGAATTTCCTCAGACGAAGATGTAGCCTCTTCAACATAGGTGATAGTCAGCGACTGCAACTCAGTAAGAGCCTGATCAACTTGAAGGATCAATGGAGACATAGGGTACCCAGAAGCTGCTGTCTTGACCATGTCAGAGACGCTCGAGTTAATGTCCTCCAGAATGCTGACCTGTGATAGCAACCAATGCTTGTCCTCGCTACCTTCCTCGTCGTCACTATCAGCAAGAGCACGAAGAACGTAAACCAAGTTACAAATACCTGAGCACTTTGCCTCGGGTGACTCATGACCGAGAATTTGGTTCCGCAGAGAATCGATATTTTCTCGAACATGCTTGCGAAGATCCTTGGTAAGCTTTCGATCTTCTGGAGTACTACCGCCACCGTTGTCCAGAACGGATGCAAAAAATCGGCCCTCTTGTGCTTCAGTCAACTTGGGCAAGAAGTACTCAAGCGACTCTTTCGGGTAACGGTTGAGGTACTTGGCGATAGGGATGCGGAATGGCGAAGACTGCTTCCTGCGCAGATTATTCTCCAAGTAGAACAGATGCTTAATGAGATCATCCATAAAAATATGCGCTGCCGGAGGCAGCAAATGGAACACATTGATGATAGCAACAATCGTTTGCACGTTTGGATGCGACTGCAAGTTCTTAATGGAGATAGCATGCAAGTGCTGTGGCTGTGACCAGGCTTTAAGATGATCCAGTAGCTTCTTACCAATCTCAACCTTGAAATAGAAGGTGAGAAGCTCAAGAAGCCTAGCAAGACCTTCCAGGCCTGCCACGGTAATGCGCTTGTGATCAGAAAGGTTCATAAGAATAGGCTTGAGACCACTCTGCAGAAGGTCCTTAGGGATCTTGCTATTGTGCGCAAGAACCTTCTTGAGTCCTTGGTGAGCAGCATCCACTACCTTGCTTGAACGAGAGTAAAGCGTCTTGAAGAAAACGGCAATAATCTGGGAACGAGTCTGTGCCTGTTGTGTGCTCAAGTAGTCTGATGTAGTTAGAGCAAGCGACAACAACTGGATGCACACTGTGCGTAATTGAACAAGCTGCTCGGCAGTCTGATACTCAAACACTCGGTGTGCACTCGTCAGAGACTCATCTTCTGCCTCTACTAGAGCGAGAGCCTCAACGAGCAAACGGGTTAATTCGTCATTGAACTCCAGGAGCTGTTCGGGCAATTCAAGACAGAAGGCGATAGCGTCAATATAACCGATCTGCATAGGGAACGGAAGCGCACGCAGTGGCTTCCCAAAGATGGGCGCCAGAAATACGTTTGTGACCTGGCGCAGAATTTGAGTAATAGAGCGTCCTGTCACTTCCGAAAGGATCTTGAGAGCTTCCTTCGCGGTGGTGCGCACGGCCACATTTGCATTTCCGAGCTCGTAAGCAAGAAGACCAGATAGTTGCTTGAATGGTCTATCTTCCATTTGCTGATCCGTCAGGTTCTGGTTACATTTCTTCAGCACATAGTAGAGTAGATTGGCCGCGTCTTTTCGAACATTGCTGGGCACATCCTGGGGAATGTCCTTTAGAACGAAAAACATGGTACGCACAAACTCGACCTGTCGCTTGGAAATGCCTTCTGTGGGCATACAAAGATCTTCAATAATCGTCTTGAGACCTAGGCAGGCACCAGACTTGCGGAAGTACTCCTCCTCAAAGCAAGTATGGGTGAGCTTGCCGAAGAGCGACCGGAACATAGGATAGTTGTGTAGTTCCGTTTGGTCACCCAAGAGAATCTCTCCTGTCTTGTAAATGTGATGAATGGCCTGCTGGCCAGCGGATCTCACCTTTGGATTGTAGTGAGACAACGCAGTTACAATCACAGATAAAAGGGTGCGTGGGTCAATCGTCGGAGTACCTTCAGACTCATCAATGTCGAAGTGTAGAAGCGCCCTTCGCTTAACGATAATGAAATCAGATAGCTCAAGAATGGTGTTGTGCTCGCAAATGTTTTGAATCAACTCATTAGCCTCTTTTTCAAGTTGAGGGATTGATGTGGCATAGAATACAGCGTCCAGAAGCTTTTCAACAAGGTCTGTCTGGAGCTTGCGCTTCTTAAAGTCCTTGTTGGTCGCCTCAGGCAGGTTGATCTTAGCTGCGGGTGGTCCAGCGGCAGTCGTTATGGTCCTTTGAATTCTGGCTGCCAGCTCCTTAACACCGGATTCCGACTCTTGCTCGTCACAGTCAACCCCTTCAGTGTCAATAAAAAGCTTCAACACGCACGTCACGTATTCAAAAGCTTTAACGCGGTAGTGATCTTGAGCTCTTGGATCTTGTAAAACGTTCAAAGCCGCTTTCACTCCAGGTGTTACGCTAATATGCTTCTTACCTGGGATACCATGGAACCCAACAACCACGTTAATATCCTGTTCGAGAACAGAGGTGCTCAAAAGGTTGGCCGGAGGCTTCAGGAACGCGCGGTTTCGCCCACCAAGCTTACCCAGCACTCGCAAGGTAGTGTGGCTGTGTTGGTGATAATATGGCAGAGGACGGAGGTGCTTCCATAGAGCTTCCATAACCTCGTTGACAACTGGCTCGATAATGGGATCAAAGTATGTGGCTGTCAAATTGTCCACGCACAGCTCCAGGGTTCTCAGTCCCTGTGATACTAGTTCTTGTGAACCGTTAAGAGCAAGGACAAGCGGCCGCATGAGATAGCTCAAGTGAGGAACAAGGACACTCAAACGAACCGGCACGGTGAGGCACAGTTCTACGTAAATATCGCGTTCGTGTGGCTCACGGGCAGTGACAATAAGTTTGTTAAGGGACTCAAGCAGAACCTGGAGCAACGGTAAGACCTCCTTGTAAAGCTGCTCATATCTGCCGCCTCCAATACTGCGGAAAAGTGCTCGTAGGAGGTGGAAATAGGTCAGCGGTTCTGCAGCACTCGTTGAAAGCTCCATGGACTCGATGATCAGTATACGAAGGTAGGGCAGCAATACCGCCTCGTTCACCGTGGGGTTAACAGTAACGGACACAAAGCAAAATTTGAAGAGTCGGATGATGACATGGGCCTTCACAGGGTCTCCGTCTCCGAGAACTGGCAGCTTCGTCTTAAGGAAGTTGAGTAGAATACCGGCAAAGTTGGTTGTCATAGCCTCGTTTGTGACAAACAGATGGGGGATCCAAAGCAAGGCTGGGTTGTCAAACATTTGCTCGTAGAGGAATGGAAGCTCAGCCTCGATAATTTCGTTGAACGAGGCTTGATCAAGGTGAACAAACACGGCGGAAAAAGATTCCATAAGGTCTTTCTCATCCTTGGAGCTGACATTGGGCATGGTGGAACCAGGTAGCTCTCCACCCGTGCTACTGCTAGCCACCTGATGCAGAAAGTCTTCCAGCAACTTTGGATTGGCGAACAGCCGCAGGCCCCTTATACCTTCACGGAACAGACGGCGGAAAAGAGTGATTTGCTCATAGTTGAACATGCGGGCTGACTCCTGCCATTGTGTTGGCGAGATATCAGCATGAGGTGGAGGAGGGTTACATGATTTGAGTCCGAACATAACTGTCTTGAGGAAGTTCATCAAGTTCTTGAAAACAAACCGCGCATCATTAAGTTCCGACGACGTTGACTCACTGTGGATTGCGATGACGCCAGGATCGAGGACATCCATCAAATCCAAGGGCTCTAAATCATCCTTCTTTGGAGTGTCTTGCGGTTCGTCGACTTCCATCTCTTCAGCCTTCACAGCGACATGGGTTTCTTGCTCATTGTCAGCCTTGACTGCCGCATCTATATCGTTATCCTCAGGGGCTTTCTCGTCCTTGGCTGCTTCTTCTTCCTCTTTGATCTTCTCCTTCTCCTTGGCCTTCTCTTTTTCTTGCTTCTCAAGTCTCGCCTTCTCCATGCGGAGGATGCGGGGCGAGTTGCGATTCAGAGCAGTGAAGCGCTCGACAAAGGCATTCAGAATTAGAATCATAAGCTGGCGGCCCTCATGACGATCAGGCAGCTTCATGATGCGATCACCAAGGTTGAGTAGAAGCTTGGCGCTCATAATTTGGAAGTTGGGCTGCAGAGAATCGTCAGTCATGTTTTTTGTGTAGACCTTGACGGTTTTC
The DNA here is from genome assembly GCA_030556845.1 of Sugiyamaella floridensis. Lineage (NCBI taxonomy): Eukaryota > Fungi > Ascomycota > Dipodascomycetes > Dipodascales > Trichomonascaceae > Sugiyamaella > Sugiyamaella floridensis. Next base: position 482,603 of record JAKTUT010000002.1, on the reverse strand, counting down.
CAGATCTGCTCCGAGGTAAGTTCAGCACGTACATGATGCAAGAAGTCTGCAACGCAGCTGTACGCAATTGGACGAAGAGTGATGTGAGTTGTAAGACCTCTGCCAAGAATCACCTTCTCGTCTAGTAGAATGTCGACCTTGGAGACAAATAGTGACCGGAATTCGGTTGTCAAGATGTGACGAGTAGCAACAAGGAGCTCCTTTCTAGCAGCCGACAACTCACAGGGACAGTCCTGTAGAAGTCGCACAACGACCTCAGGGATGACGTTCTGGTATTGCTTTAGATATGAAGCAAAACCTCGCATGGCATAGGCGAGGAAGGACATCGTCTTGACCTGAGCAATAATGAACTCGTCATAGGCAGCCCGATTTTTGATGAGCGGAGAAATTGAGGTGTAAGTCTCTCCACGTTTGGCGGCCTCGGCGTGTTCTTTGGCCTGAGGAGCTGCCTGTGTCGAGAGCATTTCAATGATACGAGGAATAAACTCAGGCAGTGACTCGTTGACAATCTGCTTGTGTGTCGAATAGAGGAGCACGATGATGATGGGACACTCGGTGAGAACCTTGAAGCTATGAGTGCTCTTCTGCAGGGGTCGGGAGGCGGCCTCGATTGCCATATCCGAGGCATTCGAAGGAGAAAGAGGACGCGGCGACTGGAACGAGGTGACAGGTGGAGTTCCAGCAGGGGCAGCAGATGCAGCCGAGCCAGCGGTACCAAACATGTCAGCAACGACCTGAGGGATGTTCTTGTAGATCTGAATGACAAATTCGAGATACGCCTTTACATAGTCAAACAAAAACACCTTGTAAGCACGATGTAAATTGGTGAGGATTTTCATACACAGGACACCGTTGTCCTCATTGTCGGTCTGCAGAACCTTCATGACGGTCGTCAGAATCTCCACAGCATATGGTTTGAGCGTTTCGTTAGTCTGCAAACGCAGCAATATGTCGAGAAGACAGCTACGCAGGCGCTGCTCAACTGCACCGCTGCCGAAACTGACGGGCACCGATTCGAGAAGCTTGTGGATCTCGGGCATGACTTTAGCGAGGAAGTTGTCATAGTCGGCACTACTCTGATGGGCATCGATCGAGTCGCGAAGTTCCGTGGCCACGGCGAGTTTCGTCTTAAGGTCGGCATTGTCGTCAGCAAGACGCGACGCAAAAGTGTCGGCTTGTGGACCAGCTGGAGAAGCTGCCATGGTTTTGAGTTGCACACTCACGATACCTAGCGAGAGATGATCAAAGGAGAATGGAAAAACGACTGTAGAGCGCGATCAAAGGCGGTACAAGGGCTAATAAACAAGCTGAATATGTCGACAAGCCCTCTCTGGCCAAGTTACACCGCGTAGGGCTTGTGTAGCAAGTCAAAGGTAGCGCTGTGCTACGTCGAGTACTCAGATGGTGTCGTGTGGAGGTGAAATTTGGAGGGGGGGATGGCTTCGAGCGAAAAATGACCTTGCCCTGGAAAATCACGTGAAGAGCGGCTGCTGCCTTGCAGGGTCAGGGCAGTTCCATTGTAGAGTTATAGTGAAGGCTCACAGAGCAGAAGAGATGCTAAAAGATCTCTTTCCCTTCATAACTTTGTGATTTGAGGATATAAATGTCAAAAAGATAACAAAGGAGACTTCAGCAGCTGGAGAGGATGGATTTCAGTTAGTATAATGAACTCAGCTTACCGCAGAGGGGATCATTAGACACAATGTCGACAGTAGACATATGATATTAAACAACTCGACTTAACCATTACTAGAAATTTGATCTTGTAGCTTTCTGGTACTTTCTAGAAGTTTAACCTCGTTTTAGAGTCGAATCACTGTTAAAAGTCGCCAAAGTATCGACCGGTCAAGTCTCAAGACGCTGTACGATAAGATAGAGGTAGGGGTAGTTTGAGCCGACTGCTGGTGAAGTTCAATAGTCGACAAGTGTTTGAGTAAACGCAGCCGATTTACAGAATACTATGAGTAGTATTAGTCTAGGACAGTTTTATGACTTGGTTGATTGGTAAGGTGGTCTTGTTTGAGTGCTTTTTGATTGTACGACGCCATACAGCATATGGATGGTATATATGCGGTACATGTAGCAGTATAGAGGCTTATATTAGGAGCCTTAAAGCAGGAAACAGTTGAATAATGTAAAACAGTAGAAACCTAAAGACTCTATCAAACAAGTAAGAAATAATGAGGAGAAAGGCTCAAGAATATCTGCGGTACGACTATGAACTTGGTAGTTGTTATTTGGCCTATCACCGGGACTCACTGCCTTGGTCTGCTTTTCAAGAGAAATGTAATGAAGCAGCTGTAACCGATTAGAAGCGAATATGATTTTGCCGTGGTACAATATGAACTACTCTACTGTCGATACCAACGTTATTGCGACGTTTCAAACATGTTTGCATTATTAAAAGACACTTGATAGGTGAAACAGACATGGTTCAATATAAATACAAAATGACACATGTCACCTGAATCATTAACAGACCCAAGCTGATGGATGATATTATCTTTTTGCCGGATCGAGCAGTGCGTCGGAATATCCGATCCAATATATGTGTCTAGAGTTGCTTAACTGAGCAGGCTCACTGCAATAGGTTGAATATGTTAGTATTCAAATTAAGGTTGAGTCGTTTGGAACGAGGACGGGAATGGAATGAGGGGAGGGTCAGAGAGACGGGAAGAAAGATGAGAGGAGAAATTGGCCAAAAAATAAGAATGCCATGGCAAAGAGATGACAGGAGCACGAGTTGGAACATAGTTGGTCTGTGTAGAGATCATGTCAATGACTGAGGATCGTCAGGGTTTTTGAGGATCGGCTGTGCAGTGTCGTTTCAACTGCACGCGCGGTCCTAAATCGATGTCAACTATACATACAAAGTAGACACGATAGGAGGGTGTGGGGGGTAGGTCCGACGCCCAAAGAAGCAGTCAAGAGGGGAGACACCGAGGCAGGCGGGTCCCGAGAGTGGACTTAGGGGGGAAGATATAGGGGTCAGAAAGTGTACAGCGTAGAGGGAGAGGGGGGGGGAGACAGGGAAAGGATAAGGTAATATCAAGGGGTAAAAGGTTCAAGGGGTAACAGGGGATGACATCTCGGGAAAACCCAGGCAAAGCAGATAAAGAAGCAGTAGGAAAAGATAAGGAACTACGAGGAGACAGATAATGAGACAAAAAAATGGAGTATTGAGTTAGATAACATAGGATAATGAGTATCAAGACAAAGTATCGATGGAATGTACACAACGGTCTTGCTGGTCACTATGGCTGCGACTCACCTATTGAGGTCTATTGCCGCAGGGATAGGCGGGGTCTAGGGAAGAGAGCGTAGAGAGTGAGGGAAGGGCGGGAGGACACAAGTACTGAGGAGTGAAACTGCTGTTTGTTCGGGTGTTCCAATTTCATTACCTGAATTAGTCCAAGTTGATACAGCAGATACGCGAAGTACTATTAGCGGATCCACCGGTATGGAAGACAGTAAATGAAAGCAGTCAAAACGGGAACGAGGAACGAGCGGTAAAGAGCGGAGAGGAAGGGGCAATCCCTCTTAACCCTGATGCAAGGAGAACTGCAAGATCAGGGCAATTTGCAAGAGTCGCATGTTAAGGTTGGTATGTCAGGAAAGGTATGTGGAAGGCAGGCGTTGGGGCGGATTAACGGGGAGATAAGACATCAAATCTAGGCAACTAAAATGATGAAGAATCAAAAGTGTGAATGACCAGTTCAACTGTCTTATTCACTTCTTATCCGTCTCTATACTCTTGTACCTCCCGAACCGCCCTCCCGAGTCAACTGTATCGAGGCATATGCACGTTTTACCCGCGTCCCGCCAAACGCGCCGGATCTGCCCATGCCCTAGAGACAAAAGCAACGCGCGTCAACCCCGGCCGGTTTGCAATCTCGACGGGTTTCCCTAAAGACACGGGCCTTTTTTGTTGTTTAACTGCGACACTTTTTCTTTGATTGGTGTTGCCAGTCGCTGCCGTCGTAGTACCATTGACTTGATTCTTGGACTGGGTCATCACTACTGGGATTCTCTCTTTTGTATTCATCAGCTTTCCCTTTTCATCCTCATCTCAAGCTTTCCTTCCCCCCCCCTCCATCCCCCTATTATAACCTTCGCTTTGATCCTACTACCAAAACCCGTTGTTTGTCACTTGTTTGTCCATTATGGCCAAGATATCCAGTTTTCTGAAAGCCACTCTAGGCCTACGTCGCCCGTCCCTTCCTCTGCGCTCCGAAACTGGCCTTTTGACTCCCTCATCCTCCTTTGATGAGCTACCAAGGGCCTCACCTGACCTGGCCAACGACAGACGGACCGCCTCGACTCAATCGACTCAATCCGATACTGGCGACATATTTGGCCTCAGTTTGGATGTAGCCGCTGCTTTGACGGCCTCAACCGCTACTCACTCGTGTGACACACGAATCTGTGACGCTGCGCTCCAACCACTGGTACCTCTGCTCGTGCTAAGATGCGTCGAGTTCCTCGACACCCATGGTCTTTGCGAAGAAGGTATCTACCGAGTCAACGGTTCATCTGCTCGAATCCGTGCTCTTAACCGTGCATTTGCAGGTATGTGATGTTCTAAGCTGGTGACAACGGTTCCCTTATTTTTTATTTGCATGACTAACCCCAGAATCCCCCGACTTTACTGTTGATCCCGCCGTCTACGATGTCAACACAGTCTCATCCTTTCTCAAGTCATACCTTCGTCGTGTTCCTGACACCATTTTCTCTGTGTCGCGCCATCCTGGCCTCCAATATATCCCTGAAACCTACGACGTGACAAAGCTGCCACGAACCTCGACTGACATTCCCACCCACATCTCTGTAGCCGACGAGCCGGAACTTGCTGTTGATGGGCTTTTGCTAGAAGCCATCCACGACGAGTCGGTGGCTTTGCCGAAACACAGCTATGCTCTGTTGCATGTCCTCATTCGTCATTTGCATCGCATCTCGCTCAACATGCATGAGAACCGCATGACTCCAGACAACCTTGCTGTCGTGCTGTCTCCAACGCTACGAATCAATCGTACAGTGCTTACACACCTCATCATGCTTGGCGAACTGGGACCTCACACTCAATCTACAATACTAGCTGTGACTCCTCCACTCGAGTCGCCCATTGATACGGTCATGGCGTCGCCAGTTGACCGTCTAGTCCATCAGACCCCAGCTGGCGAAAAACCCCGTGCCGAGACATTGGCTCAAAATCCTTCTGTTTCAGGAGGACCCCTAGAGAACCCGGATTTTGTTGCATCGGGCACTCCACTCCCTCGTACTGGCTTGGTTGCAACAGTGCACCGATCAGGTACCATTTCGGCGCCAACTTCGCCGCCTTCTCCATCGCAAACCTTTCCAGACATTCCCAGCCAGAACCCAGCGCGAATATCGCTGGCTCCACGGCCATCGGTACTGTCTCGAGTGCGACACCATCGACGTTCGTTTATGCGAAGCAGCAGGTCTGCCTCTATTTCATTTGACTTTTTTGATCCTGGATTTTTTCAGCGCAGCGCCATTCCGAGTACTACTGCCAAATAACGCATTCTAATGTAAATTTCTTCTCCATTAATATATTTTTTCTAGTAGCTGGTACAGTAGATGATCGATTAAGTATCATCAATTACTTTATATGATGGGTGCAGTACAGAGTATATGAATTCGCCAACAACCGATAAAAGTGGATAAATATAAATTAATAGACCGAGAAGAATTATATATTTCAATTGAATAGGACCAGAATTATAGAAACTACAAAAGTAAAAACTATAAAGTACAAAACTACGAAACTACGAAATTACGAAATTACAAAACTACAAAACTACAAAATTACAAAACTACAAACTACGAAACTAGTTGACTGAAGTCTCTGTATGGAGTGCACTTAATTCAACCTATTCCTCACTGTTTACCATCTACACATCCCTCACCGTCCTGCTCAACTGCGTATTCAATAAATAACTGTCATGCTAACCGCCTTATTTGCCCATGGCCTTTCGGGCGTTTCGCTGCTGCTGGGCCTGGTTCTTCTTGACAAGACGCTTGCGCTCCTCACGGTTGAGAGTACGCGGGTCAATAAGATCATCCTCGGGACCCTTGCGTTTCTTGGTTTTGACCTCATCGACCTCCACCAGCCACTGGTCGTCAAGCTTCTTATTAATACCTCCAAATCCCCACTTGGGCACCCACTTGCCGGTGGCCTCGTCAAACACAAGCTTGCCGTCTTTGGCCTTCTTCTTGATGCCCTTCTTGGCGGCAAACTGCTCCCACTTGGTGAGCTCCTTGACCTTGGGAAGAGGCTTCTCACGAGGTAAAGGCGTCACTGGCTCGGGAAGCGAAATGAGAACCATGGTACTGTCCTGAGTTGACGAGCTGTTGTTGGATTCAGTCGTCTTACGAAGAGGCAGCTGAAGCAGCTGGTTCACAAGAGTCTGAACATTATCCCGAGCAACTTCAGCAAGATGCTCCTCCTTGTTATCTCCAGCAAGAGCCGCGGAGTCGAGCGGGTTGGTGTCAAAAACGGCCAAGTTACCGTAGTCAACTGACACTGGAATAGGCTTGTCGACAAGAGCCGATCTGTGTTAGCAGGACAGTCCAGATAGCACGTTGTATATCAGCCAAGGTAAGCACTGATAGTACTAGAGCTACGCTCTCCAACAGAAGAATTTCACCACTTACTTGAACTCCTGAGATGTCATTTTGGATACTAGAAACTTTTTGCTAGGCTCCAAAAAAAAAATAGTCGTCGAATATCGCACGGCTACTAGAAAGGTTTGCCGCTTTTAAGGAATTTATTCCTCCCAACGCCGATGAAATGGGTCATTAGTATAGTGGTAGTATGCCTGCTTCGGGTGAAACTTGAAGCTCACGGTTTAAAAATCCGTATTTGCAGGTGACCCCGGATCGAGCCCGGGATGACCCCAACTTTTTTTTGGTTTCCCCTGAGCTTCCAAGGCACCTCAAATCAGCTATCAAATTTACTGTATAACTAGCAGCAATTTGCCTGTAATTAGGCAACAACAACATCACGGATTCGCATGCTACTATGAGCTGCCCAATCCTTTGCATACAACACTACTCATACTCAACATAGAACCCGTTTTACATATATAAATAATGAAGCAACATTTGAAGCGAGTTATGCGTTTGCAGTGTGCTTTTGCTAGATAGTAAACGGTCAGTGTGGAGCCGAACGACATCAAGGGTGTAAGAAGCTCATGGATGGAGGGAGGATCGCACTTCCTATAAGTAGGCAGGAAAAGGGCAGACAAACCCAGAGTTCAGTTTGAATCCGCTGTACTATCCTGTGTGAATCCACCAAGATGAAACGTATCTACAATTTGCCACAATAATGTGGAGACAAAGAAGCATGGCGGTATTTATACACAATACACAAAAGTAAAAGCAGCACATGAAAGATGGGGTTATGAAGTTGCGAGGTGTGGTCAATTGAATTGACACATTGTGGTTGAGTATATGTAGGAGTAGTGACCGGCCCCGCTAAGCAGCCAAGAAGGGTCACTATAGGCGGCGTTTACTGGGGGACACTTGGCCCGGACTCGCTCTGGTCGTTCACGGGGCCAAACCTCTCAAACTTACCCATATTTGGTGTCAGAATTCCGGACGGCACAGGCCCATCGCTGATAGCAAACATGCACAGGGAGACAAATGGCATTGGATGCCTCTCTGCAGGGTCTCGAGGGAGCTCACGGGGTACAGAGGAATAGAAGTGGTATTGAAGCGTGTCCAGGTCCTCAAGGTCCATGTTGAGAAACAGGTGGCACCTGCCACTCGTTACATAGCCATACTGAACATGGTACTTGATCATAGCGCTAGAAATATCGACCATTGCAATTGCCACTTCGTCACCAATATCGTTCGGGAGTTTGCTCACGTCCTTGAAGCTGGCCTTAACCCGGGCCCGGTTGATCAAGTTGAGAAACATACGCGGCTAACCAGGGAAACCTCCAATGCGTGTGTAAGCACGTTAGGTGCCTTGTACTCACCCACCATAATAACCTCCTGTGACCCATCAGGCTTGGTGCCCACTAGGAACTTGTCAGGGTTGTCACCATCGTCGAACCGACAATTAGCAGGAGGTGAGTCAACAAACTCAACTTTGACGTACTTCTGTTTAACCTGCTTAAGATAATCATTAAGTATTACCTGAGAGGGAACCTCAAGAAATGGTGTACAAAGCGTGACCGTTCCAGAGGCGGTAGTGTCGGCATGGACATGGAGGGCAACTTGAGTAGAGATTTCACAGATAACAGAGAGAAAAAGTAGGTGGAAGGTTGATGAAAACAAATGTAAGATAGCACAGCCTATATATAAGCGAGCTACTGCACATAAGCTGCTTGGGGGCCTCAAAATGTTGAAGGGCACAACATGCATGAGGTACTTAGGGGTAAGGGCTTGTCAGAATGTATATGAGCTGAAGACTGCTGAAGCGGAGGTTCTGACAAGGAAATAGACTGTTCAATACACTTTTTCAAGCATGCTTGAACTACTGTCTCAAAGCCAGGGCTCTCGACGACTGGCTATAAGCGCAAACCGGCCCACTACAATAAACTTTGTCGTCCTGTCGATCATATGCGCGTCGCCGAAAATGGATTGGGGGGTTTGGGCTTCCAAGTGAAACGAAAGAGAAGGGGGCGCATCACTACTGGAACTATCAAAGTGGGGCCAAGATTCAGAAGAGACTTAGAAATGGGGTTCTATACGCCAAGAAGCTCAGTCAGTTTAGTAGTGGCAGTGGTTCCTCCTATCTCCTGTAAAGTTACTAGATAGGGGCTAGGGAGCCTCTTATCGTGCATGCTTCGAGGCAATCGACTATAAGCGTTAACTAGAGCACAGCTAGAAGTCTGCTTCAATGCTGAAACAAGACTTACTTATGTATGATTTATGACTTGGATTGCCGCTTCCTAAACCAAAATCTGTCGCCGATGTAATTGACGTTGAAATCAAGTTCACATCATAGCATTACTGGGTATAAGAATTGAGTAACACGCATAAGCTGACACTATAGCAGCCAACCGCATCACTCTTGGCTTTTCTTCGATTTGCTCTGCCACCGCGACCTCCTTGGCTGCGGGAGCTCGTTTTCTCTTCTTTCCCTTCTTCTTCTTTGGTCTGACAAGCATGGAGTCGAGAGCATGCTCGAACAGGGTAGCAAGGTATGACAGCAACATCTCCTTAGGCTCCACTTTATCTGCAACCTTGATGGGTAATCCGGAACAGAAGCGGTAGGAAAGCAAATTCGGATCAGTTGGGGAGAGATATAACAGCAAAAGACATGTACCGGTCGTCATATAGCCATGCAAGACACAATTCTTAGCCAGACGACGGTATGTACCGGACATCAACGTATCATCAATGATACTCTTGCTTCCGTGGGTCGCACAGAAAAAAGTCACGCACAGAAACAAGTCAACTAGTTCATCAGCAGCCTTCATCATGACCGACTGCAGTGCATCGGCTAGTAGTGAGGGGCCTGGTGTTCACCTACCGGAACAGTTTCCTTAGACATACCTGAGGTGACACCATTGATGTACGTGTGACCCAAAACTCACCAAACCAAACTCTTGAGTAAGGAAGCTCAGTCGACGACCGAACGTATGCTGAAACAAGCAGCTGAGCAGGATTGTCGATAGTAGACCGTCAATATTCAACCGAGGGACGACCCACTCCCTTCCAGCTATTCAAGTCTGACAGGGTATCGTCAATTGGCGTGGGGAGACTTTCAAATCTGACAAGTTTGGTGCAAATCATTGGAGCAAGTGGTGTGAATATTAGTAATTCCCGCCACGGGATGGACTTGTCTGAATATCCGTTATCTTTCGCCATGTCTGGGGTCGTAGAAGAAGCAGCCTTTGATTCAACTGCAGTGCAGATAGCTGTGAGGGACCCGAGGGTGGGTACGGGCACATATCATCATCTCCGTAGATTATAAGTTTCTAAGCTACTTCACCATAGATATGACACGCGTGGCTATTCTTGAGGCCGACACGCCTATAGATCCGGTCAAGGAGAAACATGGGTCATACGGAGACATGTTTGAGCGGCTGTTCACGACGGCTGGACTTGACGCGGCCACTACAACATATGAAAAATACGACGTGGTGACAAAGCAGGAGTATCCCGAGATCTCGGGCCTTGATGCTGTTATCATCACTGGATCTCGACATACTGCATATCATGATGATCCATGGATTGTTAAGCTTGTTGAGTTTACCAAGAAGTTGGTCGATGCTGGCGTGAAGGTCGTTGGTGAGTAGCCAGTTGTACTTCGTATATCGTACCGTATCTAACTCAGGTATCTGCTTTGGACATCAAATTCTGGGTCGGGCGCTCGATGCCCCTGTCTCCACAAGTAAAATTGGATGGGAGCTATCGTCGACAGAGATCCAATGGACTCCTGAAGGCAAGAAGCTATTTCCTGGTGTCGGTCATTCTGGTTCCGCTTATATCATGCAGATGCACAAGGATATCGTTGAGGAAGTTCCTGAAAACACGCAGCTTCTGTCATCGACCAAAGTGTGTAAGGTCCAGGGGTTCTATCGTCCTCATGCATTTGTTACTTTCCAGGGCCATCCCGAGTATGTTGGAGATGTGGTCGAGGATCTCGTGAAGCTGCGTGCCAAGACGGGAATCATTGATGAGGCCACTGCCAATGATGCTCTGAAAAGAGTATCAGGACCAAACGATGGGCTTAGCATAGCCAAAGGACTTGTGCGGTTTGTAGTCGATAAGAGCCTGTGATGACCTATTTGAAGGCGCTTATGGGGGCGCAGTACATTACACTACAGCTTGTATACTTTCCTCAAAAAAGTCTAGAGTCCAGCATTAGATTAATGGACACATGCATCTATCAAATAGAGATCTATGATTTAGTCGAGACAGCTTGAGCGTAGCGTTGAACAGGTTGAACATAGCTTTGAACAGCTTGAGAATCGCTTCAAACAGCTTGAGCGTAGCTTTGAAGAGCTCCAGCGTAGCTTCATCACAGCCTTCTGTATACCAGATTAAGCTGCCACAGCATCACGAAGCGAATTGTAGTGCTCACCAAGACCAAATGACTGCTTATAGTAGACAAGCTTGAGCTCGGGGTTTGATTTCTCGTCGTCATTGATCCGCACTGCCGAGCCACCACTGATCATGACACTAATGGGACACTGGTATACCTTGGAGAGGGCCAAGATCTCCATATCTCCTCCCCACAGAGGTGTTGACTCGAGCTCGACACAGTACGGCTCGATCTCTCGCATAGACAGTGTCTTCTCGTCAAATAGAAACGGTGCAAACATGTCTGGGTTGGCACGAATGTAATTGGCAGCAGTGGTTCGCAACTCTTGTACGGAGCGCGTCACATTGTGTCGAACGCTCAGCTGGTCAGCAATAGATGCAAACAAACAGTGTCCATCCGGTTTGATGTCGTACTGAGTGACACCCTGGATCTTGCAAAGTGCGTCGAGATTGTCGAGCTCTATCTTACGTAGATCAGGCATTGTCTCTGCCTCCTTAGCTGCCTCTTCTTGCATCCTATCCATATCCTGTTGACGTTTAGCCAGCTTCTCCTTACGACGATTTCTCTTGGCTCCTGGCTGTTGTTGCTGTTGTTGTTGTTGTGGTTGTGCCTGCTTCTTTTTGGCCTCTCCTTGTTGCTCCTGATCCTCTTGTTCCTTCTGCTCCAGTTCCAGCTGTGCCAGCAGCTTCTCGGCAGTCAGCTCTTCTTCGTCCTCTTCAGGCTCTTCAGTTGTTTCTTGCTGTTCTTCCCTAGGCTTATCACCACTTGAAGCGAGCTCTTCAGCGTGTTTGGCCTTGAGATCAGCCTCCATACCTTCAATCTGCTTAAGAATCTCCTTCTTCTTCTTCTTCTCGCCCTTGGTCGCCTGTTTCTTAAGAGCTGTCGTCTGAGCCGTCAACTCACGAACCTCTTTGCGATGACGAGCTTGAATCTCGTCGTACGACTCCATTATAGACGATAGTATATGAGTATAAGTACAAGAGTTGAACGATTCCAACTTCACCAATTTGTATGGCAGCACAGCCGTACTACCGACATCGCCTATATATACACTGATGAGTACAAAAATGATGCTGTATTTACAAGTATTTACAAAAAGTAAGTTGGACGGCATTCAGTCTCATAGATTAACCGTCTAGAGATCACGTAATGGTCCATCATTTTTTTCTTCAGCTCTTCTCCAGCTCAATTTCGGGCTCGGAGCTGCCCTGTAGACGACTGAGGTCACGTAGAATTGAAGATGGCACCGTAACACCCGAGCTTGAAAGCTTGGGTATCAGTCGAGGGAGTCGAGTTCCATAATCAAAGAATCCTTGATGTTCCGACAGCGTCTCTAAAACGTCCTCAGCCATGCGCGTGTTACCAGCAGCGTAGCATCCGTCCAAAAGGAACGAGTAGGTAAACTTATTGGGGTGTGTGCGCGAGTTGTTCACAAGCTGCTTGAACAGATCGTAAGCTTCAGGTAACCGTTTATTCTTGGACGTCCAGTGAATGAGCTGGTTGTAGATGGGGGTTCCCTGAGGAACACCATACCGAGGCATCATCTGGAAGTACCGCAGCGCCCGATCGTACTCGCCAAAGCGGAGCTCATTGTCAATCAGAGTCGAAAATGTACGTGCGTTGGGCAGAATACGACGACGCAGCATCACATCAAACAGCGACCGGGCCGAGTCAATATCCTGCGAAGTCTTGACAAGTCCTCCCATCATGGCCGTCATGGTAACAGTGTTGCTGCGGATTCCTTGACGGCTCATCTCAGTAAGGAGACGGTCAACAACGACTTCGGGAGCCTCAGCACCAGGAATGCGCGCCTCACGTGCCTGTTTGAATACACTGTCAATGACGTTGGTGTAAGTAGACACGTCGGGAGATATGCCGGCCTCGAGCATCTTGTCCAAAAGAGTTGACGCCATGTCGTACATCTTCTTGTTGATATACGTGCGCATAAAGAAGTTGTAAGTGACAACATCGGCCTGGTAGCCCTGAGAAACACCTTCGGCCATCAGCTTTTCGGCATCCTCGACCTTTCCGAGCTTGAGCAGGCCATCCAACACAATGTTGAACATGCGTAGAGTCACCTTGGGAGGCACAGAAGTTCCACCCTCCTGGAGAGGCTCTCCAGCTTGGATCTTGTCAAAGATCTCCAGGGCCTTCTCTGACTTACCGGTGCGGAAGCAAAAATCAATAAGAGTGCAGTAAGAGTCCGAATCAGGTGCAACGCCTGAACCGACCATCTGTGACCACAGGCCCGTGAGAACGTTTTCTCTATCAGCGCGATTGATGGCAGCAGCACGCAGCAGTGCATTCCACGAGATGATGGTAGGCGTGACCTCAGCCGAGATCATGTGGTTCCAAACCTCAAAGGCATCATTAACACGGGTTGACTCGGCAAAACGCTGGATAAACCGCGCATACACATGCTCCGGGATCTTGTTGCCGGTTTCGGCAGATTTTTCAAGCACTTCCTTGTAGCGCTCCTCGAGCTCGAGCGGTCGGTCCGAGGGTAGCGACGACACAAAGTCGAGTGAGTCGAGATCCATCAACTTGAGACGTAGAGTTTTAAGACCATTGTAAATGGCTTCTTTGCGATCGGCCGAAAGACGTGAGAAGCCCTCAATCTCGCGCAGCCGCCGTGGTGATGGCAGCTCCTTAATGGGCACGAGTTTGGACGCGATGTCGGCGTTGACGGGCGTTGAGTTGGCGGCGCAGTTATCAATGTACGCTGCGAGTGCCGACCAGGCAGCCTCACGGTTGAGCGGATCATTGAAAGCAGCGGTATTGTTGAGGGACTCGAGGAATTCGACCCAGCATTGCAATGCCTGTTCGGAGCGGCCCGCCAGAAGCTCGCTTATCAGCACATGGCTACAGATCCAGCCGACGGAAAGGTTTCCACGAAGGTAAAGCTGGAAGATATCACGCGGAGACACGGCCGTGACATTGGATCTCGTGTCATTGCTGTTGGATTTATTGCTGGAGTTGACAATGGCACGGAATAGACGCAGATGCAGTCCTCGACGAGCCAAGTTCTGGACCTGAGCCGGCTGGAGGCTATTAGCAATATCAGTGATGGCTTTGAGGTCATTTTTAGCAAGAGCTGACTCAAGGCGCTTGTAGATGGAATCGTTTCCTGACTGCTTGCGACGTTGCGAATTGGTGGGAGGAGCCGAAGCAGCAGTTGTTAGTGAATCAGCTGCTTCACTGGAGAATGTATTCGCGGCCGCCTGTGTTGAGGCCAGACGAGCATGGACTTGGGACCAAGAAGCATGTGAAGCTGCAACAGTAGTAGGTCGTGTTGTGCGCAGCAAACGGGCCGCCTGGGCCAGCTGCTGGCGAATCATTAGTGGAGAGGCAGAAGAGGAGGGAAGAGTAGTGAAGCAGTGATGAAATTTGACACTGGGTATGCAGTTATGCGGAACCCAATATGCTCTAAAGCGTTATTGTACGTACACGCAAGGAGCATGGCATTGTGGAAGATGACATTTATACCGTTGACGAAATACTGTTTTTATTGGTAATAATAGTCCCAGCTATGGTGATCACGACCGCAGAGAACCGTAGAAAGGCCCATAAAAAAATGAACCCAGGAACCGTGAGTGGGCCACTGTCGTACAACGAGTCAATTCTGCCGGTTGGACAATCCCACCGTTGATGATTCTCGCTGCAAAGAGGTTCGTAGCTAGCTGGGGCCAAGATGGCAGTTATCCTGGCGACTGGAGAATTGGGAAAACAGATAATGGCTTGCCCAACAATGGAGTAGCTATGGCGTGGCTAAAGCACTTTGATAAGCACAGCTTGGGTCGTACAAAGGGTACTTAACGTCTTCTCGTCCTCTATGGTAATGAGGGCCATCATTCATACGAATATGAGCGGTACTGTCATGACCATAACATTGTCACACTGTGTATGCCTCCACATTGCTCCCATTTGCTTCAACCTCTCGAGGCTGGTTGTTACGGTCCGTTGAGACCGGCGTATGGAAGCCAGCTCGAAGCGCTGATGCGTGCTCGTATGACCCACGTTGACAAACCGAATTTTCTGTGGGCGTACAAAGACGCCTTTGATGCTTCTTTTACTGAGAAAAACATCCAAAATGGGTTTAAAGATGCCGGTTTGGTACCATTAGACCCACACCGAGTCATTTCTAAGCTGGAAATGGCATCACGAACTGCGCATGTTCAAAGAAACACTGTAAACAGTTCTGTAGCCCAGATATATCGGCTCATGATACAGCAAACTGCTCGACTGAGAGAACAGAATGCTGAAATGGCCACAGTTTTAAAAGAAGAGACGTAAATGGCGGAGAACGACTGGAGCCATCGGTATGTTATGCTTTAAAGGACGGCAGATATGCAGGTAAGCGCCTGCCTCATTTAAAGCTGATAACGGATCTCAAAAACGGCTAGACTGGACTGCAGGTGACAGGTCAACTTTGCAAAGCACCGCAACGGGAGATTCGAAGGCCAACATACAAAGGGAAACAAGAGGAGAATGAAGACGAACAACTGTGGATGATAAATATTGGGTAACTGCGGTCTGAACGCATTCCTCGTCCATATGTGGAAAGCTTCAGTACGTTCTTCCCCTGGATATCTCGCATATGCAGGATGTGGCCTGCAGCCCATGTTCACATGATGTTGTAAAGTGGCGCATGCCTGAGCCACTTGGTGCTGTATATAAAAGGGCGGGGAAGACCCCGCTGCAGTTGTTTCTTGTTGTTCAACATTGTATTTGTTGTTGTTGAGCGACGCCAGTGCGCTCAGTCGCGTGCTGCTACCAAGGATGCGGCGCGACCTCCCTCCCATGCAACAGTGCAAAGAAGAATGGCAATCGACTGTCAACCGACTGGTGCGGGATCTGCACCGTGAGGCCGACTTGTGGATGCTCACCAGTGATATGTACATGAAGCTGGTGAACGCAGGAATGCCTGCAGAGATGCTTATGGATACATTTAGTGAGATAGGTGCCATTTCAGGTCGGTTGATGTCACTTCATCTGGATCTTCACCAGTGCTTGGGCGAATGGGTCAATTTACCTGCATACGTGCCACCAGAGGATGATGAGGTTGAGGAGACCGACAATGCTGACAGCAACAGTAACAAGGGCAACAAGAGCAAGAGCAGCAATAACAGCAGCAACAACAGCAACAACAATAATAGTAACAACGACAATGATGATGATGATGATGCTGTTACTGCTGCCTACCTCAGATACTGGTTACTGTTATCAGAGAGCTCTAGCAGTGAAGTCACGGCTGACCGGACGGCTGAGTCCCCGTACCCACGCAACAGTTAAAACTGTCGACGGACAGTGAATTTTTCTCTTGCTCGTACTATTTTTTTTTATTTTATTTGGTGAGTGATTTGATGGCCTCGAATGATGATAATGAGCCAAAAGGCTCTACTTATAAACCCAGCTCGTCGAATATTTACCATGAGAAGACGTTTATAACTGACTATGCCGTACAGTGTTGTGATGACACCTGCTAACTTCAGACATCCATGTTAGTCAGTAGTAAAGGTATTCATGAATAAGTTGATGGTGGAGGGCGAAAGGAGCCCAACAGGAGGTGGTCAGGATAAGTCAATGTCATTAGATTCTTATCTGATGTCATTGAGTGATTCAGTAGTGATTTGTATAGTATTGTGGTAGAGTGATTTGTGGTAGTGATTTGTAGTAGAACGGGTGCTAGGCAGCCAGAGTTGGAGGAGTTTGTATAGTAGAGTGACTAGCTTCTGTAGAATAGCTTCTGTAGAATAGCTTCTGTAGAATAGCTTCTGTAGAATAGCTTCTGTAGAATAGCTTCTGTAGAATAGCTTCTGTAGAATAGCTTCTGTAGAATGGTTTCTATAGTAGAATGTAGAGTGACTTGTTAAACTGTTGAAAGCTTGGGTGTTACAGAACTACTAGTGTATGACCCATTGAGTAGATGGTTTATTGTGGTAAGCATTAACACACTGATCTGGCCAATTCGGCATTGGCGCGCTGATCTGGTCAATTCTAGTCATTCTTGAGTCAATTGAACTCTTACAGCATACTGTTTGTACCATTGTACTGGTGTTTTACAGTTTAACAGCCTGTTCAGTGTTCTACTCATTGTTAGCCTGCTCATTGTTACAATTGACTTGACTGTTCAACTACAACTGTTAGTTAGCGTCACTATTCGGTCACTTGGAACTGTTGTTTGGTCAATTACAATTTCCCTTCCAAGATTGGTACAATTGTTCACTGTATAGTTAAACTCAGTAATGACTGAAACTCACAATGAAACCATCTAGGTCATGCTCCCTAACTTTCACGGGCCCTGTACTTCTAACTCTCACGTACCCTGCACTTCGGAACTGCTTTACTACTACAGGGTTTCTCCTCACTACACAGGATTTCTCCTCACTACTACGCTGCAACGCAGGCACCCGACACGCCAGTCGAGGGGTCACGACGCGACTAATTTGAACAGTCCCGCGCCAATGGGACGGTGGGTCAGGCCCTTCTCGGCTCCAACGGCTGTGCATGCCAGGAGTGCATGAAGGTGCATTTCATGTGTGGTGGGTCATGAGGAAGTAGAAGGATAGAGTAGCGGGAATGATTGAGTAGAAGAAGGTTAAATGATACAATTGGACTGTTGCACATACTCTAATGACAGCTGATGTTGGAATTAAATGATAAAAAGAGGTAGGAAGAAAGCGTCTTATGCACACAGGTTGTATTTGATCTATTGTGCACAACATGGACCTCGGTTAGCTACTGCTGCAGTTGCCCCACCTGCTAGTCTTTGCCGTGGACCCACCAGTTGAGCAGTGGGTCGGAATGAGCGTGGGACGCGAAACGACACACTGGAGATAAACAAACCAGTTGAATCCAATGGATAACTGAGACTAGACTAGGTCATTTTTTGTGTAGTCACGGAACCTTCACTTAAGATGTGACTGACCAATCTCCAATTTATGCCCCAATCTCTCTAGCTTATGCTCATATGTCGTATTAAGAAAATGGGCATGTAAAACAATTCGACTAGCCGGCACAACATTTACCTTTACACCTGTGACACCATTACATCTCTTATCATATACCTCCACTCTCATTATCCACACTTTCATCATCACCTACTCTCACCCCATGACCTATTAATTACACTTTATTACTTCGTCAATGTACGCTCAGGGCCTAGTGCGTGCAACCAGCCTCCCGGCTTATCAACTCTAAAATACACGAGGTTCATTTTGGCGAGAGCCGTTTACTTTTGCTGCCAAAAGCACCGTGACAAAAGATTTCCCCCCTGAAATTCATTTCCATCGGACTAAACTACTGCCCAAGATCCGTTAGTTAGGACCAGCCATCGAACGGCGCTGAAGTCCTTTGTCCTTATTGTACCATTCCATTCACTCGTCTGATTGCCCATCCAATCCTTCGCTCCAGCCCCCCCCACCTCCTCCCCCCTCACTCATTAAGGTTCGCAACTACCATTCCAAGACACGTACGTAGATTCAGCCCACGAGCTGCGCTGCTATCGACAGTACTTTTTTGTGCCTAATATGGGGACCCTGCTCCGCAAAATTTGCTAGCATTTATATATACTGGCGTCCCACCAACTCAACTGCTTTCAGGACCTTCTCGACCACTTTTCTGTACCATTGTGTACTACTTTTACAACTGCTCAAACCCCCTTTTCTCTAATATCCCTTTGGTGTTCATTCCTCTAAGCCCATTTGCGACTAATCATACACTTTGGTTCCTGCACTGCTGTTTCATCTTTACTGCTGCTGTTTGTGACTGGTAATATCACCGACTATCACTCGAAAACCCGGTTGCTCATCGCCAGTTTGAACTTGTCTGGGCCGGCTGCTTTGAACAGATAAAGGCCATTGTGGTCCTTGGTCCTTGTTGTTGCTCGCTCAACACTATACTACTCGACACTTGTTTCTCTTACTCATCTGGACTGTAGAGCTACATTGCTGATCTCTTGATTGACCCCCCTGTTCGCTTCCAATCCCCCCTATTCCATTAGGCTCGGATTGCCGCTCCACTTGTTGACACACGGGCACATTGCGCAGCTTAAAATATGTCGCTGGCCGCAGACGTAACTTGCCTTCCTACTCCCTCGTCGGGCTTGACCTTGATCTCTCAATCCGCGTCGTCTCCTACAAAGTGCTTCACCACCGCCGCCTCGACCCCACCTTCCACTTCTGCTCCGCACTCCAAGTTACAACGGCCACTTACCTCGCCTTCCACGCCAACTCCAGCCAAAGTGTCGTCCAAACAGCCCAGGTCGCTTATCCCGCGACCGTCTCGCGACTCCAAGATGCCTCCAAAGCGTCGCACAAGAGTCTCAGACATCATCTCGCGCCTGTCGTCGTCCACAGCCTCGTCCCGAGCAAAAGCCGAGACTGCTAAAGAGCTCCTCAAGGACGCTAAAGACGGCAATGATGATACCGAGGTAACTGCTCCAACAGCCGCCGCCGTTACTGCTACTACTACTACTACTGTCCGTCCAGCAGGGATCTCGTCTGTGTTCCGGTCAAAACCACCTAAAGTACCAGTTTTACGGTCCCAGATTCAACCCCAATCTTCGAACCGTTCAGCTCGACGGTCGTCACCGCTTCAGTCGACGTCACCACGACGAACGTCTGCCCACGGTCGTGAAAACAGTGAAGAGAGTGCCGTCTTCTTTCCCCGGGTAGACGCTGCAGTCCCTCGTGCTGCACCTGTCAGCAGAAACAGCAGCAAACGGCCCGACTCTGATGTCTCAGTCTCCTCATCAGGCCCCAGCTCCAGCTCTCACCGTCCATCCTCGGACCCTCCTCCACAACTGCGTCTTCAGACAAGCCCTACACCAGGCTCGCGAAGTACCAGCTATTCGGGCCCGCTGAGCTCGACACCTCCTTCTGCTCCTCAACCCACACCGCCTGCTACAACGCGGATCAAGGCTCGCGCTTCCACTGCTAGCCCCACAACGAGTAGACCTTCGTCGGCTGCTGGCATGCGCCGTGTGCGACGCCCTGGTTCGAGAGCTTCTGGCGCTATGACGCCCAGTGCATCGACTCGACGACTGCAAATCTCGCGAGTCGAAGATCTCAAGTCCAAGATCGCCGAGCTTGAAGAGGTTCTTCAACAAGAGCGTCTTGACCGTGTTTCCAACGGTTGGATCGATCAGATTCGCCATCTCGAGCAGGCTCTCAAGCGCGAGCGCCACGAAAAGGAACTGCTGGCTCAGAGGCTCCAGAATGCCGAGCCATCTGGATCGTCCAACTACGTCGTCATGCCATCGTCTCCTAACGCTAGCATTTCAGAGAATGAGACGCTACTTGATGAAGACCGCCAGAGAATTTATGATCTCAAGATCCCTGGGCTCGAGGCTGTATCAGAGAGCACCGAGACTGACGAACTGACAGCACAGATCATCGCCCTGCAGACCGAGATCTCGTACCTCAAAAACGACAACAATACTCTTGGCCACGAGAAGGCGAACTACCAAAAAGTCATCAAGGGTCAAGAGCAGCAGCTCAAGGCCAACCAGGCACATATCACGCAGCTGGAGCGGGATCTGCAGACGAAACGGGATCAGTTTGATGTACAAGAGCTCGAGCTAGCTGAACTCAAGGGCCGCTGTCTCGGAGCCGAAAAGGTGTTGGCGACGAAGGAAGCACTGTTGCGCGAACGTACCGATGAGGTCGAAGAGTTGAAGAGCCTCTTGCGCAACGAACGGGCCATTGCACAAGAAGCTGTTGATGGCGTGGAGCGCATGAAATCAGAGCGCGATGAGCTGCAGACCCAGTTGTATGGATTCCAGGCGAGTCGACGCCAGTCGGAGAAGCAGATTGCAGCTCTGGAGCGAGACAACCGTCGTTCTAAACGCATTGTCAATGCTCTAGAGACAAGTATGCAGGATCTAAAGATCTCACTTGAGGAAAAGGCTATGGAAAATGACGAGTTGGCCCGATCAATTGTAAAGGTAATGGAACAAGCAAGCGAGACAATTGAGGGTGCCAAGAGGCACTCGATGCTTATGGCTTCGAGTTCACCACTAATAGGAACGTCACCACCGATTGGAGCTCGAAGTCCATCAATGGTTAGCGGTCCACTGGGTCACGACACTTCTCCGCGAGCAGTCACCGAATGAAACTCCAAAAAATCTATTTATCTAATGACGTGAATGCAATTTTTTTTTGTTAAAATACAAGGCTACAGATGTAGGTGAATGCGAAGAGTGGCAGGAGTTTGGAGTCCTTGGAAGGTAGAGATGAAGGAGGATATGATGACTGGGGTGAAGGTAGAGCTTTGAGCTTGGCTGTGTAGAACAAACAAGACCTACAAGGTCATGGAATAGAACTGGCCCTTAGCGTTGTGGCAGATGGTGGTGTCCAAGCGCACACGCCGGTTCGAACTGTCTCGTGAAGACGAGGTAGCCACGACGGCATGTGCCTCTGCGGCCCATTCGTACCATGTTCGTTTACCGTCGGTACATCGCCACATGGAAACATCAAGCTCCGAACTATCACACATGTTTAATGGCTGGACAAACGGGAACCAGATGGGGAACCAGGAAGTCATGTCCTTGGACTTGGCGTCAATGGTATCGGGGCGCGTGGAAAGCTGAACATCTTTGTACAGTACAGCTTCAAAGAAGCCTGCTAGGCCATGACACACGGTTTTGTGTTGCACTTGGAACGTGGCCTTGCACTTGCGAGCGTTGTGCAGGTTGTGTAGCGACGAAGTTGAGGCATGGGCAAGAGCATCTGATGGAACGGGCACAGGGTGTGCAAAGGACCAGGCTTTGGCGTATTGCTCACAGAACCGGTCCACTTGCTGCATCATGACAACATATGGCGAGTGAAGCGCGTGCGGGTTGCCCATGCCGGGCGTAAGACCAGCAGTGGCGACAGACTGAGCTCGAGAAGCACTTCGCCCTAGTCTGTCGCCAATTGTCCAGGCTACAGAGTACAGTTTAGGCGCATAAACTGGCGTGAAGTACGCAGTGTAGGAGCTGGGGATCATGACTCCATTGTCCGGATCCAGCAACCACTGCGCACCATCAAGGCACTCGGGGGACAGCTCATTGTCGCCAAAAGAGCCGAGAAGCTCGCTAACAATGATGTTAAACTTGACAGATTCGCGCGGGTGCCATGTACGCATATCTGCGCGTACGACATGAACTGCATCACCCCATTCACGTGTCTTTTTACGCAACAGGTAGAGGTATGCGCTGTCATTCTTCTCGACAGCATATACCGACACATTGCGGTTCGCAGCAACAGCAGCCTTGAGGACACGATCAACAAGTGGGCCACGGCCAGCGCCGAGAACAGCCACGGTCAGGTGCTTCATAGGTCTGTCAAGGAGTGCATGGAACACGGCTTTTTCGTACTGTGAGTACTTGACGGGGTCACGCTCAAACACTTCGTACATGGAACTGTCGAGATCGTCGGCCAGCGGTTGTAATGGTGCCTGCAAGAAGTCAACATAACCCTTGGATAGATGTTCAATAGGCGAGGGATCTGGCGCGTTTTCATAGAGATGGCGCAGATAGACCATGAACGCGGTCTCACCACCGACAAAGGGCGTGTCATGGGCATCTTCAATGATGAAGAAGGGGCTTATTTTGAAGAAAAGATGGAGGATCTGCTGTGCGTACTTGGGAAGTACGGGATAGCCCTTTGGATTGGGTACAAAGGTGCGACATGACACAATGATCATGGACACAGGCTCAGCAAACCACCTTGAGACTACAAAGTCTGGCAGCGCAGTCTTTGGAAGCTGCAGAGCGGCCGATAGATTGTTCGGATAATTGCACAAAGTGCGGATGGTATTCCAGACCTCCCAAACACTGAGGTAATCGGAAGGTGGAATGAGGATTCCCGATGCAGACAGCGTGAATTCCTCAGTGAGCGGCAGATGGATGGATACCTGAAGAGATGGGTTTGCTAGTAGGAGCGTGTTAAGGGACTGTGCGTATTGTACGACGTTTGTGCGTCGTTTGGGGCCCGAGATGACAACATAGGGCAGGCCACAGAAGGACGCGTAAGCCAGCTCGTGCGACAGTACTTGTAGCGACAGATTGGCAACCGTAGCATTCTTGGAGTCTAGCTCGACCCACGGTGCGGCCAGCGCGATCGTGTTAGAGACATGAGGTCCCGGGTGAATGACTACGTCGTCGAGTTCAGGGGCAGGAGGACCCGACGACAGCGACAGCGCCGACGAGGCGACAGAGGGAGCAGGAGCGCCATCTGGAGGATCTGGGTCTGCAGCAAAAAGGCCAGCATGAGAGTCCTCGAGGTCGTGAAATAGTGCCTGGATGCGCTTACGGTATGTTCGCGACGTGAGGCGTGAGGTCACCATATCATAGCCCTGGTCCAGTGCACGGTCGACAACAACACTATCAGACACTCCATACTTGGCTGGTAGGTTGACGCCTACAAAGAGGGGCGGGCGTTCTGTCATGACATGCCAAGGGGGGGAGTGAAGTTGTGATGGAGAAGTGGTGTACGAGGGGTTGTAGTGATGAGTGGTATTGGCCTGAACACAGAAGGTGTGGAAGATGAGGCAGCGTGTTGTCTGTAGTACAGAGTAAAGCAGACAAGTTTTTGATGCGAAAGATCACAACGAGACAATAACCAACCTTACCTAAGAAAAGTTAAGGGGCAAAAATCTGTAGGAGAACAAAACGATGGCGTCGCGGATCATCAGCACATTGAAGCCTCAAAGCTTGCATAAACAGGCGTCAGGCAGCACCTCACAACAGGGCGTTTGATACAAATCACAAAGAGTTGACGTCGTCAGATGGTGTGACAAGATGTCAATAGTTCGTAAGTTATTCGGTTTGGTTCTTGATTATAAAGACACTTGAAAAACGTTAATCAAAAGTTGTTGGTTTGATGTTTATCGTCAGTAAACTCAGTGGGTCCACTGCATGGGCGGGGGGAACGAGGAGGAAGGAGGGGGGGGGAACCACAATTATTTGCAGCCACAGAGAATTCCATAAGTCAAAGATACATCAAAAACAAAGAGATTGACAAGTTTAGAGTGTTCAAGATTGGATCTATAAAAGACTGAGTCTATACTCTTAATTCATATCACAATTGTATTTGTTAGTTCGTTTGAGGTAGTTAACTTGATTATAGACAGACATCTAGCAGAGACGCCAGGGTACGGGCGCAAATTCTTTCGTGTGTTAAAGGTTCGCGACTGACCCTTTCTAGCCGAGTATCCCATGTATAAATCCAAGCTGTCAGATCAACCTGGCGACCGTCGCGCGCCGCGGATGCTGTCTGTGGCGGAGGCGGCGCGTCTTGAGGAGTTCCAAGAACATATTCAGTACTCGAATCGGTGAGTGTACTGGAGCCCATCCCGCGGACCTTTGTCGTTTTGGCGGTTGCTAACAGCAGATACAGTGATGACAACTTTGAATACCGGTTCGTGTACTGACGCGCGTTGTCAATGACATAAACACTAACTCAGACATGTCATTCTACCCAAGAACATGCTTAAAGTCATTCCTCGCGACTATTTTGACCAGGAGACCGGCACGTTGCGCATTCTACATGAGAGCGAATGGCGAGGGCTCGGCATTACTCAGAGCCTGGGTTGGTTTCACTACGAGACTCATGGTGAGTAAGGCGGATCAAGAGAATGAGGTTGCTGTGTATTGGGTGTTGCTGTTGTTGTATGTGGTGATGAGTTGGACGGTGGAACCTTAGTGTCTTGAATGACTGATCTATGGCAATTCGCGTGATCTGTGGCGCGGTTTACAAGTCAATTTTTTGCCTGTTGAATATTGGCTATACTGACTGTACTCTACAGATATCGTTACATTGCCAGATACAATGTTTGTTTGAGTATCGAGACTGTAAAGTATCATTGGGTCTTTGTACTACTGCTTCACTATTTGCTACTACAGCTTCAGCACTTACTACTACACAACGCCAGCTCTTCTCCCTATGTGGACATGTTCTACAACATCCTCGCCCCCTTTAGACTAACACAGCCCCGGAACCGCACATTCTGCTGTTCAAACGACCAAAGGCCCCTGATTCAAAGTAGCGAGTACATTCATTTTGCATAGTAAACACTCCTATCTAGTCCAAGCCACAAGCTATACACATTAGTAGAGATGGACGCGTAAGGGGCGATCCAATTGAATTTCTGCAATTTCTGCAGTATCTCGCTTACTCGGCTTCCTCGGCTTCCTCGATCTTGGCTTCACCGTCGGCTGCTTCACCCTCAGCTTGGCCCTCAGCTTCGACCTCGGCATCCTCGCCATCTTCACCAAGTCCCTCGAGACCTTCGGCACCTCCAATACCACCAGCAGCGGCAATACTGCTGAGATCAAAGCCTCCAGGACCTCCCATACCGGGCATTCCGCCCATTCCACCCATATCACCCATACCAGCCAGCTGAGACAAGTCGAAGCCACCGCCAAGATCGCTGGGGTTTTCATCAGCAGCCTTATCATCCTGCTCATCTTCATCTACCCACTTGTCAAAGTCGGTCTTCACAAATGGCAACTTCTTTTTGGTGAGACGAGGCCAGTACTCCTGTTGAGCTGTCTTCTTGCGAAGGACGAAGAACACCCCGCGGCCAGTGACAAGGTGGTGCGACGCCTCGACGTCGATCTCCTCGTAAAACTCGAGCTTCGTAACGTAGTGTTTCTTGTCATTGTCGGAAACGGCGTCGAACTCGAGGTGAGTAGCCGTCAGATCAATCTTGGGATTGACAGCATCTTCAACATCAATTGTCACAAACACAACATTCTTCTCGGCAACCGTTGCATCGGACCGTTGGGCCCACAGAACTGCGTTAGCTTGGCACTTCTAAGTTGTGGATTCACCTGCTGATGGATTGGTTTACTCACCTTGAGGAATTGAGGTCATTGCAAATGTAAATAGTAGGAGGCAAAGTAGTTAGAACTTGACAGCAGCTGATCTGAGCCCAGAAGCTTCTTCCTCCTAGACCTAACCTGCAACCAGCCGCACGCCGACCCCCTGAGCCGACTGGAACCGACGACAACAGAAAGCAGTAGATGGATGGAATATGGGAAGAATGAACCTTTCAAGTTCAACTGTCAACCTAGATTATATACTAGTTGTTATATAGTTTTACATGTTGTTTTGAGTTAAAATCACATATAAATCTCTACTTCCTTCATTGTCTCCTCTCCATCCACCCTAACCCTGAGACGGTTACTAGAATAATCATCTTACAAACATAACTTAATCTATATCGACAATAGATTTTTGATGATACTACTAACAAACACTTTTTAGAGTGAGACATAATTTTATTGGTGCTTTCGCATTTTGGTTTTGTACAGACACACAACAAGACAAACTTGAACCGCTTACTGAGCAGACTGCTGGAACTCGGCAATCTTGGCAGCAACCTTGGCCTTGCGCTCGGCAGCAGTGAGCTTGGGGGTCTTGTACTTGAGAGACTCAGCCTTGTACTCGGCCTTGGTCTTCTCGCTCGAGCGAACAGGAGACGGGTCAGCACGGATTTTCTCGTGAGCCTCAGTGTAGATGTCCTCTAGGGTGTCAGCCTCAATGTCGTCCTGCAGGTACGACTTGAACAGAGTGCGGTAACGCTCCTCATCATCGTCAGCAAGCTCCTCCATGTACTCAGCAACGTGGCCAGCAACAATGTACTTGCGCAGGACCTCGGCATCAAGCTCCTCGGTCTCAATGTCGTAACCGGGGAAACGCTTGGGAGAGTGGGGGACGTACAGACCACCGTCAGAAGCACCCTTCATGGCACCGAAAACACGGGCACCAGTAGTGGTACGGGTAAGACCAACATCAAGGAAGACCTTGAAGGGACGGGGACCGTCCTCAACAGCCTCGGTAAGAGAGAACTCACCAGATCCCTCCTCGTCTCCAGCGTAGGTCTCGTCAAGACCAAGCTTCTGAAGAGCACGACGGGCAATCAGCAGACCAACGGCATAAGCAGCAGACCAGTTGGTCAGACCGTGGGCAATTCCGTAACGAGGAAGCTCGTGGGCGTAGGCAGCAGTGAGAACAACATCTCCGGTGATCTGCGAAGACACAATCTGGGCAATGATGTCCTTGTTGGTGAAACGGATGACCAGACGGTACTTTGGCGAGTTGTACTTGGCCTTGTGCTGGGTGACCAGACGCTTACGGGCGTAGTAGTCGGTCTTTCCCTGGCGACGACGACGGAAAGGCGTCTGGTAACGCGAATGGTAGGCAGAGCTTTTCTCAACTTTCTCGAAAGGCATTTTTTGGTTGGTGATGAAGGTATAAAGGATGCAACTACTGTAGTGAATATATTGAAATTTCACGCCGTGTCGAGTCGTGCGTGTATATTTGGGTACACCAGAGACTTATGACTGCTATTTCCTAAATAGGGAATACCATGCACCCGTACCCTAGATGTTGGAGGCTTAAATTCTTCGATTCTCTGTAAAGTCCTTCATTTATTGACTGAAGTATTTCGTTTACTTCTTGCTTGTTTATCTTATTGTTTTGGTTCCAAAAACATATATCCGATCATTACAAGGTACTTTATCAGGTGCTTGTGGTTAAGTGCCTTGACGAACCACCTGATGAAGTGCCTTATAAGGTCTCAATGTTATTACCCCTACTAGATACCCGCTGGTGATACCCCCCTGTTCATGACTACAATGTAAGTACCATTGTGCACCGTCTATGATGAGAAACTTTGGTCCGTGTTGATGAGAAGGAAGTAAGACCCCTTCATATGAATACACATCCATATATTCACTTTCCTGAGACTCTTGTTGTTCATTTGTTCAAGCTAACTAAAGTGAAGATAATTTACCAAGCCATTAAGTGGAGATAGGTCTTCATTAATACATTGTCAGAACTGACAAGTCTTGTAGGATAATGGATACTGTAGATTCCTACTGTATATGTGTCAAAGGTGTAGTATCGTGAGACCTACTGTTTCTGTATAACACCCTTGACACATACTGTACAAGGCATAGTACGCTACTGTTAGTAGGAGTCAAAGTGTCTGTACAAGGTATAGTACACTATTAAGTTAGTACCCTTGACTTCTACTGATAAAGTCTACTGGTTACATAACTCATTATCATTAATAAATAGCAGACTGAAGCATTAGCAGACTGAAGCATTAGCAGACTGGAGCATTAGCAGACTGGAGCATCAACAGATTGAAGCATCAACAGACTGAAAAGCTAACGGTACTGGCTCTGAACGGCCAGTGAGTGGTTCGGTAGGGCAATGGTGCCGACGAGTCCTCGGTTGTACCGTGGCTGTTGTTGCGTAGTCGGAGACACGCGGTCGAGAAGCGAGCTTGGCTTGAACAAATCCGGTGATGGTTGCATCGAGAGAATAGGTGAAACAGGACCTTTATGAGCAACGCCTGTCTGCAAAGAAGCACTGCGCGCAATGATACAGTCCTTTGTAAACGGCTGGTTGTGCTGGTTGCTCTCCAGACTGTGAACTGATCTGGCATGCGGTTCCTTGAAATACGGAGTCGTTGGTGACGACAGCAGATCACTAAGTGGGGCCCCGGTGGGCATGTGAGTAGCAGGACCGACAGGCGAAGCGGCGCGTGCCAGGTTCGTGGCAAATTGGCGTGTCATTCGCTCGGCTGCTCCATTACGTAGTGACACACAGATATTGCGCAGCTCTTCATAATCGTCCGGGTGCGAAAGCGACAGGTGGTGCAACGAGTCCCTGGATGGGTCCTCGAAGTTGTCAGGAGCGTACGGAGACTTGAGAGTCAATGTGAACTCGTTTGGTCCTGTGATGCCCTCATAAACGTCGAACTCGGCCACGTGGATCGTGCGGGCTGCACTCGAGCCTACAAACACCGTGATAGCCCCGTTGTTGATCTGTAGCATACACTCACGCCAGCGCGACTTGTTACCCCATTGCGCTGCCAGTGCTACCTTGGGGCATTCCTTGACAATGTCGCGGCGCGGTACAACACATGCCAACGACGAGTTCTCGAGTTGTAGGTCGACATTGCGAACCTCGAGCCAATTGCAATCACAGGCCTGGGCAAATGACCCCCATGACTGCCAAATCTGCTTGACGAACTCGTCGGAGCGTAGAGGTCGCGCGACACGCACCTTGTGACGCGAACCGCTGAGTGGCGGCACCAGCGTCACGACCTCCCATAGCATTGACTCGGCGGGGTCCTGTGAGATCTCGTAGCGGTGTTCAGAGCAGACAGAGCGCAGGAATTCGCCGACCGTCGTTGATGCCGACACTTGGCGTACAACTTTTTGGCTCGGCAGTTGCAGCGTCACCGCAAACGTGTCATCGTGAACACTCGACGCAGGACTCGGTGGACTGTGAGGTTTGTGGCTACTAGGTGACACGACATTGGAGTTCAAGCCACCAATGTTGGTCGTCTTGACAGCCAATGGCAGACCTCGGGGCCGCTTGGTACGGTAACGGGACGGAACCGTAAGAGGCGCGTCCATAAAGGCCATTATAGGGGGGGGTGGTATACAGTATATAACGGGGTGTATCACGTCAGAAAAAAGGTTGGACGAGACTCAACTAGTGGACACCAGAATTATCTCCAGATATTGCTGCTATCTCCGAGGGGAAGCTTCCAAACTTTATACTCGAGCTCGACCAGACTAATTGATAAGGTTTTTAGGCAACTGCACAGACAGAGCCACCACCAACCACTCGATTATTCAACCAAACAGACAGACAGAACAGGATTATGGTAAGTTAGGAGAATCTACGTGTGCAGGCTTCTTATCGAGCTCGGACCTCATAACTGGGATGCCGATTTGGGGTAGACGAGGTCAGCCGAATGCGGCACAGGTAAACGGCGTTACCGGTTTGGGGATACCGGTCGGCCCAATTGGGAAGGTTCCATTCCCAAACAGGATTCATGTCATGCATAGTAGCTGCAGAGCGGAGTGCACGCTGCTCAACAAGGTAATTCTTGGTGGCTGTCCCCATGCCCAAATGCACAAACTCAACTGTCCTTGTGCTACAAGAAGGTGGAGGGTAATACCGGGGGGGGGGGGTTTTACGGAGAGGCCTCAAAACAGTGTCAGTTCCTTTTTATCAGTTCTTGTTGTGAGTGTCCTGTTAAACTGGTTTACAGTTTCGAAACATGGAGAGCCCAGATATAGGATACAAAGAGTGATGATTATAACTATCCAACTCGAGCTGATAATAGCAGAAGTCAGTACTGACGACTCTTCATAATCGGGATCCAGCCTTACTAGGCCTTCAAGGGTAACAAAGAATTGACTTTCAGGGGTACCGAAGCCGCGTACGTAGATCTTCTCATTGCTTGGAAGTTACCAAAGCGCTACTATGGTACTACCACTACATGACGTCTCACTCGGTCAAAATCGACTTCAGACCACGTACAATGAAAATAATGCATTAATATCTTTGATAGAACAAGTCTGTTGAACTTCCTCCTTTGATGAGCTTCTCTGTGAACTTCTGTGAAGAACTCCTTTCAAGAGCAAACTTCTTTCAACTCCCTACCTACTCCTCCTCCTCCTGACGTGAAGTCACATATTCAGCGGCCTTGGCCTTGACATAATCGGCGGATTTGGAGTCTCCGTGCTTGTCTTCGTATGCAAGCCATTTCTTGAAAAAGTACTTGGCCTGCTTCATGCTCAACTTGACCTTATCAACCACCCGCTCAAACAGCTTTTCCACCGACTCGCGATCTCCCTTTTTGATCTCGTAGTCAATGTACACAATCCAGAGGTCAATACGTCGAGGGTACGACGATACAAGTCCCTCAAACAAAGTACGGCCCACCTCGACATCTCCCTTGGAGTACTCGAGCTGGGCAAACTTGGTAAGAACCTCCTTGTGGTTGCGCTGAGGCAGAGACTTGAGAGCCCGATTCAGCAGGCTTCGAGCCTTGCTAGCGTTGCCGTTTTCAAACAAAAACTGCGCAAACACAAGCCAAATCGACACATCCTCACTGCCAAACTTCTTCATCGTGGCATCGTACAGCTCCTCGGCCTTGGCTACCTTCTCAGGTGTCGCAGCATAGATTCCTGCCAACTTCATGTGAACTGTGCGCGAGTCCATATACTGCGTGGCCTCCTTGAACACGTCCTCCACAGTCTGATCCGTACCAAAGTTGTTCTCCAAGTTGAGCAACGCAATCCAAATGTTGAATCTTTCCTGCTCCTCTCGGTAGTTGATGGCCTTCAGGGCCCGCTGACCAATCTCACGAGCCTTGTCAATCTCACTCAACTGAAGCTGGAATGCCATGTAGTTCATCCACAGTAGCGACGAGTTGGGCGATCCAACAACGAGACGCTCAAAGTCGCCAACAGACTGCGGCAGTCTGGTATTCAGCGACCCCGTCTTGTCTTCAACAAGAGCCTGCTTCTTACGGCGCTTGCGTGAGCGCTCTTGGTCGTCCCCTTCATCTTCGTCCTCATCGTCATTCCAACCGCTCTGCTGTACTTGATCAAGAATACTCGTGGTCCAGTCGAATCCAACACTAAGTCCACCCTCCTTGGCTTTGGCGGACTGTGACTCGTTTTTGACGATATCGTCGTCGTTGTCGTCATCCTCCTCGGAATCAGAACCGAATGCAACCTCCTGCTCATTGTCATCTTCGTCACCAAGGATATCCTCATCATCTTCTTCTTCATCAACGTCCATGCCCATATCCGACTCATCCTCCTCAGTAAAGTATGAAGCCTTCAGACCTAGTGACAGACGGCCGTTCTCCGAATCGATCTTAAGAATCTTGGCCTTGACCTTGTCTCCCTCAGAAAATACCTTTGAAAGATCCTGTAGTAGCACATCAGCAACCTCACTTCTGTGACAAAGACCGCTAACCTTGGCTTCGCTCAGACGAACAAACACACCAAAACTCTCAACCTTTGTAATAACACCGTCGACAACCTCGCCCTCTGTGAGGGCACTGAGACCCGATGGACCGCTAGTCTTCTTTCCACTGATCGCGCTTTCCTTCAAGCTGAGTTCCACCTTTCCATCCTTGCTAATAGCAAGAACCTTGCTGTTAACAACTTGACCAACAGTGAAGAACTTCTTCCAGTCCTTAAGGAACGAATCAGACAGGTTCTTGATCTGTACACGACCGGAGATGGATCGCGACAACGTCACAAAGACTCCGCTATCGCTGACATTCTTAACAAATCCGCGCACGACATCACCGACATTTAGGTCTGACACAGAGTCAATGACACGGTCGACAAACTCACCAGAGCCTACAACCGACTCACGAAGAGACACATATATCTTTTTGTTTGAAGAGTCGATCTCAACTACCTTGGCTTTAACGAGCTGGTGAGTTAGGAAGCTCGAACTCAGATCATTCGAGTAGTCATCAAGACAGTCAGTGATCTGAGCTGAAGCAACAACATCATTACCAAGCTTGACAAGGATGAAGTTGCTTCCAACTTTAAGGACGAATCCGGGCAGAGACTGGCCGACCTTGACATCCTCAAATTTGCTGATAGAGGTACCAGCATGCTCACGAGCTGACAGCTTGATGCTGCCCGACTTGGCGTCACTCTCGGTAACAGTACACTCAACAACGCTGCCAATAGGGAAGTGGGCTTCAATATTGTCGAGTTCATCCCCATTGTCAGTCAGATCAAGCAGAGGAATGCGGCCGCGGACCGAAGCTGAAAGACTCACCCACACAAAGTCAACGGTGATGTTGTTGATGAAACCAACCCATTTAGAGCCGACTGTGACATCCTTCTTGATGTCAACAGGCTTGTAATCTCCCTGAATGTGCTTCTTAACGGCGGTCAGCTCGTGGACAATGTGGGATGAGCTGCGGTGAGAGATGGCCAGGAAACGATGATTGCGAGCATCATGGTATCCAATGAGCTTTACATCAAGAACCTGGCCCTTTTCAAATTGCCCAAGGGGGTTCTTGAGGTCCTTGATAGACTTGACATTGTCAAACAGAAGCGAAACGTCGATTCGGCCCTGGATATTCTCTGCAAGACGAACATTGAGTTGAGTCTCCTTGATTCCAGTGATCTCAGCCTTGGTGACCTTGCCAGGAACGAATTCCGCGGCTGAAGCAACAGACGAGTCAACTGGCTTGAATGACTTGTCAGAGCTACTACCAGCATCGGTCTGCTCTCCCTTGAGAGATACAAGGAAGCGGGCCTGAGAATCATCAATGCTGATTACACGACATTCGACAGATTGGAAGGGAGAGAACTTCTCGGATGGGTCAGCAATGAACTCTTCTGAAAGCTCGCCCTTCAAAGCAAGTCCACTGAGCTGGCCAGCAAAACCAACAAACACACCCTTCATGGTGACACCACGAACAAAACCATGGAGTTTGTCACCAACGTGAATTTCTGAAAGCTGGCTAGGCAGCCTGTTGTTCCGGGCAGCTTCAAGCAACGATGGCTTCGACGAGACTGTCACAAAGCGCTTGGAGCTGTGCTTCTCCAAAACAACAACCTCGATATCGTCATTAACCTTGATCTTTTTAAGCTGAGCCTTGGAATCTTCGTCATCAGTCATGTGAAGAGCAGCAAGAACGCCCCTCAGACCAGAGGGAAGAACGTTTACAACAACACCAGTCTTGTTCTTCTCGACAACAGTCGCCTTGTACACCTTGGCCACATCGACCTGCTCAAGCTCGGTCTTCGAGTCAGAACCGGAAGATCGGCATGACACAACGAGCCGCTCAGCATCGGCATCAACGGTGATAATGCGAACAGAGACACTCTGACCAAGTCGGAAATGCTCCTTGGGGTCCTTGATAAATGCCTCGCTAATCTCAGAAACAGGAAGGAATGCCTTGACACCGCCGAAGAACTCAATGATGGCTCCTCGGGGTTGCATTGAAATAACTGTTCCAGGAGTGCGCATGCCCGGCTTGGCATCAGCATAGTTATTAAGGATGGGATCCTGCGTGTTGACAAGGGCCTTTTTCAGAGTGAGAAAGACACGACGGCGCTCTTTGTCGACGTTAAGAACACGCGCAGAGACCTTCATTCCAGGTTTGAACTTCTTCTCGGGATGAACAAGTTTGATGTCACTGAGATGTATCTCTGAAGCGAGACCTGTGGCTCCTTCCCAGAGCTTGATGATGATGCTGCCCTTTGGGAGAATGCGATCAACTTGACCAGTGATGAGTTCACCAGCAGGGATGTCCTCGATTCGCAGATACTTCTGCTCAATGACGGAGGGCTCAAGAGAGACAGTGAAGAAACCATCAGCATATGAGTATCCAAGGATTCGTGCGTTGTGGACTGATCCGACAGTGTAAGCATTCTCAACAGTCAAGTCCTCGATACGAGAGTCTGATGCCCGTGAGACATGGACATAACCAAGAGACTGGGGGGCACCCACATCGACATAGAGACCCATGGGATCAACGGCCTTGATAGTAGCCTGCACAACCTGACCAATGGCCAGAGAACTGCTATCCGACGGAGCAGTTAGAGCTAACGTATGCTCGAGCAGCGAAAGAGCAACCTTTACTTTATCCTCGTCGTCGTTGAACGAAGATGGAACGGAAAATATAACACGTGCCTTGACCTTGTCGCCCTCTTTAAATTTCTCTTCAAGCTGGGCTTTGTCGACGCAACCAGCATGAACTAAGTCAGCAGTTGCATCAATGAGACCTAGCACCTTGGTCACAAGGCCCGTAGAGCGGACCTCAGTTACAAGGGCCTCAACAAGTGTACCAGCAATGATACTCGACAATGAAGTGACGCGCTTGATAATAGGGATTTTCTTGGCAAGAGGAGTCGCACTGAGAGTCAGTGTACGGCCGTTTTTAGATTTTGAGAGCACAGTTAGTAGCAGCACCTGACCGAGTTTTAGGGAAGCAGCTTCCAAGCCAGCAAACGAAAGCTCCTTGTTGGAAAGGAATCCAGAGACTTCCGCATCGGAACGACCAACGTCAATAATGACACCATGATCCTCAATGCTGCGGACCGACCCTTGAATAGCCATACCAGCGTCGAGATCCTCGTCGTCGATTGCGGCGTTGACGGTCTTGGGGTCTATGCTCAGTTCAATATGGCGTTTGGATGATTTCGACGAGTCGAGACGGGTATTTTGAACCACTACGGCTCGTACCCACTGACCGATAGTGAATAGTTCCGAGAGCTGGGGGAGGTCGTCTTCGTCGTCGTCGTCGTCGTTCTCATCATCTTCGTCGTCATCGTCGTTCAGCTTGTTTAGCTGCGAGCTCAACTGACTCGAGATGCTGGTGATAGGAACGTAACCAATAAGGTTATTAGGTAGAGAAACAGCAAGATCAAACTGGTTAGTCTGGCAAATCTGACCAACGACAATGGAACCAGTGACAAGTCGAGAGAAGGACAGAGTCTCGATGCGCAACTTGTCTTTCTTGACAGGAACTTTTTCTTTCTTGGATTTGTGTTTTTTAGACTTGGGTTTCGATTTACTCGACTGAGTTAGAATCGTGACATGAATGGCCAAATTGGCGGCAAAAAAATTATACGTACAAATAGATCTTGAGCAGCTTCATTGGCAGCCTGCTTGACTTCGAGAGGAGTCAGTACACCAGAGCCTCCACCTCGTGGGAATGCACCATCCTCCATCGTCATGACACTTGGCGGGACCACAGCGGTCTCGGTAGGTTCCGAGTCGCCAGATCGCTTGCGCTTTTCGGGCATTGTATGTTGTGTGTGGAGAAGAATAGTTTACTGTCTGGTATCGACTATAGAATATATATATTTTTTTTGAAAAAATTTTGGACCTAGCCCTAATGCGCTGCAGCCGTTTGTCCCTGCAGCTAGCCGAATTGACGATGACGGTGAAGACACAATAAATTAAATAGCTATTCGACTGGAAGAAACCAGGACTCAAAGGTACAGAAATGGCAGTAGTCTGGCAGGACATACCAAAAAAAAAAGCTACAGCGGAAGCAACCGGCAATGAAGACCCAGTGGGAGAGCATTTAGAGGAAAATTAGAGCCTGATATTGATGAATTGTCAGTCGAATGGTTTGTTGGATAGTCATTCGAATAGTCATTCGAATTCACCATTAAGAAAAAAACTCAAAAAGACCAACAGCTGATCAAACTGGACTGGGTTCCTTAATAGGGCGGCCCCGCTCGTTGTCCTATAGCTTAAGACGAGCAAGAACAGTCCATTCTCCAGAAGCATCGGCAGCAGCCTTTTTGTCATAGCTCAGTTTGTCTAGATGCTGCTCAATACCACGACGCGCCCACATTCGAACGTCGTCGGGAACACCACGGTAGATAACGTCCAAGAGGCGGTCAAGGGACATGGGGCTATCCGACTGGCGCAGGATCTCGAGGATCTGGTTTTCCCTCTCGAGGCGATGGTTGATGTATTGCTTGATTTTGGACGGACCATCTTCAACGACAGGTCCATGGCCAGGGTAGATCTTGCCAAGACGGCCGTCTCCAATGGCAAGCATGCGGTTGAGAGAGTCAACATAGAGGCGCAGGTCTTTGAACACGCTCGTTCCAGTACCAAGAACATTATCGCCAGAAAACAGAGCATCTTCCTCCTCGAGCCAGAAAACAGAGTGGTCCTCAGCATGGCCCGGTGTGTAGTGGCATGTGATAGTAGCCCCGGGTACAGTGAAGGTCTGACCATCAGTGATGGTAAGCGCGTTGGCCTCTTGAAGCTCCGAGTTGAAAGTTTCCATGTCACCCATCTTGTAAACGGGAGGACGTGGCGACAGCACCTCAAGAAGAGGCTTGGTGCCACCAGTATGGTCATGGTGCCAGTGACTGATGAGGATTGCCGAGATCTCGGCATCTTCCTGCTTCAAATAGTTGTTGAGAAGTTCCGTGTACTCGGGACGGCCCTCACCAGTATCTAACAGAATACGCTGACGACCACTTCCAATAAGGTAAGTGTTTGTTCCCTGTAGAGTGAACTTGCCTGGGTTACATCCGAGCAATCGCACGACTCGTGGTGACAATTTTGTGATGTTGGGTAGAGAAGTCATGGTGGAATAGAGAGACAAGATGAAAACATGCTGCGGGCTATCGGAGGTATTTATTGTCCACTGTCACAAGTTCAGCCGGACTAACCTCGGCAAGGGCTAGGTTTGCCGCGGGCCATAATAAGCTGGCGCCAGATGTGCCGAAGATGCGACACACTTTTTTTGGTCCCATTAAACGGTTAGACGCTTGAATCATCCTGTTAATTATGAGTCAATCAATATACACAGTGTTATGATACTACACAACTAAGTTATGGGCTATTCTTATTAGTAAGATAGAGTTTTCTATAAACTTCAAGGGGTTACTTGAACATCTCGGTTGTAGTTTCACTAACACCCGATTCTGAAACAGGCCTTAAAGAGTGCTTGTCACGCTCTCCTTCACTGCCTCGGCTCACCAGTATTTCGGCACCTGTCCCATTTTGTCTACTTCCCCATCACGAAATTATCGCCCTTTTTGTTGTTGGATCAGCACCAAATGCAGGGTCTGCACAGCCGCTCGATGTCTATTTAACGTTTCGGTTGCTCCTCCACATTTTGCCTTCATCCCATCTGTTTCAACTGTTTGTGTTGAAGTTCGTTAGTTCTTAACTAGTGCTACTAGCTATAGGTAGGTGATTGGTGCTGGAATTCTGTCTAGATTCGTCTATTGTTGTCTAGAATCGATCAAAACCTCTTACAAAGCCCAACTCCGTTGTCAGTATCAGATCATTTACTGATCATATATTGACTTCCATACACAATCGTTTTGCTTGTAACCTGCGGGGGGGGGCTCGTTTAACAAATCTGTAACGCTTTTGTCTGGACCTTTGAACTGTTGAATTATTATGTCTGCTGCTGAAGGATCGGGTTCAGAGTCACCGCGTGTGTTCGGCCGACCACCGCCTGATACTGTGGACTCTCCTCGGCCACCACATGACATTGAACAACCACCCAACAAGCCTCCTCACTCAGCTCGCAAGTTCCCCGTTTCTCCCTCTGAACCCAGCGAGACCAGAAGTCTGTTGGGAGCTGCTGAAGATGCGCCAGCCCGCGCAGAGGGTGAACCGTATCTGTCGCCTGACGACCCTCGGGTCACTCCTCTTAATGTACGAGGAGTGCAACTCGTACGAGGAGGCCTCTTGAGTCTGCTGGCATTCGCCTTGGTCTGGCTTGTTATTCTACTTGTTGACTCGTTTGTTCGTGTGCCCATCATTGACACTCGAGACTCGGGCTTTCTGCAGTTTGATCTCACTTTACTGACGATTGCAACGCTAGTAATATCTCACCTCTTCTTCCTCATCCCGGCTAAACCCGACCGTATCGTGAGCTATGTGGCCGCATCAATCTTGTTTGTCGACTGTATTCTGGTGCTGGCTGTACCACAGCTTCGTCACCGCCACGGTACTGTCGAGGGTGCCATTGCCATGTTCATCACGCTGATAATCTTCGTCACCTGTGCTGTGTCTGACTGGTATGTACAAGAGGCAAAAGTACACGAGGAGGTGCGTCTGACGGGTCGTCCCGAAACACGGCACACACTGCGCGAATGGTTTGATATGTCGATTGCATTCATCATCCGAATCGTCATTCTGGCGTTTGTGATACTTATCTCGCTGAACCTGGTCATTGAAGCTTTTGACTCGGTGCGCTTGCCTGCTCCAGGACTGCTTGTTCCTGTGCGAGTCCGTGGCTCCAAATTCGATGTCCACCTCCACTGCACGAGACATCAGTTCATCTCCAACAACAAGCGTCCTGGAATGGGGCTTATCGGCGACGATGACGGCGATGATATAACTATCCTCGTTGAAGGAGATGTATCTGCGCGTGAGTTTTCCAACTGGATCTTTGACCTCTACTACACCAACAAGGTGTCTCGCGTCTGCTATTGGGACCGTCCAGGCTATGGATTTTCAGACAATTCTCCCTACGCAGTTTCTGCTGGAGCAATGGCAGACGTGTTGTATGATGCGCTCAACCAGACAATTGATGCTCCAAACACAACCTTTGCGCTCGTTTCTCATGGTGTAGGAGGCATCTACTCTCGCGTGTTTGCCTCCAAGTACAAGCACCAAGTAAGTAGCCTTATGCTTGTGGATACGATGCACGAGGAGTTTTTGTATCGACAGTCTTCAATATGGTCTGGGTTCGCATATTGGATTGGCGGAGCTATATCTCCACTTGGTCTGTTGAACATTGAAGGAGCTCTTGTTGGTGAAGGGCCCGCGTCTCGAATCTATGGTTCGGGTCAAAAGCACCAGGGCGGCTTCCTCAAAGCTCAGTTACAACAGCAGCTTGTGGCACGAAGACAGACGAAGCGAGATATCATTGAGTCAAACTCAGCTCTTGATCCTGATTTACCGGTGCTTGTCGTTTCGTCAGCAAAGAGCATCCGGAAAGACGCCGAGTGGAGTGACAAGCAGCGCCAACTTACCAAGTTGACTGACAACAGCATGGCATGGGAGATTCTGGCCGGTCCACACAACCTGTGGGAAGAGCCCGTGTCATTTCGCAAACTCCAACAACTTCTTCTCGATATGCTTGACTACAGCTAGGTTGAGCCACCATCCATGAAAGCGAAAAGCGGTTGTGCTTCGATCCTTCATCGATTGTCAACTATAACTACTGACGTACCAAAACGTATCAGCTCAATTAGTGTATCACTATCATAAATACATCAGACAATGACACTCACTTGTCAACCAGTACAAAATGGCCGAAGCCCCCTCCCGGTGACTGCAAGTAGTTAGTTCACGTCAAGTTTGACAGCAAACCGGTCTATTCTGGGCTCTCTTTTGAGGCTTCGTCTTTAACCTCAAGATGCGATAGGTCGGGAAGCTCAATCTCGGTCTCGAGGTCGCAAATGGTACGACAGTTGGGGCACAAAAAGTGCGGGTAGGCCTTGACTATGACAGGACGGATACACTTGTAATGCCAGACATGCGAGCAAGGAGCAATAAATAGAGATTGGCAGACGGCCACGGGGAGTAGGCAGATGGCACATTCAGAGAAAGACTCTTTGTTAGAGTCTGCTGACAGCGATCCGGCAGTAGAGTCGGCAAACAGTCCCCGTAGATTCGATAGTGATGTGAGGTGAAACTGGTTGGCCCTTTGCTGCCAACTGTTATTGAGTTCCACACGGACCTTGATGCATTTGAAGACCTCCTCAGTACCGCCACGAAAGTCGACGCCCAGCTGGAGGACGTCCGAGTCCTTGAGAGCCACAGCTGCCGATGGCTCGTTGGCCTGAGACAGGCGCAGGTGATTGAGAAAAGTGCCAGATGACGACTTGACGTCACGAATGTACCAGACACCATCCTCGACAAAGAACTCGGCATGAGTGCGAGACACGACCTTGGACTTGAATACAATGGGGTTGGTGACGGGGGACCGGCTGCCCTTGCCGTCAGCGTGATCCTTCTTATTATCGTATCGACCCACCTTGATTACAGTGCCGTTGCGGCCCTTGCGTTCAACGGCATCAATATAAAAGGCAGGCATGCTAGATGAGTGGTCGACAAAGGGACTGAGGCGGATTGAATAGGGATAATCGTCGTCGGCTGGGGGCGGCGTCGACACAGAACAGGCCGAGGCCGACGACGTGGTGGTGACCGGCACGTCACCAGGCACCACGGTGCTGTTCGGATCGCCTAGACCGAGGAGCTCGGGATCCGACCGGTTAACAAGCGTACCATAGGCGGGTGTTGTCACTGGAGATTCGCGGCTCGATGACATCGAGTCATCCATGCGGTCCCGGTCCATAGAAATAATGGGAATGGCAGTTATTGACATGGCGGGCCAGGAGAACCAGAGAAAACCGAGACTTTAAAAACAACAAAGCCACAAGCAGAGGAAAAACTAGGCTTTACAACAATAGATCCCCACGACCCTACACAACTGGACTGGAAGACAAAAAATAATAGGAGGGAGGAACTTGGGGGTCTCAAAAAACCATGCAACTAAGTGGGAGACGAGGGAACCCGATTGCAAGTCGCGGCAAAACGACAACCGAGACACACGGACAGCAGATAGGTAACAACCACCTAGGGACCAGGGCCAAAGACAAAGACAAAGGACAAACAAGATACAAAGGGCACAATAGGCGGATGAACCTAGCCAACAAAACACACAGAGGAAGGATGAAAGGATGAAAGGATAACTAACCTGGCAGTCGACTATCAACAATTAGCAAACCAGGGTAGGGGTGTGCCGGGCATCAGATATGGATGGCCCAACTGAGCAGAGCTGGTCCCTAGCCTCGATCTAAAGCCAATGCTGTTGTTACTGGAGGACTCTTCTAAGGTTTGACAATGGCAGTGCAAGGTTGTGAAATGATAGGTTCAGTCGACAATGATGGAGTTGAAAAATGGTATACAATGTGGGGGGATACTAACCGGATGTGGGGGTGGGGGTGACCATTTTAATGCGCATAAACCAACTTCTTCCAACTCACTAATAGCATATCTACAGTAGAACTCCATCGGACCACGAACATCACCTGTCTCGTATATTGTACAACACCTAACATTCTATATTTCTCACTTTAGGACTGAAACAACGCCTACCAAAATTAAAGTTGCCGCCTGACGTTTCCATCTTGGGATCCCGTGCATGCCCCCCCCTGCATGAACAGTGCAGCATGAAGTATTGAATGGCTAAATTGCGGGGAACTCGTTAGACAACAAAGATACAAGGCATTGCATTGATCAGGTAGCAGATTTGAATGAACAATGAAATGCAACAGGTTTGTTTGGGGTTACATTTCTGTACATTTGTTTCCTCATCAATTTATGTACCCTATATCCGACACACATAACTAACGGACAAGGTCTAAGTTAATTACATTTCGGAAACCGATAAAGATCATTGATTGGTCTTACACGATAGAATATAAGGTCTTAATTATAGATGAGAACTTCTATATATAGATATGAAAAAACTCGCAACAGGCTCGGCAATTCATACGGTCTTCTAGACTCTGACTGCTTGAAGACCATACTAGTCATCAGGGAGCGCGTTGACTCAGCGCTTACATAAGCTTTTGATGATTTCCATCTCCGTGCACCTTCAACCTTTGCACTGTCTTTCTTAGCACTTTCACACTTTGCACTTTCACACTTTTAACAACATGGCAAAGATCTCACTGGGATACGTGCCTGAGCACTTTTCAACACCATTGTACTTTGCACAGAAACACGGGTTCTTTGCTAAACATGGCATTGAGGTCGATATGTTGCCATATCCGTCGGGAAGCGGCCATCTCATCCAATCACTCAACGACAAAA
Organism: Sugiyamaella floridensis; assembly: GCA_030556845.1. Taxonomy (NCBI): domain Eukaryota; kingdom Fungi; phylum Ascomycota; class Dipodascomycetes; order Dipodascales; family Trichomonascaceae; genus Sugiyamaella; species Sugiyamaella floridensis. The sequence continues at coordinate 440,411 of JAKTUT010000002.1, read as the reverse complement.
CCATTGACGTGAGCATTGGACTCACCGAGGCTTTTGTTGCTGGAATTGGCAAAGGGTCCGATTGGTACAAGATCATTGGCACCTATGTGCAGTCCCCATTGTGCTGGGCTGTCAGCACTGGTGCCAAACGAGAGCTTAGTTCAGTGGACGAGCTTGAGGGCAAAACGATTGGAATCAGTCGAATTGGCAGGTGAGTCAAACAATACAGATGGTGCAATAGCAACTGTCGAAAACAACATGTTTAATTTGCAACATCTCTAACAAACAGTGGATCGTATGTCATGCCGTTTGTGCTGGCTCAACAAAAGGGCTGGTCGCAACCATTCAAATTTGAGATTCAAAACACCTTTAAGAACCTACGTGATGGCGTCAACCACCTCGACTCGGTTGAGAAGACAGATGCGTTTATGTGGGAAGTGTTCACGACGAAACGGTACTACGATAACGGGGAGCTCAAGCAGATTGGCCATATCTACACTCCTTGGCCGTCGTGGGTCATTTCGGCGTCCACGGATCTCACCGGCACCTCTGAAGGCCGTCGGCTGTTGCACAACTTGATGTTGGCCATCAATGAGGGTGTTGATTATTTCAATGCCAACCATAATGAGGCTGTTGAATACATTTCGACGCATCTTGACTACAGTGCCGAGGATGCAACCAAATGGCTTGACACTGTGACGTTCAGCACTGATGTGTCACAAGTTGACGTTCCTACTGTCATCTCCAAGACCATTGAAACCCTCCAGACTGCCAATGTTCTAGAGCCCTCGGCATCCACTCAGTCATACATTGTTGATGTATCCAAATAGTGGGGTTATAGACATGTTTAATAGACAGTAAGCCCAGTTGGCCGACTCATTCAACACTTCTAAGCTTCTTATGCCTTTCATTAAACGTCTACTGATCAGAGCTCGTGAAATTCATATGTGATGATGATCATTGGAGGACATGTTCTCGTTTGTACTCTACATATTGAACTTCCCTACCCAACTATCTTAACTTCACGCATCATAAAATTATTACCCCTGAGATGGTGGTACTCAGGCCACGGTACGGGCCATTAGTGACCTCGAAGCTTGTGATCCGGCGCTTTGCAAGTATAAAAGCCAAACCGGAGTCTACACGCACTCTTCTTGGAAGACCTGGCAATAATCTGAAGGTGAGAACTCGAAATGCTTTAAAAAAGTACCCGTTTCGATCCATCTAACCTCAGGGAGGAATCGTAGGCCTCGCAAATGTAAGCCAAGAATACTTCATAACCATTTGATACTAACAAAACAGGTTGGCAAGTCGACATTTTTCCAGGCCATCACCAAATCGACTCTCGGTAATGTAAGTTTGTCTTTCATGACTGGAGCGAGCACCTGCTAACTCGACCAGCCTGCCAACTATCCGTTTGCAACAATTGATCCAGAAGAAGCTCATGCCATAGTCCCATCTCCACGGTTCGAGCGCCTATGTGAAATCTATGAGCCTAAATCTCGTGTACCTGCGACGCTGACGATTTTTGATATCGCAGGACTCACACGCGGAGCTTCTAAAGGAGATGGTATGGGCAATGCGTTTCTGAGCCATATTCGGTCTGTAGACGGAATTTTCCAGCTCGTACGAGCGTTTGATAAACAGGATATCATTCATATAGAAGGAAGTGTTGACCCGGTACGGGATCTCGACATCATCCGTGACGAACTTATCCTCAAGGACATGGAGTTCGCCATGAAGACGGTTGAACTGGCACAACGGGCGCTTCGTGGCGCGCCTGCAAACTCACCGACCACAAAAGTAAAGCAATTTGAAGCTGTGGCAGCACAGAAAGTGCTTGATTGGCTCGAGTCAGGCCAGCGCGTTGCCAATGGCTCATGGACTCCCGAAGAGGTCAACATCATCAACTCTATGGCACTACTGACAAGCAAACCATCGGTATACCTTGTCAATATCAGTGAAGAAGACTATATATTTGGTTCTGAAGACAAAACAAACGAATGGCTTTCTCACATTCGCCAATGGGTCTCTGTACACTCACCTGGAGATGCCGTTATCCCCGTTAGTGTCGAGCTTGAGTCGCGACTTGCTGGCATGAGTCCCGACGAAGTAGCACAAGAACTGGCAGATCTTGACTGCACTGTTGGGAGTGCACTTCCTCTTGCTATTACAGAGCTGAGGCGATCTCTACAGCTAATCAGCTTCTTCACTGTTGGCAAAGGTGAGGTCCGGGAATGGACGATTCGCAGCGGGGTCCGAGCACCCCAGGCCGCTGGTGTTATACACAATGATCTTGAAAAGACTTTTATCCAGGCCCACGTCACAAAATATGCCGATGTAGAAGCTGGACATGGCAACGACTCTACGCTTCGCGAGTCTGGCAGAGTGCTTCAAAAGGGAAAAGACTACGTGATGGAAGACGGGGATATCGTCCACTTTAAAGCTGCTGGAGCACGCAAGTAGACAAAGTGAGGGGGTGAGAGGGCATAATGTATAGTACTTTTGAGCTTCAATGACCGCTTTTTCACAATACACAATAAGTTATTAGTTTGATAATGAGGATATTTTGACAGCTCAGTTCGCTGTATCAATGGACATGAGGACCTCGGCAGCAGACGACCGTTCTTCGTACAGTTTGGCCAGCTCTGCTACCATCTTACCACGGCGATTGAGCGAGATGGTCTTGGATCCGAAACGACGTGGAGGCATATTTTCAACAGGCGTAGGAACCGGAGGACTAATGTGCTTGACACGAACCGGTTTCTTGGCAACATTGAGCTTGGTGGATGGTTGAAGAACGGTTGACGCCTTGCGTGCTTTGCGAGGAGCAGGAGGTTCAGGGCCCTTGCGTCCAGTGGCCAGTTCCAAGGCCTTGCGAGGAGAAGGCGGCTCGGGTGCTTTTTTGGGACCTTTGGCATCTGTAGAGAGAGAAGCAGATGCTGACGAGCAGCGGAGCACCATGGGATCACTGAGCGTGTCAGTTACATGAGAGGATGGTGTAGACGAGTGACGAACCTTGGGGTTCTGCAATGGTGTTGGGACAGTGCAACTGGTGGAACGGTTCTGCTCGGGAATGCGGACCACATCAAGCTGTGACCATAACTCGATGATATTGCGACAGACTCGGGTGGCAATGGAGACCTGCTGTTTGGAGTTGGCATAGCAGCCAGCTAGGCATGGGCCCATGAAAAGGGCAATCTGTGCCGCTTGGATGTGTGCCGTTAGAGGCACAAGAAGCTCGTTCATGAGATGGGCAAGCAGGAATCGCGAGGAGAACGATAGCTCGTTGAAGGTGGCTTGAGTGTATTGGATCGACTCTTGGATAGGCAGGTGGACGGCCGCCATTGGCAATACAGGATCTGGCAGCAGATAGAGGTATGTTTTGAGCAGATTAAGTACGACACGGGGACCATAGTCAGCAAGATCAAGAACTTGGTCGCGATCGTAGGCGTCACGGAGGACGCGTGTTAGCGAAGTTTCCAGATCCGATGGCTTGTCGAACGAGTCGAGCGTATGATGCAGCGAGACTCCGAGGTACTCAATTGTGTCAACACAGAGCTTTGGCAGTTGAGGAGCAGCTGATGATAAACGCAGAGGCATACTGAAGACAGGCATAGGGTGTCGTGGCACTGTAATGGAGTTCTCGAGCTTGAGGTTGTGCAGGTACACCAGTGGCTTGATGTCGATGAGAGAGATGTCAATGAGCTGTGCAAGCTGCGTGAGAGTAGCGACATGAACGATTTTGCGCTTGAACTTGGCGGAAACAACACCGTTGAGCATTTCAGACACAGCGCGCACCCACCAGCTCTCATGGACAACGTATATCTTGCGCATACGCTTCTTGCAAGATACATCGAGCATTTTATAAGCTTTGGCAGCCCAGGACCAGCTGGGCTTGTGTGTGGCACCTCCAGCAAACAGCAGGACAACGTAATCAGATGTAGGAAGTAACTCGAGAGCAGCAGGCACGAGTCGTGGGTATATCTCGGCTTTGGAGACTGCTGACGACGCTGGGAACTTGGTCGAGTCGACGACCACGAGAGGTAGTTTCGTGCTGGGGTCGACTGTTGGTGCGAGGCTCACAATGGACCGGGCCATGCGGTGAATGGCATCTGAAGATGGGCCTGGAGGAGGCGGAGGGCGCTTGGACGGCATGTGTTTATGAAAGTAGGAAAAGAAGACAAGATGAGATTGAAGCAGCAGTTCAGTTTTAAATTGTCGGGAAGATATGTTTGGGTATTTCCCGATCGGGCCACGAGCCGCATGCAGGGCAGCTCATACGTGCATACAAACCTTTGATAGTGTAAAGAAGCCATTTACAGTCATAAAAAACAAGAAAAGCGACTATTAAATGACTTGTAATATTGAATGTAACCAAGATGATTGAAGTATAAGGATTTTAATTCTCAAAAATTCAGTTATATGGACCCCAAACTCTTCATTCACCTCCGTACACACTCCTCAACTATCAATTGCTACCTCACCAAGTAACCAAAACTATAACTGAATACGTATTCAAGACTTGCCCCTGGCTCGTTACAGTTTCACATGATAACCTTGCATGGTCTGCTCCTATCCCACGTGAAGACATCGCTTGCGCAATCTTTATCCACACTTCCCCCCCCTGGCGCGGCTGCCAAAGCGTCTTTTTCTAGCCGAATTCCGTTTCACAACTTCCCAGTCCTTTTACATGTACAACACGAGAGATGCTCGGTGTAGCAGGTAGTAGGCGTGAAGTCATTCCGCCTGGTACAATGCTGTTTGACACACTGACACCTGTCCGAGCAGGGCCCAACTCATCCGTATGGACAGATCCACAGCTTGTGTGGAGTATAGCACAGTACTTGCCAGTAGTCGACCTGTGTAGGTTTGGTGCTGTTTCACGGAGGTGTCGAGAAGCAAGCAACGACAAACAATTATGGATGCGACGTCTACAAAGTGTGGGACTAGATGGGCGTCAGTATCAACAGATTGAAGCGCCTAAATCGCCTCCCCGTTCCTCCGACTCTTCTTCTGTCTCGGGACTCATTGATCTCATGGGTTCAACGACCGTGTCACAGACCAACAGTCTCAATCCTCTCAATGCATTTTCTGTCTTCAAATACTCGCCGCAAGACCCAAGACCAGCGTGTGTCGAGCTTTTTCGCGTTCTTGCTCCGCTCTACTATGACCTTCTCAACAACCCGTCGGACCCTCAGGTGTTTCACGCTTACACGAACCCCGTCGACCAGGCGCGTGTGCTACGGCATCTCAAACGGTTTGCAGCATTTGATCCTGTAGAAGACAACCACGAGGAGAATCTGACGCAACTGGACTCGACTATCAACCTGTTTGAAAACGCAGCACTGGGAGAGTTTGAGGCTGGCATCGACACAAATGCCATCGACAAGGTTAAGACCTACGCAACAGTTCTCATCTCACTCAATGGGGGCGATTCTTGCATTCAACTATACACCCAAAAGCATCCGCTCGTAGACGAGCGGCCTGATCCAAAGGCATTTCTCAAGGACAACAATCAACCAATCGACTCAACCGAGTCCGAGTCTACTACTGCCGAGCCTTCGGCACAGCTCGACATTGACAAACTGCACCAATACCTGGCAGACCTTGTCACGCATATTAATGACGAGTCAGTACGCATAGATAACATTTTCCCGCCAGCAGTGCCTGTCGCAGTCCCACTGTTTGATCGCATTCTCGAAGACAATGTCATGGAGCTCGTGTCGGCCCTCATGTCTACAGTAGGTGCCGGCGCCGGTAAAACCGATAAACAGCACCTTAATGTAGTTCCAGAGATCTATAGTGAGCTTGTGTGGTTCAGCGAGCAGCTGAAGCCGAGCTCCAACAGCGGGCCGCAGTTCCAGTCGATGAGTCTTGCATCTATCAACGATTTCTACGCCATGTACATTCGCGCGTACCTCGATGAAGAACTACAGCAGTTCACCGAGTATGCCGATCGCGAGGTGACGAACTTCCGGCGCGAGATACTAAACGAGGAGGCCGCTACAGAGACATTTTTGTGGAGCAACGTCACAAAAGAGAAGGATAAGAATGCGTTCTTGTCTAGCTTCAAGCGCGTGTTCATGATGCCAGTGAATGCCATGACGTACCGATCCGAAAACAACTCATCCGTGTCGGTGTCGACGCCAGCACCGGCTACTGAGACAGGGACCGTGACTGCGACTGCTACCTCAACACCGCACATTGTGCATAGTGGTCCACTACCCAACACAGAGCTCGATGCTATGGTCGCTGTAATGAATAACAAGCTTGAGGGTATCAAGACACTGTTCAGCCTTGAGATAGCTGTCAACTTGATCCGCGAAGCAAAGGAGTCAATTGAACGGATGGGCAAGTTTGCTAGCATGAAGACGACCGAGGCTGTAGCAGACACGGTGACGAGCCGGGCCAAGGAACAGTGCGAGGCCGTGTTTGTTGAGCTTATCCACCACTTGGGCGAGCGGCATATCAAGGGAGGCTTTGACAAGGCGCTCGAAACGCTTAATCAGTATGACCCCAAGCAGCACCGGCGCACGGTTGCTGGCAGCGATGATGAGGGCGAGGCGCGTGATGCTGTAGAACCGCTGGCCATTTTTGCTGAACTCGTCAACATTGGTGATCTCATTCAGCAGATGATCCACGTGTTTTTCGAGGAAGAGTTGGCCAGTAAAAAGTACGTGGATCGAACGGACTTTATAGGCCCTGCAGTCAAGGCTAAAAAGAAGTTTGAGCAGATGCTTGACGACAGTGTCGCCAATGGATTGAGCAGGGGTATTGATGTGCTCATTGACCAGGTGGATTTTCTGTTTGTAACGGTGCAGCTAGGCAGTGATTACAATCCCATTGCAGCGGCGGGGATTAGCGAAGTGGGACCCACAACGGCGGCTCAGAAGGTGGTGACACTGCTGTCATCGCACATGATGCTGCTGGTGGGTTCTACTGAGAAGTCTGTACTCGATGTTTTCCAGCAGGAGGTGGGTCTGCGGTTTTTTGGGTCGATTTGCAAGCACATCAAGCGACAGACGGTCAGTGTTGATGGAGCCATTCGGCTCATTAGCGACATGAACTTCTACTATAACTTTACTGTTGCTCTGAGACAGCGAGAGCTGCTACCATATTTTGCGGCACTCAAGGAGGTTGCACAGCTTTTCTTGATTGACGGGCGAGACTCCAAGGCACTGGGTGCCACGCTGAGCGACATGGTGCGGTTCCGCAATATTTTCAAGGCTGAGGAGCTGGTCGAGTTTGTGCAGCGGCGCCAGGACTGGCAGGTTGTCCGTCGCGATGTGGAGAAGGTCATGTACGGATTCGGCGAGTGCGTGTTGATGTAGAAAAAAAGCTCTCTGCACTACTGAGGGTGCAGCTACTCTCTATCAGCTCAAGTTATCACATGAGATGAAATGGCGCCAGTTTTGAATTTCTATCTACTCTATGTGGGTACTTACTGAACGTTTCGTTGAAGGAACTCTGTGAAACTCTAGGGCCTAGTTGCCTCCTGCAATTGGACTTTGACGGACAATCACATTCAGCAGAACTTCTATGAAGCATGTTCGAATACATAGTAGAGCTTTTGCGAGCTCTAATTCCGTCAGCGACGCGTTTGATTATTTTTTCCTGCGTCCTGACATTGTGGGATCCGTGAACTTTTGCTGAGGTTTTGTTGATGGCAAAATGAGCACGAAGATCAGTGCTAGTTGGGACCTTCACATGGATTCTTTATTATTTTGTGGATAAATCAGAGTGAAGTATAGGAGAAAGATAACTTGAGTTGTCATTCATGAGATAACACTTAACACTTGATCAGAGCCTATCCATACTATGTCTGAGGACCCTTGCCTCTATCAATTGATAATAATTTGGCTGCTGTTGAAGCTCAGTTAATGACTTGCTTTCATTAAGTTAATAATTGTTCTCATTATGTACTTGTCCCTATCGTGGTTCTCCTATTATTGTAAGTCTTCATACGTTTTCTCTTATTGTACTATTGTAAGTCTTCACACTTGTCACAATTGTACTTGTCCTTACTATTGTATTACTTTGTACTTACTGTACTTCGTAGTATTGTATATCTGCTTACTTTACTACTGTATTTCTTTGTAAGTCACTTACTGTTATAGTTACTATTGTACATCTCCTTACTTTACTACTGTACTTCCTACTATTGTACTTGTCTGGATGCATTACACTGACCGGTGATGCAAAGAACAATTGTAGCTAACTCGCATCATCTACGGTATTGAAAAACGACTGTGTTAACCCTTTAAATTCAACTGGAATTGGGTTTGATGGCTGATGGCTGCAAGACCCACAGTCTCGGACCAAGACACTGGATCCGCATAGCTTATTCGACGGATATTATGATGCGCTGGATAATAATATAATATGGGGTACGTGGCAGGCACGATCGCACGAGACGTCGACAGAGCGGGGTATCGACAAGGTTATAGTGTCATTTTGGTCTACTGGAGATGAGCTGTGGCCTAAGTGATGAGCCTAGTGAGAAGTAGACGGAAGATGGGGAAGGGAAGGAGCATGGGGAAGGGAGGGAGGATGGGGTAGGGCAAACATGTTGAACGGGGGACGAAGGGAGAATTTAATTTAAAGTTAAAATGCCGACACGAAAATTTGACCATTCCTGGTGGCTGGGCCTGTGGGTCATAGAGGCGGCTTCGGAAGCCAGAAATGGATTAAGTTGGCCGGAGAAACGAGCAAGTGGGACGCGTTGCTATTTCGGGGCTAGTAGCTAAGTATCGCAGGGGCATTTTCCTCAATCGGGGTAGCATGGCGTGGGTTTAGTGGATTAGTCGGTTTAGTGGGGTGTATCGGATTAAGGGGTAGCGGATAAAGGGGTAGTGCAAGGGTTGTGCAAGGGTAGAGTAAGGGTAGTGCCAAGGGGTAATGCAAGGGGGGAGTAGTGCAAAGGGGTATCAAGGGGTAATCTAACAGAGAGAATGTATCAAGATAGATCAAGAGAAACAAAAAGACCCAGAGTCATGGAGGATGGTGGAGTGCACAACAGAGGTAAGGAGGGCCTAGAACTTATTCTCGGAGAGGGTTACCCCCATTTGTACGAGCTGTTGGCTCGTTAAAGACAGATGCAGGAGTAAGGACCAGTTTGGGTCTTGTGCATGTGTGACGTTGACGCGTTATTCCCCAACGGGATAAACTCTAAAATTCAACCGAACTGGGGGGGGGGGGGGGGGGCTGGACTACACAGTTACAAGGTTGAGTGCAAGGTTGAGTGTAAGGTTAAGTGTAAGGTTAAGTGAAGGAAACATGTTGAAAGGAGGCAACTTCATAGGAGGGCGACCTGAAAGAAACCCGATGAATAAAGTCAACTTGTAGCTTAAAGGAGTAAATACGAACAGTTCAACTATGCCACTTTACTATACCCGTTTACTGTACTAGTTTACTGTGGCACATTAGGCCACTTAAGACCTGCAACCACCACTTAACATCGTAATTATCGTCGCAATAATGCTATTTGGTCGTAATATTCGCCGTAACAGGCTTTTTGCGCTTGCGTGTTTCAGTGCGCATTGCGGCGCATTGCGGCGCTTTGCCTGCGTCTGGCCGTGCGTCAAAGGTCCCCCCTTAAAAAGCCCCCACCCCCTGGAAAGGGAGGGGGTGTTAATCCGCCAAAATATTTCATCGGCCTTTTATTTGTTACTCTTAATCTTTTACCATTCACCAACTTGTCAACTTGTTGGATTTCTTTGTCGAATTCTTTTTCATAACAATTTCACTTTATACGCGACCCCACCTATTCCGATACGTCGCGTATATCCACAGTGGGACCCTACATTCCATACGTCGACAAAAAATCTGCAGTGTTTTAGTACCTTCGGGTGCGCTTCGGTGCAGGTTATCTTAACTTTTTGTCTTTCTACCCACCCACCTTTCTTAGGACCCACTCAACTGTTTGGTCCTTGCTTCGACTCGACCGCCTCCCCCTGTCTACCACGACCTCGGAAGAACCTCGTTTCACCTCGTCTGTTTGGGGGACGATCTACCGACCTGTCGTAGCCTAAACAAGCTTCCCGCAGCATCTTGTGTTGAGAGCATAAAGAAAACTCTAAGTTGACCGAAAAATTCACTTCGCTCCCTCCCGCCTCTCACGTTATCAGCAACAATGGCAGCTATACCTGACGACACGTTTGACTTCTCGTCTGCTCCTGTTGGTTCGGCTGCAACTTCTTCCTCGTCGTCCGGCTCAAAGTCATCTGCTGCAGTAGCTGCAGGCATTGACCATCATTCGGCAATGATATCAACTGACACGCTTACCAAGGCTCTCAAGTTCCCTATGAACCGCAAGAGCTTCACTCTTCGCAATTCCGTGGCTCTCGCTTCCGTCCTCACCCCGCCAGATTCCCCAGTCTTGGGCCTTGCACCCGTTCGTGAGACATTTGCAAGCGAGCCAGACGCGTCCGAGGACGACGAGGTGTCTCCCGACTCAAAGTCTTCGGCTGCCTCGTCCATCTCTCTCGACTTCCCATTTCTCCGTGCTCTACACTCGTTTGATGCTTCATCACTCTCGTCAATCACCAAAGACTCGGTCGTCGCAGCTACCTCGGCTACCGACCCCGACCCGGCAACCATTTGCCTCAGCTTCGAGGAATCCGACGTCGCGCTCGTCCACTCGGTACATCCATCAGGATGGGGCGACGCAACTATCCTCTCTACAGGTCAGCGCGGTTGGATCCCTACAAATTACTTCACGCCATATGCCGAAACGAAGATCATCCCGCTGCTCTCGTCTGTCCTCACTTTTGTCACGGCTCCCAAGTCGTACCCGCTGCGCACGAGTGTGCAAACTGACGAGGAAGATTCCACCATTACAAAGACTAATACCTCTTCTTCTTCCCACACGAAATCTCTGTCGTCAGTCTTCACTTTCTCGCAGGCCTCCATCACAAACATCATCTCGGGTGTGCGTTCATTGCTCGAATCATGTGGCACTCTGACTCGTGATACCGCCACGGTGCGACGCTCGCAGAGCATTCGCAAATTCCGCAAGTCGTTGCTCACAGAGCTCGCCATCCTAGTGTCGCTTGCCAAGCAGTACCGCAACACTACCGACGACAACATCATCGATAAGCTCGTTGTTGTCTGCTACAAAATTATCACCAAGGCCGTAATGTTCCTTGACGTGTGGTCCGTCGACGCCAACATCTACGATGACGAGAAGCGTGACTCAGCATATGGTTACGTGACTTTCTCTGGCTCAACACCCTCTGCTGACGCTAACCCGCGCTCTATTCCTACAATGACCGACGCCCGTCCTACATCTGTCATGACTGTGACCTCGGTCACTTCAACTCACTCAACAGCAGTTGCTCCGGGGGCTGTCAGCTCTACTGTAGCCGCTGCCGCATCGCGCTCTTCATCCTCGCTGGGCCTCGCAGCCGCCATTGCAGCCGCTACTGCTACCGAGAAGCGCTCATCAGTCGTCTTCCACTCAGTGCCGCCAATGGCCTCAAAACGCCTGGATGAGGTCAACGAAGCGCTCTCCACCTACCTCGGCATCTTCATCCACCGCATGAGCATTCTGCAATCGGATCCAACCGCCGCTACTCAGGTTCTTCTCAACACCCGCAAGGCCATGGCTGCGTGCCGTGAGCTGCTATCAACCGTCGAGTGCATTTCGTCAAAGTCGCTGCCGCGAAGCCGCGACCTCGAAAACTCCAAAGACAAGCTGTTTATTCGCATTCGCACCCTCGTGTCGGCCGCTCGTGACCTTGTCAGTGCCTCCACCTCGGACAGCGTGTCGGAGCAGACGGATTTCGATAAGAAGTCAGCCACTGAGAAGCTTGCTCAGAATGCCACTTCCTGCACGCAGTGCGCCTGTGAGTGCGTTGTGCGAAGTCGCATCATCCTCAACAAGATTGGCGACTTCCAGCTGCCAGCTGCCCGTGACTACATGGACTTTTCTGATGGCCTCACTTGGAACAACAAGTCTGCCGAGCCTCAGATGCCCGTTGAAGAGCCGAGTAAACCTCTTGCAGCCATCCAGGAAACAAGTCTGTCGGCACATGAGTCCCTTGAGTCGATGCGCTCAGACTCAGTTGTCTCTGACGACGCAACACTCACTGCTGCAGAGGGGACTGGTGTCCTTGAAGATAGCAACGGCCATATTCGTGCTGCCTCTGTTGAAGCTTTGCTGACCATGCTTACGGATGAGGAAAAGGAGCAAGACCAGTTTCTCGCTTCGACCTTTTTCCTCACTTTCCGCCTATTCAGTAGCCCCGAGGACGTCGTCAAGACCCTCATCCAGCGCTACAAGCCCGAGGTTGATGACACTACGCTTGACCTGCCTGAGCTCGAGAGCCTGTCATCGCGCCGCCTCAAGATCTTCAACTTTATCAAACGCTGGATGGAGTCGCACTGGGTCCAGTCCATCGATGGTGTCGTCCTTGAGGATATCACCCGCCTTTCCGAGAACTTCAGCGACGTGCTGCCAAACGCTAGCCTCATTATCAGCGACCTTGCTTCCAAGGTCACTGCTGTCGAGGATGGTGAACCGATTATTCCGCGTCCGCTGGCCCTCCCTGGTGGCAATCAGACACTGGCTGTTGCTGCTTCAGCCCTCAGTACTGGCTCTGGAAAGGCCCCTTCAAAACATCAGGTCAACCTGCTTACTCGCGTCAATGAGCTCAACGGATTCAATGACGAGGATGCTCCCGAGACTCCTACGTCGCATGATGATGACATCAAGTCGGTCATGTCTGCGTCAACGTGGGTGTCGTCGTTCCGCGCCCGCACGTCGCTTGCCGGTGCTAGTAGCATTCGTGGCTACCACTTCGAGTCGCCAGGAAGCACTGGGGTATCGATTCTTGATTTCGACGCGGCCGAGATTGCACAGCAGCTGACTCTTCTGGATTCGGAGCGTTTCTGCAAGATTGCTCCCTCGGAACTGCTCGACCAGAACTTCTCCAAGAAGAAGCGGGGCCTGGGCTTGTCGCCCAATGTGACCAAGATGGTGACGGCTTCGAACCAGCTGAGCGCCTTTGTCGGGGACAGCATCCTCACGAGTGACATCCCGGCCAAGACGCGCCGCAACCTGCTTAAGCAATGGATCAAGATTGCTGACAAGTGTTTGGAGCTGCGCAACTTCAACTCACTCATGTCAATTTTGTCTGCATTGCAGAGCGTCAATATCATGCGACTCAAACGCACTTGGGATATGCTGTCACCCAAGTACCAGGCTCTGTTCCAAAACTTGCGCAAGCTTTTGGTTCCTGACAAAAACTTCAACTACTATCGCACGATTCTGCGCGAGCAGCTGCCTCCGTGCATTCCGTACTTGGGTCTGTATCTGTCGGATTTGACGTTTATTGACGAGGGAAATTCAAAGTTCCGCCTTGACAAGGGTGTACAACTCGTTAATCTTGATCGCTACGAGCGTGTTGCTCGTCTCGTTGCCGGTCTACAGCAGTTCCAGGTCCCTTGCAAACTGCCTATGTACCGTGAGCTCCAGACTTGGCTCAAGGGTGAGATGCGTCGCGCGCACTCGTCTGTCACCAAGGACTCCAACGATTTATGGCGTCGTAGCTGTATTGTTGAACCGCGATCCGCCTAATTTTTTTTATATTTATTTAATGTGCTACGCTTAATGAATGAGATGATCTTATAAATTTATCATGACTTTCGAACTTGAAATCACCCATTGAACCGAGTCAACTCAACGCGAAAAAAACAATAACAATTTAAACAATGCTAACTTATACTGTACACGACACTTTACTTCTTAAGAGATCCAATGTAGTTGATGGCAGAACCGGCCTTGAAGAACTCAACTTGGTCCTTGGACATGGTGTGCTTAGTGCGCACCGTGAAGCTCGAGCCATCGGGCTTCGTGACCTTGAGGGTGATGAAGCCGCCGTTGTCACCACGCTTGGCAAGCATATCCAACAGATCCACCGTCTCAATGGTGTCGAGTGCTCCAATACGGTCATAGTCAGCGGGGTTGTCGAATGTCAGAGGAAGCATACCCTGCTTCTTGAGGTTTGTCTCATGAATACGGGCAAACGATTTGGTGAGGATCATACGTCCACCGAGGAATCTAGGAGACAGAGCAGCATGCTCACGAGCAGATCCCTCTCCGTAATTGTCCTCGGCAACAACAGTCCAGGGGATATTTCGCTCTTTCCACGAGATCATGAGCTCTGGAATCGACGTTTCGGAACCGTCAAAGTCCACAACGTGGTTTACCTTGCCAGTCTCCTTGTTGAGAGCACCAATGAGGGTGTTGTTGGAGATATTCTCGAGATGACCCTTGTACTTGAGCCACACTCCAGCAGCAGAAATATGGTCAGTAGTACACTTGCCCTCGACCTTGAGCAGCACCTTGACCTCGAGCTCCTTGTTTTCAAAGGGCTCGAAAGGCGTCAGCAGCTGTAGTCGGTCTGATGTCGGAGCAACAGCCACGTCAGTCTCGGGAACAGGAACAGGATCATCGGAAACAGGGTAGAACTCGTTTCGCGTTCCTTTGGTGAAACCACTCACAGGCAGCTCTTCACCGGGCAAGGGAGGACTGAAGCGGAATTCCGAGCCATCCTCAAGAGGAATGGAGTCCGTGAGAGGGTTAAACGTCGACTCACCAGAGTAGATCATAGCCGTGACTACCTCTGGAGAAGTAAGGAAGTTCATGGTGTTCGGGTTACCGTCGTTACGGGCACGGAAGTTACGGTTAAACGACGTGAAGATGGCATTGGGTGTGTCTTTGTCGAGCTTTTCGCCAGAACGATCCCACTGTCCAATACAGGGACCACAGGCATTAGCGAGAATAGTCGCACCGTTGGATTCAAAAATCTCGGTGAGGCCATCACGCTGAATAGTAGCACGGATCTGTTCCGAACCAGGAGTAATGAAGAAGGGAATCTTGGGCTTGAGTCCAGCAGCAGACGCCTGCTCCACTAGTGAGGCAACCCGAGTCATGTCGTGGTAAGAAGAGTTGGTACAGGATCCAATAAGACCAGCAGACGCATTCTGGGGCCATTCCTTCTCCTTGACGGTCTCGGAGAACTTGGAGAGCGGCGTTGCGAGGTCGGGGGTGAAGGGGCCGTTGATGTGGGGCTCGAGGGCGGACAGGTCGATTTTGATGACACGGTCATACTCGGCACCCTCATCAGCAGACAAGAATCCCGTTTCGCTGTTGACCTGGGCGGCAAGCTCACCAATGGGAGCACGGTGCGTGGCAGCAAGGTAGCGGCGCATCGACTCGGTGAAGGGGAACGTCGATGTGGTAGCACCGACCTCGGCACCCATGTTACAGATGGTAGCCATACCCGTTGCACTCAGCGTGTGCACACCGTCACCAAAGTACTCGACAATGGCGCCAGTTCCACCCTTGACGGTGAGCTGGCCTGCCAGATAAGTGATGACGTCCTTGGGAGTAGCCCAGCCATTGAGCTTACCAGTCAGATGAACACCAATGACCTTGGGTGCTTTGACTTCCCAGGGAGTGCCGGTAAGAGCATCAACAGCATCTGCACCACCAACACCAATGGCAATAGCACCAAGGCCACCGGCGTTGGGCGTGTGCGAGTCAGTGCCCAACATCATAAGACCCGGAGCAGAGAAATTCTCAAGAACAATCTGGTGAATGATACCAGAGCCCGGTCCCCAAAACTGGATGCCGTACTTGGTAGCGCACGACTCCAGAAAGTCAAAGACCTCAGAGTTGGTTGCAACCGCAGCCTTGAGATCCTCCTCGGCTCCTGTCTTACCGACAATCAAGTGATCGCAATGGATCGAGGCAGGAACAGCAGTCTCAGCCATTCCACACGTCATAAACTGCAACAGCGCCATTTGTGCTGAAGCATCCTGCATCGCAACTCGGTCCGGGTTCAGCTTAAGGTAAGCTTCACCGCGAATGGCACCAGGACCAGCAGCCAGTGACTCTTCAGGGTCAACGAGATGCGAGTACAGAATCTTCTCAGCCAGGGTAAACTTGGCATCGGACTTGCCGGTGCTCAGAACTGCACGAGCACGTGCCAGTTTCGCTGCAAGCTTCTCATATGGCGGTGTTCTCGACACGAGATTACTCGGTATGCGCGAGGCCTTTTAGTTAGAGATCAAAGCACAAGGAGAGCAAAGCAGACAGTAGAGAGCAGGAAGCAGAGTGTGACGTCACTTGGAGAATACAAAGCTCCAATAGTACACGAAATGCATGCCCAATTGATAGACTTACCCCTGAAAAGGCCCTTGAAAAAACCCGCGACATGTTTGAATCGTTTGTATGGTGAAGAATGAATCATACTGCTGATTTCTTTTTCCCGAAAAATTCACACCGAACAGGGCTAGGGCGCACGCAGGTCCTAAGAGGATATGCACGCTGTGCCATTGGCCGGTTACCATGGGGGGTTTTAAAGAGACGAAGATGCACAGGTGTATTAAGTAAATGCAAGAAGAGGGATAAAGGGGAAGTGGTGGAGCATCAAAGTATCGATACAGGAGAGGAAAGGGGGTAACCAGATACAGGAGGGAGTAAGAGGTAACCATGTACAGGAGGAGGAAGTGGTAATCAGATAGTAGAGGAGAATGGGAAGTCGTCAGTAAGGAGATGGCATCGACCTCTCCTGCTCGACTATTATCAAGCCCGAGACGTGACATGTCATTAGAGATTTCCTTAGAGGTCCTGATTCCCATGGAAGTGTGAGTCTGCGCAGGAGAAGTCATGTAGTGTGAACACAGTAGTTCAGGAAAAACCAAGTGATGTGAGCACAGCAGTTCAGGACAAACCTATTAGGGTGAGCAGCAGTGAGATATGACAGTAATCAGAGCAACCCAAGTATTGTGAGCAGCAGTGAGATATGTCAGTATTTTAGTGCGAGACACACGTAGTACGAAACACATGTAGTGTATGTCAGTAGTTCAGGACAACCAAGGTGTCGAAGAACCTACTTCAGGACAACCCAACGGGTGGGAGTGCCTGTGAGTTACGTCAAAAGTTCAGTATGATACGCATGCAGCAATTAGTCCGAAACAAGGGGTCCACTCATTTCTCCTTCTTGCGACGGCGTGGAGGAGCCTTGGGCTTGGGATCAGTACTGACTGGAGGCTTGATGGAACCACCAACGTCCAACGTGTCAATGTATGCCGTGGTGTTGGCCAGAGTAAAGGATAGTGTACGATCCATGACACGCTCAATGGCACGTTCTTCGGCCGACGAAGGGACATGGGCTGGTCCCTGTGCCAAGTTGACAGCCGGTGATGCAGGAGTAGCAGCGGCACTTTTGTCCTTAAGAGCAGCAGTAGCAGAAGCAGATGGCAGTGGCGTGGATCCAGGCACCGCAGTAGTCGTGTTCGAGTCATCGCCTACGGTGATTGCAGTCTCATTCACGTATGAATAGCCTTGGGAAGGTGAAAAGGTTGGTAAAGTCGTGGCCTTGGCAAGAGATTCGCTCAGAACATGGGCTGTACTGAGAAGTCGTGACGATACAACCGAGTAAATCGACGGTGCCATAAATATATTCTCATTGACAACAAAGTAGGTGACCAGCACCCGTACTTCGTGGGGACTCAGACGGTTCTGTTTGCGGATGATCCACATCTCGGGTTCGCGTTCCAGTGCAATGACAAACTCAATTCCCTTCATTTTTTGCAGTTCTTTGAACAGATCCTGACGGCCCTGGAATGTGTCGACAAACTGCGTTTGCATCTTGAGAACCTGATTGTTACTACTACGATCATAGAACGGTGACTGGGCAAAGTATTCCAGCACATTGTCTGTGCGTAGCCCATTGGATAGCTGAATCCATTCTGGCGAGCGCCACTGCACCTCATCAAGCGGTTCTCCTTCCATGTGAAGTCTATATACCGTTGGAGGTTTAGACAATAAAAGAGATGTGTTTTTTTGGAAAAGGATGAAGTTGTGTGAAGCTCCAAATAACCTGGACACAGACACAATTGGCACTAGGCGAGCTGAACGCCGGGTAATTGAAATTTTCATCGCAGTACTTAGCATATCGTGATTACCATTTTTTTTTTAGACAACCGCCCAAAAAGATGCCCAAGAGCAAAGGAAAAGGAGGCAAGAACCGCCGTCGCGGAAAGAACGACAACTTCGGTATCAAGCGTGAACTGACGCTGAAAGAAGAGGGCCAGGAGTACGCGCAGGTCACCAAGATGCTGGGTAATGGCCGTATCGATGCCAGCTGCTTTGATGGAGTCCAACGTATGGCACACATCCGTGGTCAGATGCGTAAGAAGGTATGGATCACTCAGGGAGACATCATCCTTGTTTCTCTGCGTGACTTCCAGGACGGTCAGGCCGATGTCATTCTCAAGTACCACCCTGATGAGGCGAGAGCTCTCAAGGCTCAAGGTGAGCTGCCCGAGAATGCGCGTATCAACGAGGCCGAGCGATTTGGCCAGGATGCCGACGATGACTGTAACTTTGAGTTTGACAACGACGATGATGACGATGACGATGACGACGACAAGCTGGACATTGACGACATCTAAGCCAGTTCGTTTGTGTTTGTCGTTGAGGCCATGGTGGTGCTAGATCAAAGCTACGATTCCGCAACTTTGCGCTGGCTGCTGACCAGCGTTGACCGGCGCTGCTGCCATAGAGGTCTGTTTTTATTTGTAGCATGGCTTAAAACGTAGTTAGGGTCGGTACTATGAAGAGGTTGAGACCTAAGTGGAGCTCTAAAGGTACAAAGTAGCTTAGTTGACATGTTTTGGAGATGATGGTAGAGTGTCTGTTAAGGATGAATCAACTGTTATAGTGACATCTAGGTTATTACATTATTGTTGCAATGGTCACGTATGGGGTGTTTTCCTGTAATGATCTGGAAGGAGGTTTTCCTGCTAGATCCACTGCTAAGTGGATATATATCCCCGTGAATATTTGTTGTGAACTTGACTTCTTCCCAATCAGTTGTTGCAACCAGTTGTAACAACAGTTGTTGCCAAACATACCAGACCAAATGTCGTGACATTGGATGTATCACCATGAAGGGACCGCCAGACTTTTACTGCTGCTATTTGCTACAATCACAACCCAAACCAAAGTCGTTCTACATTGGATCAACTCCGGATCCGGTTCGTCGTCTGCGCCAACACAATGGGTTTCTCAAGCAAGGAGCAGGCAAGACAAGCTCGGCGTTGAAGCGACCATGGAGAATGGCGTGTCTGGTTACTGGGTTCCAGTCGCAGATTGCCAGTCTTCAGTTTGAGCACGCCTGGCAGCACGCGTTTCAAACGCGTCATATCCCTCCACAGCGACACATCGCAACTTCCTGGAAACAAGTGCACTCCAGCGTCACAAAGCATATTGGGAATTTGCGACTGTTGTTGAGCGCCGACGCATTTGCTCGCCTACCGTTGCAAGTTTACATCTTTGAAGAGTCGGTGCTCAAGGCATGGACAGCCAACAAGTACAAGATCAACGGCAGTCCTGAGTTCATCATTGATCTGAGAACATCTGAGCCAGAGCTCGCATCACAAGGTGCCAACCAAGTTGTTATTGGAGGTGGTCTGATGCTACAGAAGCTGGCTTGTAGCCGACCGGGCTCATCACATGCCATCCAACGGGAAAACTTGCTTGCTACATGTCTTGATTGCAGCTTCGAGTGTCCTTTGGGTGATATGGCCCAAGTGTTTCTTGAACATGAACCTGATCAGGTTCTTCCACGCCGTGGTAAGTGTCCTGAATGCTCTGCAGAGCTTGAATGGCACGAGATCGTGCGGACCGCGCTTCGTGAAGGTTCGTGATGCAAACATCGGGGCTGGTAGAAACCAATCGGGGTTCCTGATCCAGTACCAGGTTCATGTTTGATGATACACTAGACTTCTAAGTCTTTACAAAGATACAGACATTTGGACCAGACATTTGGACCAGACATTCGGACCTGAACAGGTTCGGCTTCTCTGTTCCTTACTGCTGATTACTTTGCCCATTGGTTTGGCTATTTACCGAACTTCTGACCACGGTGAAGAGCTGTCAGTAAATTCTACTTGGAATCATAATAAGAACAATCCAGCAGATTCAACGTCCACCGTATATTAGTTAAATTTTTTGGTTTGGTATTCATCCACTCGTAGAGGGCCACCTCACCCAAACAAAAGTACATGTCATGCTATCTATGCGTGTGATGGCGGGATCTTGTCACCTCCGAGCGTGCGCAGGCTTGTTGTGTCGTGGTGTCGACTCGAGCGACGTGCCATCCTCGACCTCGTCGAGATCCGACTCAAACTCGTCGTCCAGAGCCGTTAGGCCAAACGATTCTTCTTCACGCTGTAGGCGCATCGAATCCGAGCGGCGATGAAGCTGCATACTTCGGCGAGTCTGGATGCTCGCGACTGTGTTCTCCATAGGCATACCCTCAACAGACTTGAGTGCCATGTGTGCGCCCTCGGGGTCCTGGCGTGAAAAGTTGAGCAGGTAGACGCCAGAGAAGATGATGAGGAAGCCACAGATGAGCGAAATGGTGTTGACGGCGTTCGAGGTGTTGAAGCCACGGAACAGAATGAACGAAGCGCACAGAGTCGCCGTGGTGAACGTCACGTAATACAGTGGGTTGACAATCGACGTGTCAAACTGATCGAGGGCCTTGTTAAAGTAATTCATCTGTGTCATGATGCACACAATGACGACAACGGCAAACACGTATGTCGATGGATGCGTGAGCTGGTTATTGCCGGCAAACGTCAGCTTCAGCGCAATACCAAAACCCTTGATGGACATGACCGACACCGAGCCGACTGTGGAGCAGATGGACACGTAGATCATGGGGTTACGACGGCCGTACTTAGGAGCAACCTTATAGATCATAACGACGGCAAACACAGCCACTGATAGGCAGTAGAGAAGGAAACCAGGCTGTACTGCATAGTTGAGAATCTCGTCAACGGTTTGCACGTCCTTGTCTGGGGGTGCGTGAAGAACAATGATCACCGAGCCAATAAGACAAATGGCACAACCCATTTTTCCTAGAATGCCCAGTTCTTCCTTGAGGAAGACGGCTGCCAGTACGGCGCCTATGATGACGGCCAGTGCACCCAACGGTGTGACGAGGATAGCCGGTGCAAAAGTATACGCAGCAAAGTTGCAAATCTCACCAATGGCCATGGTCAACATTCCAGCCCACCAGATGGGGTTGCGTAGGTACTCGAAGCCATCACCTTCAAAGCCATCTGACGACGCGGCAATGAGACCCTTTTTGGTAATGATGAACGACACGCCAATGGCGAGTGACGAGAAGATGGCCAGGCCGAGGCCTATGTACTTGTCTTCTAGCATGCCCATCTTTTGGAGTGCCCTATAAACGTTGAGGTCAACTAGCGGGTATGTGGTGAAGAGTGTCCTTAAGTAAAAGAAGGACCAAGCAAGAACCAGGAAATCAACAGCTGGTCGGTCGTGAAGCTGTGGAGTTGGTCGTGAAGTCGAGGGTTGGCAAATGAACGCGTGTTGACAACGGTAATAAACAGGGTTATGAGAGAAAAAAGGACCAGAAAAGTGGTAACAACACAACGACCGTGGACTCAGGACTCCCAACAGCAGATAATGTCAGCAGCACACGGGCGAAAAGCTGGTAAAAAGACGGCCGACCAAGTTTGTGGACTTGGAGAAGTAGACAAATGTGCAAAAGATCCACGTTACACAGCCGAGTCTAGGGTTTGATGAGGCGGCTTAGATCAGGACACGAGAGGGGAGAGGAGGGGGTAGCAATGAAGGGGAAATAGCCAAAGTAGTGAGTGAAAAGATGTATAAAGACAAAAGTGACAGAGTGATTGAATCAAAGAACGTTCACTGAATCGATTTGACAATTATTAATTCAGCCAAAGGATCCTTAGGACCTAAAGAAGCGGCCCATACACGACACGCGGCGTATAAAATATGGAGGCAGTGACAGAAAGGAAGTTTGCTTTGCACGGATGGACAGTGCAACAGGTGAAATATAAGACAAAAAAGTAGTAATAAGCGATAGTCAAGAATTTACAAGTGGTTTGTAGGAAGTTAAAAAGTAGAATTATGGCTAGTTAAGAAGTAGTTGAGCACACCACAGGGATACTAGTTGCATCACGTGACTGGAAAAGTGTCTGCCAAATATGCCAGTCACGTGATTGAAGATACCAACTCTATAGAGTAGCCAGCAGTAACAGGTTTTAATTACCAGGTGTTAAGGGAGGAAGGGCAAATGAGGAGGGAATGAAAAC
Source organism: Sugiyamaella floridensis (assembly GCA_030556845.1). Lineage (NCBI taxonomy): Eukaryota > Fungi > Ascomycota > Dipodascomycetes > Dipodascales > Trichomonascaceae > Sugiyamaella > Sugiyamaella floridensis. Next base: position 418,259 of record JAKTUT010000002.1, on the reverse strand, counting down.
TGACATATGGAGGTCAAATATAATTGTGGAATTGACTACTTTTAACATGTTATATAGTATTTTTATTAATACTGTATCAGCTTCTTCTCACTGCCTCTCGGACCGTTATATGGTCCCGTACCCTCGATTCTCAAGTCTCCCTCCTACAATGAAGTGGTTCGTGGCAGTCTGGGCGCTGGTGCTTCTGGCCATTGCGGACTCGGGTGTCTTTGCTGTTAAAGACTATCTGTTCCGTAAGTGCGATCAGAACCCGTTTTGTAAGCGTAACCGTCACTATGCTGATGCTGTGCGAGCTGTTGTCGGCGACAATGCTCTATGGAAGAGTCCCTACGCGCTCGATCCCGCAACAATCACCGTTTCCAATGGTCAATTGACGGCTACAGTCGTTAAATCCGTCAACAATCTTTCCATTGAACTACCACTGACGGTCTCTTTTCTTACTTCTGGTGCTGTGCGTGTCTCTCTGGACGAGAAGCAGCGTCGCGACGGAGAAGTTGACCTGATGGGCTCAACAGGACTACTATCGACACAGCGCTATGACATCTCCGAATGGGTGTTCTCAGGCCCCAATTCGCTCAAAAGTGTCTCGTCTATTAATGCTGATACGTCTGGCTCTACAATTTCGGTGCCATATGGAACCAACAATCAGCTGACAATTGACCTCGACCCATTGAAGCTGACATTCTCACGCAACGGCGAGCCTATGGTTGTTATCAATGGCGAACAACTGCTTAATTACGAGCACTGGCGACCCATTGAAGAGCCCGCGCCCGAGATTGTCCACCAGGGCGAAGGTGAACGCGACGAGGAAGCCCTCAAGCCGCGTAGCAAACATCTCAGCGAACTCGAAATCGACGATGGTATGTGGGAAGACACGTTTGATAACCAGAAGGATGTCAAGATCTTTGGTCCCGAGTCCGTTGCTGTCGATATTGTATTCCCCGGCTTTGCTCATGTCTACGGAATCCCCGAGCATGCCGACTCGCTGTCGTTACGCGATACCCGCATTGGCAAGGACAACAGTGGACACTCGGACCCCTACCGTCTGTATAACGTCGACATTTTCGAGTATGAGACTGACAGTCCTATGGCAATGTATGGATCGATTCCATTCATGCAGGCCCACAAGGTCGGTGCCTCCGCAGGTGTGTTCTGGGCCAACGCTGCCGACACGTATGTGGATGTTTCAAAAGCCGACCCCTCGGCGACGTCGACTCACTGGATGTCGGAAACAGGCCTTTTGGACGTCTTTGTGTTTCTTGGCGATTCACCCGATGACATCTCGCTGGCTTATGGCAAGTTGACCGGGTTTGTGGCTTTGCCGCAGATGTTTGCCATTGGATACCACCAATGCCGCTGGAACTACAATAGCCAAGAAGACGTGTTGGACGTTTCAGAAAACTTTGATGCTCATGACATTCCTTACGACGTTATTTGGCTCGACATTGAATACACGGACGAGAAAAAGTACTTTACTTGGAACGAGGCCCAGTTCCCCGACCATGTTGGCATGATGGAGAAGTTGGATGAGTCGAAGCGCAAGCTTGTGGCCATTATCGACCCACACATCAAGTCTATCAAGGGCTATGCCGTTGTAGACGACATCAAGCAGCAGAGTCTCGCTGTGAAGAACAAGCAGGGCGACGTCTTTCACGGCCATTGCTGGCCCGGCGAATCGGTATGGATTGACACGTTCAACACCAAAGCTCATGATTTCTGGTCAACGCAGTTTGATGTTAACAAGTCGTTTGGCGGCAATGCTTCCAACCTTCACATCTGGAATGACATGAATGAACCCTCGGTGTTTAGCGGGCCCGAGTCGTCGATGCCCAAGGATAATATCCACTTTGGAGGATGGGAGCACCGTGACGTGCACAACCTTTATGGCATGACGTTCCACAAAGCGACGGTAGATGCCATGCAGCACCGTTACCAGTCGTCTCAGCGGCCGTTTGCATTGACACGAAGCTACTTTGCTGGCTCGCAGCGCATTGGTCCCATGTGGACCGGCGATAACATGGCCCAATGGGAGTACCTTAAGGAAGCAACGCCCATGCTACTGACATCTGGAGTGTCGGGCATGCCATTCTGTGGCGCTGATGTTGGAGGTTTCTTTGGTAACCCTTCGAGTGAGCTGCTCACGCGTTGGTACCAAGCTGGTGCATTCTACCCGTTCTTCCGTGGTCATGCTCACATTGACTCGAAACGCCGCGAACCGTACCTGTTTGACCCACCCTACAACACCACCATCAATGAGGCGATTAGATTCCGCTACAGACTGCTCCCCACGATGTACACTGCGTTCTACGAGTCGTCTGTGTCGGGTGCTCCTATCATGAAGCCTCTTTACTACGTTGTCCCTGGTAACGAAAAGGCATTTGCAATTGATGATGAATTCTTTGTCGGAGACTCGGGATTGCTTGTTAAGCCTGTTACTGAAGAGGGCGCCACATCTGTGGATCTGTACCTACCCGATAACGAGGTGTACTATGACTACGAAGATTTCACCATTTACCAGAGCGAAGGCTATCACAAGTTCGAGGTACCTCTGGAGAAGATTCCCGTTGTGGTCCGTGGTGGACACATCCACGCGCGAAGAGACCGCCCTCGTCGCTCGTCGGAACTGATGAAGAATGACCCTTACACTCTTGTGGTTGCCGTTAGCGCTGACGGAAAGTCGGCAGGGTCTATTTATATTGATGACGGTATTTCATTTGAGTACACCCGTGGGTCGTACGTTGTCAATGAGTTCTCGTATGCCAATGGCGAGCTTCATGCTAAGCCACGAAAGGCACCGAAACAGCTACCTTCGTTTGCGGAGATCCCTGTTGAGAGTATCGTCATCATTGGAGCCAAATCTGTTCCTGCATCGGCCACCATTAAGTCAGGCACCAAGACTTGGACTGCCGACATCATTCCTCTTGCTAACGGGGCATTCAGTGTTCGCAACCCGCGCATGGCCATTGGCAGTGAATGGTCAGTGTCTTTTGACTGAGAGTTCACGCAGATGCAGGCGTTTTCGGCAGCCAGACTCTAACTGCTATTACTAGCATCCAAAGACGATCGTGTGACTAGATAGGGCGTAGATACAAACGACCAACTAAAACAGAAAAACGTCAATAAATAGTCGCGACGGCACTTTGTCGCTTTTGTGCACAATTATCACTGCTCATCGTCGGATATCTCGAAAGCAGCAAGAGCAGACGTCGAAGATCCACGAATGGCCACTTTGCTTCGAGAAATGGCAGCTTGCTGACACTTTTTGATTGTACCACTGACACGAACAACACGAAACGTTACAGTCTTTCCTTCTGCTGCAGTGATGTAAGTAAGTGCAGCCCATACTAGTCGAAAGTGATCTCTTCCTACACGGATGATCCCTGTACAAGTAGCTGGTGAGAAGTATTTTACTGTGTTAGAGAGCAACATGATGTATAGAAGGGAACTCACCAGCTAAGGAGGATGCCACAAGCCCTACGCCGTAGTCTCCAAAGTTCTCTTCTATTGAGTCGCGTACCAAATGAGTGATTTTGCGAGGAGTGAGGTTGACTGGCGTGCGGAGGCTCACTTCCACTGAGTCCACATCTTTGACTAGATCAGGACTCAATACCTCAAATAGAATATACCTATTTTTGATACGGACCATGAGGTGTATGGATTGGCTGAAAGGTGTTGCGATCAAGACAGTTATAAGAAAGTTGTCAATAATGGTGAAGCGGATCCCAACCCATATAAACTGATGTGAGTAGTAGCTTGCATTTCCAACGATTAACAGTTAAACTTTTTACCACATTACAATCTTCTTTTTCGCTAACAGATTTCTAAGGTCGCTCTTAACTAGTGTTTGGTTACTGCAGTTGACTGTAGTGGTCAGATTGTCTGATTAACGGAGCGGACCCAAGGTTTACAAGACCGGAACCGTAAAAAGATGCCCAAAAATGGACGAAAAGCTGATCTCAGCAAGTAAGCGACACCAAACGCCAGAGGATACATACTAACAAAGTTTCTATAAAAAACGACATGATCTGTTCAGTAGATTCGATGAAGGAATTGAGCTCACTCACACGCAATGGTACAGTGTCACGGCCGAATGCATAGCTATAGAAACTGCCAAACGAATGGCCCGTCGATATAACAGCAGATGCGTTGTAGACGGATTTGGAGGTGCTGGAGGTAATACAATTCAACTGGCTGCTATTTATGATCGGAGTGAGTATTTCTGTTACCTCTGCCAATCCAACGGACTATCTAACTTAGCAATCTACATTGATCTCGACTACGGAGCGTACCAGAATGCTGTCAACAATACTAATGTGTATGAATGTTACGACAAAATTGAATTCTATCTCGAAGACTTCTTTGCACTAAATGCCGAAGCCTTGGATTTACCTGAGGATGTTGTACTGTTTGTGAGTCCGCCATGGGGTGGAACAAAGTACCGGAAACAGGCTATATGGGACCTGGGGACGGCCCAGCCATCGGTCTTTGACATTATAAAACACGCCAAAACATTCACAAACCGTATATGTCTATTTCTACCACGGAATTCCAATCTTGATCAAATTGCTGAGCTCTCAGATGATCCGGTTCTCGTCGACTATATGTATATGAGAGGCCGCTGTCAAGGTATCTGTGTGTATCTAGGCGTTGATAATGAGGATCCACCAAGCGACAAGACACCAACTAAGTAGAGCATGTCTGCTTGATGGATGACAGAACCTAACAATCGTTCATTGTCATGAGTAACTATATTTCAAGATCATTGTCATTCAACGAGTCTTGCTCATGTCTAGTTAACGAGCATATATTTATATTAAACCTTGCCTGACTACTTAGCATTGAGCATATCACTGGTGGTGTATACAACGACACACAATCACCTTATAGAAATGGGATTCAAACCAGACGGCTGTCTTGTTGTTATCTCTGGTGGTTCTCAAGGCTTGGGCTTATCTCTAGCCTGTGTTTTTGCTGAGAAAGGCGCCAATGTGGTGATTGTGTCGAGAACAGAATCCAAGCTGCAGAAAGCTGCTTCCCGTGTCTCGGAGAAAAAGATTCACGAGTCTCAAACGGTACGATATATAGCAGCAGATGTGTCCAAGGAGGACCAATGTGCACGCGTCTTTGCAGAACTCGGTGCTGTGCCGGACATGGTACTGTGTTGTGCTGGTGAAGCCAGTCCTGGACTGCTAGCAGAGACGGATGCATCAGAGCTTCGCCGATGTCTGGCTGTTTATGAGACAGCATTGTTCTTCTCACATGCTGCATTCTGTGCAATGGCCGAGGCCAGTGAACACAAGACACAACGATACATTGGTTTGTGCTCCTCGGTACTTGCTGAGTTCCCATTCATCGGCTACGGATCATATGCACCATCCAAAGCAGCCATTCGCTCTCTTTCGGATATCATGCGACAGGAGGGAATCCAGTACAATATCCGTGTATCGCACATCATTCCAGGAAATATGAACACCGAGGGATTTGAGAACGAGGAGCGCTCCAAGCCCGAGATTACACGACTCATTGAAGGAGCATCGGCCGTTGCTGATCCCGATCAAGTGGCCGTCTATGTAGAACGACAGCTTGAAAAGGGCTCTGAGGTCATCTATACGGACTTCATTGGCTGGCTGCTGAGTAGCATTGCCCTCGGAGGAAGCCCCCGTACTTGGATCATTCCCCAGATTCTTGTCTCAATTGTCATGATCCTCGTGTCTCCTATTTGGATGTGGTTCGTTAGACGCGATATTCGCAAGTTCTTTGCCAAGCAGAGCATTGATACGACAGAGACTAGCGACGAGCATGGAGAAAATGCGACTGGTGTTGAGCTTGAAACCGAGCCCCGGACCACTGAAGATGATCAGTAGATGTCCTGCAATTCCACAGTCGAGAGCTCAAAGGTCTATAACTTTTGATATATTGTGTATGAGTTGAATAAGAGATGTGTTTGTTGTTGAAAAGGTTGAACGAGAGATGACTTGGTTGTTGAAGAGGTTGAATTAGAGATGGCTTTGTCGTTGACCATATCTCCATTAGCTAGCCCTTGATCATGGATCTCGAAGCCTTTGATACCGTAATGTATAACAATACTACCTAACTTACTCTTCGAGAATACTATTTTACATTGTTCATAATACAACATTTGTATCAACTATTATCAACACTTAACAGTCCACAATCACTTTCATATATGCTCTATTCGCTTTACTTTGGTCACCGGCTACTGCCGACCGAGAATAGCCACGCAACAGCACGGGAGATCTCATGATTCCACAGATCTTTCATTGTCTCACTCATGCTATTACGACTCTCGTACTCAAGAACTTGTGACTCGCGAACCCGCGGCTTCCCGTGCTGTTCAATCACTCGTCGCGATTCCTGTAGATGTGAGCTGATGGTGGTGGAGTTGACCTGAAGTTCACGCGCCGTAAGATATGCCACAGATGACGTTGTAATGATACCTAAGTTAGAATTAATAGAATGCGGTCGGAAAGAAGAACTCACCTCCTAAGAATCCGTATATCCTGCTCATATTGTGTTGTATATCGAGGATTGACTGGTTGACAGGTTCACAGGTTCCTGTTATTGGTGAACGGTCGCCCTAACCCCGACTCTATATCGAGCGGTGATTTCTCGTCCAGTAGTGAGCTTTACTTGGATATAATAATATAATTATGGTCAATTGATTGTTCTATTTTAATTAGTCCCATTTTGCTTCATTTTAGTTTTCATGTTCGTTGGTTGTTGTCAACGTCTTCTCCCCTCTGAGCTCGCTTTCCACAATATCACACCTTTAACGGCATATGCCCATATAATGGTTCATCGCATACAAAGTTGAAAATTCTCGGATCAGACTAGTCCTCCTACTTCAACCTCGACTAACCATGACGTTTCGAAAATTGGGCCGAACCCCAGCGCATCGGAAATCGCTACTGCGAAACTTAGTCACATCATTGATTGAGCACGAGTCCATAACGACAACCCATGCAAAGGCCAAGGAGGCTCAGGTAGCAGCTGAGAGACTCATCACTCTGGCTAAGAACAAAAGTCCCGATGTCAAGAGCGCAAAGACGCGAGCCCTGCAGTACATTTTCAAGCCGTCTCAAATTTTACCAAAACTATTTGGTGACTTGGCCTCGCGGTACTCGGATCGGACTGGTGGTTATACTCGTGTTCTGAGACTCGAGAACCGTATTGGCGACAATGCTCCTCAGTCGATTCTTGAGCTCGTAGATGGAAAGCGCGACATGCGACGTGCCATAACAGCAAGAGTTGTTGCTCGTCTAGAGGCGCAGGGTCTGCCATTGGATCCGATTACTCAAAAGGCCGTTGATACCATTTGTACTTCTGAAGCGGCCAAAGCTCGGTTTGTAGAGGAGGTCGAGACGATGCGAGCCGAATTTGTCGACAAACTTCCTGCTGAGGAGCTTGAACTTAAACCAGCTGTGTTGCCTCGTCGCCAGCGTGCGCCTATTCGCATTGTTGAAAATCCTCTGCGCCGGTAAGGTGAATCACCAACTTGTAAATATGAACTAGCATCAGTGACGCAAAAGGCGCTGCGGACGGAAAATGAGTAGACAAAAATTGAATTTCTTTTGCAAATCAAGCACAAGTAATTATCTTGAGTAAATCTGTTAAGCTATTAGTGGATTGTTAGAAATACTTTGGCACCCATCTTTAATGCTATAGATTACTATGAAATATCGGCATAAATCATAGACAGAAAGTTCATTAAAATGCTGGATCCGACAGCAGTTTGCTTCTAAAAATCTCTTCCTTTAAATATGCGAGTTTCAGCAAATTCTGGATTAAAAATCTCTTCTCTGAAGTATATTATTATCTCGTAATATAGTATTAGATCTACATTTAGGCACTTATGAATTGCCAGCATCAGCAAACCACTTGGCAGTGTCGACAATCGTCCCCTTGACAGGACGGTACTCGAATCCAGACCCAATACGAGTCAAAGTGTTGTTAACGACAGCTTGCTTTGAAACAAGGTTGGCAATGTCAAGCTTGTTTTCATTGACAGCAGGTGCAATCTGAGCATACTTAGGAACAGCTTCCTTTGCAATCTTAATAATGTCAGCAGTGAGGACATAGCCAGCGCGAGTAATCCAGCGCTTGCCGTCACTGCGAAGGTTTGTAAGAGCATTTACATGAATCTCAGCAGCGTCACGGACATCAACGTAATTGTAAATTGTGTCATAAGGAGCCCTTTCCGACAAGAATTGCAAGCAGGATCTGTGAAGAATCGTTAATCTGACTGGGATCACTAACGGTTCCATGTAGAGGACTCGAGATGACAGGAGGGTTAATTGAAGTCACAGAGAAGGTCCGCTCCCCCTTTTCGCTACTGATACATTTGTTGGTTCTTCTACAAGTGTACTACTAACAATAATTAGAATGTACTAATACATATGTTGATTCTTGCTTTATTGTAAAGTGTAGTACCAACAGTAATTTTAATTAATAAAATTCATTGTAGATTTATAATTATAGAACCCATTGCGACCTCAAAGATTCACTTCGAAGGTTGCTTGAAAATACCAGCAGCTGCAAACCACTTGGTCGCATCAGAAATGGTTTCCTGAACCGAGCGATAGTGGAATCCCGACTCAATGCGAGTTCTAGTGTCGTTGACAGTAGCACGCTTGGAAATAATAGCCTCGAGGTCAAGTTTGTCCTCATCAATAACTGGAGCAACACTGGCGTACTCGGGAGAAGCTTCTTTGGCAATTTTGATGAAATCTGCAGCAAGAAAAGATCCAGCACTAGTAATCCATCTCTTATTATGACTGCGAGGGTTGTCGAGAGCATTTACATGAAGCAAGGCACTGTCTCGGACGTCAATGAATTCCACGATCGAGTCATGAGGAGACTCGCCTACAAGAATTCGGTATAGGGCCGCTGACGAGGAATTAAGTCCGCTAACATCTGAAACTGAACCATGAAGGGGGCCCCAGATATAAGGAGGATCAAGTGCTGTGACGGAAAATGAAGGCTTCTCTTTCTCAACAAATTCCCACAGATGCTTCTCAGCCAGAGTCTTTGCCAAGGCATAAGGCCCAAATGGAACTGATGTCACATTGTCAAGTGTGACGTCATTCCATGACTTCTCTGTGTAGATATTCTCAGACGAAGATATGGTTTTGGCCGAGAAGACAGTCACGAAAGATGATGTCAAGACAAGTTTATCCACCTTCTTACCGTGCTTTGTGATAGCATCGAGAATGTTTCGAATACCTTCAACAGCAGGTTCAATGTACACCTTCTTGATGTCACCATCGGCGCGACCTACCTTAGCAGCAGTGTGGATTACCTTTGTAATATGCTGATTGTTGATGAAAGCATCATCAAATGCACCTTTCTCTCCAATGTCAGGGACATACTCTATGGTGACTTTGCCAGGGTACAAGGAAGCGATTTTGTTTACTTCAGTAGCTCGCGATTCGTTGCGTACAGTGGCCACTACATCATATTTAGCTTCAAGCAAAGCCTCGAGGATATGGAGGGCAAGAAACCCATTGGCACCAGTGAGAAGAACAGTTCCCTTTGACATTATTGTTGTAGATGGTCAAGGCAGCAGCAGCTCTCCCTTTATATAGACAGCAGGTGGTTACTTTTGTGGCCCAACACCAGCACCAATCCACTGAAGTTAATGACAAATAACAGATGAAAAATTGCCACTTCAGGATACTACTTTGTGAATCCCTGTTTCCGACGAGTGTTCCGAAGCCTCAATGACGAAAGATACAAACGCTAAACTGAGAGCGAGCAAAAGACGCTGAAGAGTCAAAGCACGATTACAATGACTTCAATTGCGTGTCTATTCACGAGATGAGCGCAATCTATTACTAGCAAGCGACGGCGTCTTCTAGTTCTGCTGCTTTGACTGCATCTTCATATGTCCGGGAACATGGAGATAAGCCGTTAGGTAAGTCCGCGGACTCACATTGCGTGCTTCGCAATACCCCACAAATCTCGTAAGAAACATGTAAAGAGTTGTGCAACAGTAAATAATAAATATAAACGACAATATCTCAGATCATATTGAAACCACATTTAACTATACTAATTGGGCTTGTCACTACCTAGGCTGCGGGCTTGGCGAATATACCATAGTCTGCAAACCACTTGGTAGCATCGGAGACTGTTTCCTCGAGCGAGCGATAGTGAATTCCCGACTCAATACGAGACAGCGTATCATTAGCTCCAGGTTTCTTGGAAACAATAGCCGGGATATCCAGTTTGTCAAAATCAACAGTCGGAGCAACCGCACGATATGCAGGCACAGCAGCTTTAGCCATGGTTATCAAGTCAGCTGAGAAAGCAGCGCCTGCTCGATTGATCCAGCGCTTGCCGTCACTTCGGCGGTTTTCCAACGCAATAACATGCATCAAGGCACTGTCACGGACATCGACATAGTCGTAGATATTCTCAGAAGGGATCTTTCCCAAAAGAATACCAAGCAAGAGCCTAGACGAGGTGTTGATTTCTGCGGGGCTTGTGATTGTTCCAAGTAGCGGGCCCCACAAAAATCCTGGGTTAATGGAAGTCACTGCGAACGAAGGCTTCTCCTTGTCAACAAACTCCCATAGCGCCTTTTCAGCCAATGTCTTGGCTAGTCCGTAACCTTGAAGAGGACTTGTCTCAAACGTCTCGACAGTCACATCATTCCAGGACGTCTCGTCATAGGTGTTCTTGGCCGAGCCCTCCATCTTGGCCGACATCAGAGCCACATACGACGAGGTAACAATAAGTTTCTCCACATTGGGCCCGTGCTTGGTAATTGCAGTCAGCATATTGGTAACACCCAGACGAGCCGGATCAACAAGTTCCTTCTGAACATCTTGAACATCACGAGCCGACTTTGCAGCAGTGTGAATGACCTTGGTGATCTGGGGGTTGTTGATAAAAGTGTTGTCAAATGCACCAACTGCCACGACATCGGGGACATATTCAAAAGTGACTTCGGCAGAGTACTTGTCAGCCAACATCTTGACGTCTGCAGTTCGTGCTTCGTTACGAACAGTAGCGACAACCTTATAATCCGCCTTGAGCAGGGCCTCGACAATGTGAAGAGCAAGAAACCCATTGGCTCCCGTGAGAAGAACAGTTGCCTTGGACATATTGTCTATGGTTTAGTGTGTTTTCGTGAATATCTCCGGTACGAGGGGTATCTCAGGAAATATCAAGCTCAAAGAGATATCCACTGGTATATGTACCCGCTCCGTATTGACTGTCGTATACAGGATAAACCGACAACCCATACAATCACCCGCTTATCCTTTCCATTGTCTTTGATCGTGAGCATGTCGAGAACCCCACGTTTTAGCCTCTATTTACATAAGCCCGCGGAGCAACGCGCGCATCGATCGTATTTCATGCATTGAGTGCTTTGAGCTCGTTGACTAGATAAAAGCATGCGCGGTGTTGTTTTTTCCGGTACCTTGAATGAATAAAGTAATTTTTAACAGATCATTTAGCTTAGAAAAGTATATTGATCATAATGCGTAACCAAAAGACGCATAAAACTTACAAACTCAAGTTCTGCAACACTCTTGACAGGTTAGATATATCAGAGTGAAGAGCGACACGTGACCTGATATGCGGCTTGAAGTGTCGTTTCTTTTGGCTGAAACTTTTCCTCGATCCATTCAACCTATACGCAAGCCAATGGTCTACTTATCCGAGAATTTGTGTCTTGGGATCCGCAAGAAGCTTGTGGATACGAAGCCTGCGGATCTGAATCGTATTTGGTATGTTTTCATATGTTTTGTTTTGAGTTCTGTTGGACACAAACATGTGAAAATGTCATGCTAACTGGAGGTTCCTAGATCAATTCAGCTCTCTTCTTGAGTCTGCACTACAAAGCCCAGGACTTGGTACACACAAAACCTCGGCTGCTGATTCGTTGAGTGTATGGCTTCAACGATCTATACAATGGATTGGTATAGATGCTTCTAATGCCGACTATATCAGACCCGTGGTAACTGACGACCATGCTACATCCATCTTCAGCTTTGTGTGTGATTTCTGGACGGATTCTGGAGCTTCTCTTGGTAATGCTCTTCGTGATCTGTTCTCGAAAATCATAACTCTGCTAAGCAAGCTACGATCACGAGATGAGCTCGTCGTTTTACTTCAGGGCTGGACTGATCGCGTTCTCCAGTTCCCCAAAACTATGCGAGTAATGTACTTCACTTGTGAGATCCTTGCTAAACACGTCGGAGGCCGCTACATTCTATCTGTTGACCCGCTGTTCTTGGAGTCAACTTTACCATTAATCGGGTCAAATGCTCTTGCTAATCCCATTGGTCGCACTCTTGCTGCCATTTACCACAGCATATACCGTGAGGAGACACTCTCGGCCGATGCTTGGACTCAGCTTTGGTTGTCGAGCACAGTCAATGTTTTCCTTGAAATTGGATCGACTCGATCTCATATCCTCACCTACCTTCTTCCTCACATGTTCCGATTCTGTCCCGAATCACTAGATGCCTTTACAAGACCTCTGCGGGGCCATCTCGACAGCGAGACTCATCTCAACCTGCTCATTGGCTCCCTTAAAATTGGTCAGGACCTGGCTATCACGGATCTAGATAGCTCCGCCATTGATACACGTTTGCTTACTTCTCTGCTACATCATTCATCATCACCTCTGCGAATTAGTGGTCTTTCCCTGTTGGTGTCGAGTCCAAAGGGTTCAAAGCCCGTGCCATCCTTTGTATTCGACGTGCTGCGTGAGTCAATGGAAGACCTACTGTCTGATTCGGATGCTGGCCTCCGCTATCAAGTCCATGGTCTTATCCGCCAGTTCTTCTTTCGCATTCGTAACTACTCGTACGCCATGTCACGCAAAGCCGATAAGCTTCGTAGCAAGACGAACTATCTACTTCAGCATCATGGAGACGTTTCCTTGGATAAGGAAGAGGCTACTATCTCCACATATGATTCACAGGTGAAGGAAGTCCGTGATTTCTGTGAGTGGTTTATTAGCTACATTCAAAACCTGATGCGCCCAGGTAGTCCATACCACTCGACGTTTTCGGGCCTTTCCATGCTGAGGCTTCTCGTTCAATCCGGCATCGACAACACTGTCGACGCCAAGTTTTTTGAAAAGGGCTACACTCCGTACCCCTTCAGCATTAATATTTATGACCATCAGACTGTTCGACTGCTTGTTGACTGCGTGGCAAGCAACTATGAAGACATTCGTGTGACTGCTGCGACCGTTCTACACATGGCCAAGCTACCGATTTCGCGCTTCTCTTCTCCTGAGGATCTCGATACCTTGAAAATCAAAGCCGCTGGCCTGCTGTCGGGAATGCGAGGAAGGGAAGGTGATACAGGTGCTCGCATCGGAGAGCTCGTCTACTACTTATCCGGTGATCAGCGGTCACAGTATCTGGAGGTGATACTCAGCAGTATCGAGAACCTTGTGACGTCTGCTGCTGCAGATCTGGGCTCTGCTGTGCACGAGAACTGTATCCACGGAAGCTTTACGTGCCTGCGATATATTTTCGAGAGCAACGCAATTTCCAATCAAATGGTGGACAAGAATTTCATCGACCGTATTGTCTTGTCAGTTATAGATATTTGGAACATTGTGAAGGATATCTTGTGCCACGACTCTCCCGAGGGAAACCTGCCTGAAGACCTCGAATCGGCCTATAGCCCTGATCTTGAAGAGCAGTACGGCCCCGCATCACAAGTTATTCTGAGTTATTCCTGGAGAGCTGTCAAAGAGTCCACAGCTCTGCTGAAATGTTTGCTAGATAATTGCTCTGCTGAGCTCTTGACCGATGATCAAGTCGTTAAGATTGGCGAGGTAATCCTCACTCAGCTAGCGAGTGTTCGACACCGTGGTGCTTTCTCCTCTGTGTATCCCACATTTGTCGCATGCTGCATCCGATGCAACAAGAGACCTGAACTGGCAAATATGACGACTGTTTGGCTCTCTGAGAACCTCAAGCTCATTCAACTTAAAGCACAGTATATCACACGTCGTTCTGGTGGACTGCCTTACTTGATTACTGCTGTTCTCTCTGCTGACACTGATCCTCAGAGCACTCTTCTACTTAACACGTTTGAGAAGCTGTTGGACATTGCAAAGCGTCCGTTTGTTGCATCTTCTGAGGAAAAAATGGATCTCCCTCAGGTTCATGCCTTTAACTGCATTAAAGCACTATTTATCGAATCAGAGCTCTCTACTCGCTCGGCTGTACTCGTTGATCGAGCCCTGGATCTTGCCATTGCCTCGTTTTCAAGTGAGGTATGGGCGATCCGAAATTGCGCAGTCATGTTGTTCACTGCTCTTCAGAACCGCCTGTTTGGAGCCAAGACCGAGAGCAAAGTGTCAGCACGCTTGTTTTTCACTAGATACAAGGGTGTGCGCCCGGTCCTACTAAGCAACCTCCAGCAGCACGTGAGGTTTCTGGATACCTCAGAGGAGTCGAGTCGACACGTTGAAACTGTGTTTCCCGTGTTGTCGCTACTTGCTCGTATTGAAGGTGTCAATGGCTACGATGGTCTTGACGAGTTCCGGCCGTTGATTCTCAGTTGTCTCGGAAGTCGAATCTGGAAGATTAGAGAGATGGCAGCTAGGGTACTGGCGTCGAACGTTACAACGGATCTGGCTTCGTCCTTTGCTGATAGCCTATTGGCTAATCCTGCTGTCTCCACTGTCAGACAAAATAACCTGCATGGAGTTCTTTTGTTCCTTATTGAGCTGTACCAAAAGGCGCCTAAAGAACTGGATACTGACGTTGAGCTGAAGCAGTACCTTGGTGCGATGGTCGATGAGTGGTTCCTATCTAATGCCTGCGCTGAGACAGCCGTTGCTTACGTGCGAGTTGTGGCATTACTCTGCCCTGCAGCCATTGAAGCCCTACTTAAGAATTTGTCGTCTATTGACGATGTTTTCAAGCCCAAGGCTATTCGCTTGAGCTCTTCGGATCGAGTTCTACGATCCGAAGTAGCCAAGATATGGCTTAAGATGACGAACGGAACTGACAAATTCAGTTCGACTTGCAAGACACTACTATTTGACGGTAGCTATGAGGTGCAGCTCGTTACTATTGAGTTTATTGACGGTCTTTTGGAGTCTGGTGGTGGGTTTTCGAGCGAAGAAATTGTTGGCTCACTTTGGGAATTGTTCACTACTGGTGACCGGGATACTGTCAGAGGTCCTGCTGTCCGGTTGTTTAGCCAGATTGCTTTACAGAGCAAACGACTGCTTCTGAACGACGTGGACAAGTACTGGGATCTACTCTATCAATCGATTGTTTCGGATTCCACAGAAGAGATCATCGAGTCTTCTTTAGAGACGTTGGGACCGCTTACAGCACGCTCGACGTCTCGTGATTCCCCGCGTCTTTGGATGGCTCTTATTAACAAGTACACCGAAGAGAGCATGGAGTTCCCACAGCGGGAGTCTGCCCTGTTATCAATAGCTGGATACTTACAAGTCGTGGAGAGCAATGAGCTCGAACTTGAGATTTACTTCCACCTTTTCAATTTCCTGACAGATGATGATGTTGATTTGCGGGAAATGGCTACAGAGTTGGTTGCTAAACAGCTTCGACTGAGCAGTATTACTAGCTGTTCTGCTGAACGGTGTCTGTTTGAGCGAATTCTCGATACGCCAGGAGTCAGCCCGTGCAAGGTTCTTGGTCTACTGCTGGGTAGCCCTCTACCTGACGTCGGCTCTATTCTTCAACGTGCGATGCAGCAGGATCAGGTATTGTTTAGCATCGAGAAGCAGAATCTGTTCCGCAATGAACTCACCCGGATGGATCTTTGGAGAACGACTCTAGCAAGATACAGCCACAAGGTTACAGAGGCCGAGCAGCAAGCTTATGTTGACTGGACTAATTCATGCGTCGCTGACACTATCAAAACAATTGAATCTACTGGTCAGGATGGTATTCTTGGATGGACGAGTGATGCCGAAGTGTTTCAGACACTCCATCTTGTCAAGAGTGCTGTCCAGCTTGCTGAGAAGTGGGTGGGCTATTCTGCCGAATCTCTGGGCAAAGTCCAGCGAAACCAAGATATCCATGAGCTTCTACGAGTATGAAGGTAGCTTTGGGTTTTATTACTATATAGCATATCATTTTCCATATATAACAAGAGCTCGTTTGTTCCCCCTCTTTCCCCTCTCTCCCTCTCTCCCACTCCATATATTCGCTTAACCGTCCAAAATCGCTTAAGAGGAGAGCGGCTGTGATCAGGCCATTATGGGTTGCCTAGTCAACGGGCTTTTTGACGGGCCGTGATTGGCCAAGGGTTCCAGATTGAAATTTGACCTCGCTTCTTCCTCTACAGTTCAACGATCAACTTTACAATGGTAAGTCAGCAAGTGGTAGAGCCTCGGCTCGGTGCCCGAGGACATACACATGCTCAATGGCGTTGATTCCGTGTCCTCTTCAGTTCTAACAAAAGCCTGAAAACAACGTCAACTACTACCAGCGATACTTCCAGGCTCACCGTAACAAGGCTCTGTGGATGCGACACCCCCGCTCCAAGCTCATTGTGTACCCCTTCTACGCTCTGTTCACCTACGGATGCATTGGTATTCCGCTCTACTATCTGCCTCGTGCCTACTTGGTATGTCTAGTGCTAAAATCGCGTGTTTCTTGGGGCCATGGACTAACAACAGGGAATCAAGGACGAGGAGTAAACCTCTATGCATCATGATAGCTTGTAGAGCATTAAACTATTAACAGTTGTTTGGATGGAGATTGGTCTGCGAGACTGGACAAGTCAAGTGAAGTTTTCGACGACAGAAGCTGTTACTCGTGAAGTATGGCATGATCTCATGGCATGACTGGCATGACTATAAGTGGGGGACCTCGGAGACGATTGGATGCTTAAACCGGTAGATTCATTGTCATCAAGTGTATTGTAGGTGTAGACATTGCCATGTTATAGATGTACGCATTGTCATGGTCATGGATGTGACTATATCACTCATTAGTGAGGTGATCATGGGTTAGAACTGCGAAGCCTCTACAGCTTCACCAAGGCCTTTTTTGAGGTCGAATCGGGACTCAGGACCCTCTTCAAGGCGAATTTTGAGGCTTTAGGGCCTTTTCAAGGTGAATTCAGGACTCCAGGGCCTTCCAAGGTGAATGGGGACTCTATTAAAGTTTCGACCACGGTCCTGAGCGTCCCGAGGAAACTATGGCCTTTCCAGCCCGTGAGCTATTAGGTCGACCCAGTTTATCAGAGATCCAAGCACCAGTCTCGGCGACCTGAACAAGATCAACACCCGTTTTAGCTCCCAGACCATGAAGAGCGTAGATAATATCTTCAGTCGATACATTTCCAGACGCTCCTTTGGCATAAGGACAGCCTCCAAGCCCACCAGTCGAGCTATCGACAACACGAACGCCCATTTCAACTGCCTTGACAGCATTGGTAACTCCCTGGCCATAGGTATCGTGAGCATGAATAGCGAGGTTTTCAACAGGAACAGCCGTCATGACTTCGTTGAGCAGACGTTCAATGTGTTTGGGTGTTGCAACACCAATTGTATCACCAAGAGACACTTCGTAGCATCCCATGTCAATAAGCTGAGCTGCTAGCTTGGCAACAGTGACTGGGTCTGTCTTGCCATCATACGGACAACCGACAACTGTCGACAGGTATCCTCGAATCTTGATTCCCTGTGTCTTGGCCTCCTCAACAACAGGCTGGAAGGCCTCCAAGCTTTCGGCAATGGATTTGTTGAGGTTCTTTTTGCTGAATCCCTCGGAACAGGCTGCAAAGATGGCAATTTCCGGGACTTGGGCTCCTACCTTGGCAGCAGCCGCAATGGCTCCTTCAAGACCTTTGAGGTTTGGCGTCAGCACAGGGAACTCGGTCGAATGCTTCTTGGCCAGTGTTCCGAGAACGTAGCCAAGAACATCAGATGAATCAGCCATCTGAGGTACCCATTTAGGAGACACAAATGACGTCACCTCCACAACAGGTAGACCTGCGTCCGCCAGTCGGTTGATGAGTTCAACCTTTGTTTCTGTCGACACAAGTTCCTTTTCATTTTGTAAGCCATCTCGAGGAGAGACATCGACTATCTTGACAAAGTCGTTTGACATTGACGACAAAAGTCGGCGTTGTTGGTGTAGCAGTCCACATCTCCTTAGACTTTGGCCAGCGACCTTCACAGGATGCCATTTGGCCACCGATAATAAATGCCTGTTCATGTTGAGTTGAAAACGTTAGAAGGGGAGTTTAAAATGTGGGGGCCGCGGCTTTTGACGGGATCAAGATCGGCGAGGCTCTTTCCTTAACGGGATTTAGGAATATTAATATGGAGGTCCAGCCAAGCGGGATGATGACGTTCTTTCACATATTTGGAGGCTTCGTGTACAGCTTATAGTTATAGTTTGCACTGTAAAGAAGAGAGAAGAAACTGTATAAATCCGCTATCTCATGGTGATACTACTACTTTGTTAATCTACTACTTTGTTATCGTTAGGGTTATCATATATAACAATGTTCATTAATGCATTACTTTATACTATGGTCAGCCAATAAATATTAAAATCCATACTTGGATCCAGCCTCAGACTTGTTACGTTTATTCTGCGCAAACATTTGCTCGAGACCATCCTTATTGGCACGCGCACTTGACAACAATGTAGATAACTGGTGCCTTCCTCCTCCAACGGCATACACAGGACGCTTCGACTCTTCCAAAAGTCCCTCGGCAAGTAGCCGTTGGTTCTCGTCATAAAACTCATCAACACTGAAATCAACAACCGTCACCTCATCGTTCCGTTGTGAGCGTTTGTTACGAGCCTCGAACTTGTCTAGCACTTCAGCCGAGATGCCAGAACTCTTGGCAAGGTCATTGAGATTCACTCCGCTGGGCCCAGCAGCAGTTGTACGGGTTTCTTCAGAAGCGATGGAGCTTGAAGTCTCCTCTGCATCTTCAGTTTCCACGATTATAGGTTTATACTCGTCACTGGGCATCTGGGGTCCAGGAGCTGGTCGCGACTGTACCGTCGACTCGAACGAGAACAGCGAGGGCAGAACTGATGGACGTTCAGTTGGCACAGGATCTGATAAAACTTGGGATGGAGAATTGTCGCTGTTTGCGGCTGCTATACGATCACTCACGTCGGGTTGTAGGCCTCGCAGATTCTCGGCCACCTTTAAAGCGATAGCAGTGTCACTAGTAGTATCAACTTTGGACACATTTGACTTGCCATATTTCGCTTGACGTGCAAGGACCGAAGCAGGCACAAAATTTGACGAGGCACTGGACGCTGTGAGCGGTTTACTGACGGTAGTTGCTGCCTTAGGATTAGTGGGAGAATCAGATACTGATGGAGCAGGTCTTTCTGCTTGACGAGCGCTTGACGCATCTGACGACTTGACAGAGTTCAAAGGACGTCGTTTTGGTGCAGGCAAGAATGAGGCAATTGACACTTTTGGCCCAGACTGGGTTGCTGCTGGTAGCTCTTTGGGTGCTTCTTCAACAAGCTCTTCTGACGGCAGTTCTACCGTCATGACAACTCGTCGCTTTGATCTCTTGGGAGCAGGAAGTTCCGAAACGCTTAGAGGCCGTTTTTGAGGAGCATCTACGCTCTTATGCGAATCATTTGTTGTTAGTGGAGCCTTGACCTCAGGTAGAGGTTGAGGTTGAACATCTTCATCAGAATCCGAGTCTCCATAGTCGACAAGGGCCATTGTGTGGCCGAGATAGTCTTGTAAAATTTCCAGCTACAAGACAGAATTTCAAACTAAAAGACGACCTTTAACTGTGTAATGAAGCCTGACAATAAAATCGAAAGATACTGTACAGTTCTAAAGAATAGCTGAAGGATCGAAGTTGAGCTCAGGTTCGATTAGTTTAAGTTATAAGAGTAGGTATGCACCGGGTAACTTGATGAAGTCTTGAGCAGAGAGTCGGGCCATTCTCACGACTCTCTGGATCAAAATGCAGCAACGAAGGAGCGTGTAAGTAGAGTGACCCACAGGTCAGGACAATTCTAACACAGAATCGAACCGTCCAAGTATCAGAATCATGTCAACTTTGCTATGACACCGGCTGCCTACCGTGCGCGCCGCCCGTACTTCTGGAAGAACACAATTCTGGGACTCAGTCTGCTAGGAGTTGTGACTGGTGTTTGTAAGGATTAGTTGGACTATTGTGTAGTATTATCACTAACGCAGATATGTATACTTCTATCATGTTTCGTCCTGATGATTTCAGCGATGTTCCAATTCCTCCTGTGTCCCCTGAACAACTCAAGGCTCTTCGTGAGGAGCAGGAGCGTCTCATCGACAAGAACCGTATCAAGAAGAAGCCCAGCGGGGAGAAATAGTTCTGGATTGGGATCGAGGATCCAGAACTTATTGAGTCTACTGACCAGATCTAATACGTGGATCGAGTGTGTAGATGATTGGTGTAATTCATCAACTGTATATAAAATCGTATGAAAGAATTTGGTAGAGCAGAGAATGCTGGTGACGTTAGTTGTTTGCAACCCTGTGACTCGTGATATCTTGACGTAATCATTACGAGGTTAAAATATTTGGATTTATCTGATATATACCTCAATGTCAAATGAGAGAACTGGTCAATTTAAGATGGCTGTTCAGTTGATCTCAGCTTCTATATATTAGTAGGGTACGCATATTTCATAAAAGTAAGCAGTTACTCACTTCTTCACTGCAATGTCGGATGAGCCAAACGACCATGAGGAATTGGATCTTAACGATGATAACGGGATCTTGCAAGGACAAGATGCCTTTGAGAAGGCAATTGTAGGCTTTGAAACAAACCCCGAGTCAGCACCGCTTACGGAGGAGCAGTGGATCAAATGGGTCGAAGCAATTGCAATGAGCGTCGAGGCAGGGTCGTCAGAGTTTCCTGAACTGCTAAATCTTTGTAAACGGGCACTTCAAACTCATCCGTCTCCTACACTCTGTATAGCTTGTTTTGATGTAATTTCACAGTTGAGATCACAAGTATCTTTGTCATGGGAGACCGTGTGGTTAGCCATGAACCGTCTGTACGGAAAGCTCCAATTCGATCTTGTCAACAGCCAGGAGCCATGGCTATGGCTTCGTGACTACTTGGTGACCGAATCACACACAAACGTGTCTCTAGAACCCAAGATCAGAGAATTCTACCTGCAAAGACTGGCCGAACCGCATCTCGATGTGCAAGAGACTTTCTCGGCGTACTCTTCGTACATCACTCAACACGACAATTCCATATACGAAGCGGAAATGGTTAAAGCAAACAAGCTTGTTGTTGCGTCAAGTAAAATTATTGAAGCTCGTGATTCCTTTGAACGCAAGGTTCGCGACTCTCATGATCCCGAGACTTGGATCGAGTATCTTCAATGGGAGCAGTCTTTGCCGAAAAAGGCGCAGGACTTTAGACGATTGAGAGCACTATTTGATCGAGCGCTTTTATTTGTTGCTGATTCTTCGCAGGTTTGGAACCTGTATGCCTCATATCTGTGGAAACAAAACTATAAACAAGACGCGGTGGACACATGCAACCTCGGTCTGAGGTGGTGTCCACGAAGCTCACTTTTGTGGAGCCGGAAACTTCGACTACTGGCTGACAAGGTCTCACCTGAGGTAGATGTGGAGCAGCTGCTGACCGAATCAGAAAAGCTTCAGAAACTGTTCTCGCCATCAGCCGTCGAGTCGGCTGATGAAAACGAGCGTTACATGGCCTATTATGACTGGTACATCGTTATGACTTCTTATTTATTCTATCTACGTCGAGTAGTGGCTGTCTCGGTCGGTAGTCCTCCAGAGTTTCTTGCTGATGCCATTGAGAGTATCGTCCTGGAGATCACAAACATGGCCGCTCAGTATGGCGATGCTTATTTCCGCCTCGAGTATTCGTGCATCTGCTTGCTTACTGAGCTTGGACCAGCTGCGCGTGCAGAAGCCATCTGGTCGCTGCTGATTCCTGTGCATGGTGCTAAAGCCATCTTTTGGCTGACTCGATACGACTGGTATAAAAACCACATCAAGTCATTGGATCTGTTCCACCTAGCTGGAAAACTGACTGAGCCCTTCCGACTTAAACCCCCTATATTGGTTGATGCTCCTGAACTGCTGTTGCAGCGGTATGTGGAGATTTACGAAGGAAATGGTGCAGTTGAACCATTGGAAGCTGCTTTGGCCCAGGTCCAAAGATTAACTGTTTTAACAGCAGAGCTCAGAACCCTGAACGCTGAACCGCAGCCATCTGCAGAACCTGCGTCACGCAGCTCCGAATCTATTACACGGCGGCGCGAGTCAGAAGATGTCGAGGACGAGCCTCCTCGCAAGCGCCAAGACACTGCAACGGGCTCCACGATGCAGACTCACGAGGGTTCCAGGAACAGAGAGGAGCGTTCTGTTATAGTTAGCAATCTCCCTGCTGATATTAATGAGCATCACATTCGCAACTTTTTCAGCAGCTGCGGTGAAATCACTGAAGTCCAATTGTCGAAATCAGGTGTCGGAGCAGTTGCTATTGTGGAGATGGCCACTAAGGATGGTTTCCTTGCTGCTTTGACCAGAGACCTAAAAAAGATTGAAAATCAACAAGTTCGAGTCATGTCTGGACGCCAGTCGACGCTATGGGTCACAAACTTCCCTGCTACTTATAGTAGCGATGATCTCAAAGAGCTCTTTAGCCAGTTTGGTACAGTTGTGAGTGTTCGACTTCCTTCATTGAAATTCAACTCTCATCGACGGTTTTGCTATGTTCAGTTTGGTTCTGCTAATGAAGCTGTTGCTGCTCTGAGTCTCAATGGAACGAGTTTAGCAGCGGATAATGATGCGAAGGTGGAGCTTATTGTCAAGATATCGGACCCGAGTCAAAAACAGACCCGTGAGGAGACAGACTTTGGCAATGAGATTATTGTGAAGGGCCTCAGCTTCACGAAGGTTACAGAAACTTTGTTGCGGGAAACATTTGAGCTGTATGGCGAAATCCAAAAGCTGGTTCTCCCAAAGTCAAAACATGGTAAGGACCGTCTCCATGATGGCTACGCATTTCTCACGTTTGCAACACCTGAGGCTTGTGCTCAGTCTGTGGCTGCCCTCAATGGCACCGAGTTGATGGGTCGCACAATCAGTGTTGCTATTTCGGAACCTCGGGCTCCTAAAAGTTCCTCTGTGGATCATCGTGTACCTCGGGCGTCGGCGTCTGAAGATCGAGCTGCAGAGAAGGATCGTGTCCTATATATTTCCAATGTCGCTGACGTGACTAGGAAGGATCAACTATTACACCTCTTTGAGGCATACGGTACTGTTGAAAGCGTCAAGCTTCGACCTGATCAGGAGGGTGCTATAGTGATTTTTGAGCGTGCTCAAGACGCTGGAAATGCTGCTCTGGCCCTGGAAGGACGCCAGGTTGAAGGAAGGCCACTTAAGTTTGGTGCAAGTATTCGACCTCCAGTCTCGAAGAAGTCTACTATGTTTGTTCCAAAACTGGCTCGTCGTAAGAAGTGAGCTTTTTCTCTATTAATGAGTTCATATTCTTGTACTGTATTTAATCTGTTAGAACAATTGATTCTCTGTCTTTCTCTCTCTCTCTCTCTCTCGCTCTCTCTCCTCCTCCTCCTCCTCCTCCTCCTCCTCCCTGTATCACACAGTCATTGACAGACGACCAGTAAATGAGGGAAAGAAAAGAGACATGTGGAAATTTTGAAGTTTAATTGCGAGGTGAATATGTATATTAGTAGATAAACTGTTTGATTAATCTCAATAGAGTCAAATCAAGGTTATATGGTAGATCTTGTACAAGTTCGAGTTACAGACGTGAGGAGATGTTTAGTATCAAAAGTGATATGAAGTTAGTACTCAATAAAAGAGAAACTACTAGAGTAAATGCACTGTTTTGACAGCAGATTTCAAGTATTCGAGTCAATTGGTCTTTTACTTGTATATACTCTACCATTTCATCGCGGAGTATCACTAACCACAGTCAACCTTATTTGCGAAGAGTCTGTTCGAGTAGGTCCAAGTTGAAAGAAAATTAACGAATCAGATGCGGTGGCTCAATGGTAGAGCTTTCGACTCCAGCGCCAGCAGGGTTTGAAATCGAAGGGTTGCAGGTTCAATTCCTGTCCGTGTCAAACTTCTTTTTATTATCTCAATAATTAGTGAAGGCAGGGTAACTAGCGCAGGTTGCTCACTATAACTTCTAATTAGACGGCGCATGGACTTCGACTTGAACTACACAGTCCTCTAGAATTGCTATTACAAACTCAACTCTGTTAATTGACTGATAGTCCACTGTTGTATTCCGTTGTCGCTCCACATTAATTAGTC
Source organism: Sugiyamaella floridensis (assembly GCA_030556845.1). Taxonomy (NCBI): domain Eukaryota; kingdom Fungi; phylum Ascomycota; class Dipodascomycetes; order Dipodascales; family Trichomonascaceae; genus Sugiyamaella; species Sugiyamaella floridensis. The sequence goes on along the minus strand of JAKTUT010000002.1, from coordinate 393,953 downwards.
TATACTTATTTCACGTATTTGCGGCTTACAAAGTACGCGTAGATGATGAGCCGAGCAATCTGATCCTTGGTCATCATAGTGATGCCCTGTGAGAAAAAGCCCTTGAGGATCTGGGACCGAGCACCCATATAAAGGCCACGGAAACCGTCCTTTGACAAGGTGTTGGAAATCTGGCCCCATACTGACGCATGAGCAGGGTCTCCAGCCGTGTCGTTGACGACCTGAATGCGGGTCTTGACGAGGATCACTGGATAGGTGATCAGAGTGGCCAGAGTTTTGGCAAACGCAGCGATAAAGAAGAGCTGCGACGACGTGGGGTTATCACGACGGTGACGGGGAAGCGTCAACTTCTTGAGTAGCTGGAAAAAGTAGTAGGTGAGTGACGGGTTGATGGACAGTAGCACTGTGGCCTTGTAACCGGACCAGAAACCCGTGAGTCCACGTTCCTTGTAGATAGCCTTGACAACCTCTTGTGCTGTCAGATGGTGATGTTTGTGAGGGATAGCAGCAGCAGCAGTAGCATCAACAGCCTCGTCGCCTGATTTGGTTTCCAAAGGTTGAGAATCGTCTTCAGCAACGATACCAGCAGCTTGCTGTCTTGCAACAACGTTGTTCAACGGCGAGATGAAGAACTTGGCAAAGATACCAGCCAGTGAACCAATTGCTAGTTCTTCACCGACATTGAGCGTTGAAGGAGCACGGCCTCCGTTGCGGGCCGCATGAGTGTTCATACGACGCGACCGGAGCGCCTCATAGGCGAAGAAGTAGAAAAACGCTTGGGCCGTGGTGGCAACGGTATCAGAAAAAGCACCATCATAGAAGCTGGAGATGCCTCCTGACCGGTAGATCTTGTGCAGTGCGTCTGCTATGCCGTCATATTTCTCGTCCGTATGCACCTTACTCTGGATCTGGAGTCGAGTTGTGATAAGGTCGAGCGGGAAAACAGACAGGTTGGCAACGGCACCGCCGACGGCGCCCGAGAAGGCGTTTGCCAGCGGTGGGATGTCACTTGGCTGAATCAACTTCTTTTCGGACATCTTGCCCAGGGGGGTGAGGGGCACAGTGGGGTAGTAAACGGCGAAGCGTGGTGTATGCCGAGACCAAGAGACTCAAGGTTCAAGCCAGGCGGACGGAACGGAGAATGGTTGATCTGAGGCGAAGATAACGACAAAGGGTCAACAGATGTTACCAGATGTAAAGGTATGATACTGAGGTACTCTGAAATGTCAATGGAAACAAGACAACAAACTCGCAAACAAAGTGAACAGTACAATGGTAAGATGAAAGCTGCTGGATCGGCCTGGTGTTATTAGGCGCCGAGCAGGCAAGGGTCGACCGAATTCGGCCGAGCGGGACCGGAAGTTCATCTACGGGCAGTCAAACAGTCGTGTAGAGTAATGGATACGAAGTATTGGGGCATTTCTTATTAATTTATATTGAGTGATTGTTTGAACAGCTGATAAATATTTCAGCTAGCGGCTGGATCAATGGGACTCGGGGACTCGGGACTCGGCAAGATCATGCAGCCGAGATGATCACAGCGCGGGGTACCACATGCGAGTTACACGTTTTACAATGGGAAAATATTCAATGTGTAGACCATTGAAATGAAGACTCTATAATGAAACAAGTATGATTTACGTTAGTTGACGTTATGGGATTTAGTTATAAGATTGAATAGATATACTTTTAGTTGGAACTTGGGCAATTCCTCGAGTTCTTGGTATGTTACCAACTATCTGTAATCCACTATTACGAGTCAATTTAATTCGTATGAGGAGTCCAGCCCAGGGGGTATAGTGGTTAAAAGGTGAAAAGCGGCGGCTTAACAGTTGATTTATATCCAACATTATAAACTGAAACAGACTTAATGTAACACTTTAAACGGATTTGATAAACTATTAAGGCCTTATGATAGTTGATGTTAGTGTTGCACTACTTTGGCGGGGTATGATCTGAGTTCACGTGAAAAGCCATAGTGTTTCTACTATGATGTTAACCAGGTCTGATAACTGGACTCAAAGTATGACTACAAAGACTAGCTTTAGTCAATTATATAGTTAAATGCCACTCTAATTCACATGGATCTAACACATGGATCCAACACAAGTTGATAAGTCTTGCTAACTACTTAGTTACTGACTTTAGAGAAAACTTGTCATTACTGATATGTATTACTAGCATTGTGTTTTTTCATATATAACCAAGCCAAATATATCTATTTGGTCGAATAAGTCGAATATCGATTCACAGTCCACTATACATTCTTATATTTCAATCTTTTTACTCATCTATTCACAGTGACGACGAGTCGTCAGTTATTAAGGGGTGATTGTATGACTGGTAAACTGTATGTCTCACTGTGCCTTAACCTTTCAGGAGCCTGCCCCTGCCCAGCCAAGCTGCCATACTTGAATCAGTCCCATCGAAGCTATGATGTTTCTCTGTTATTTATACAAATCACCACTGAGAATTTTGGTGTTTCATTGCATGTCTTAGTTTCTATTCTATGCTACAGGACGAAACAATTCTCTGGTTCCTCATTTATACCTTGTCATCTACATCTTGTGTCATCGTCCGGCTCAGCGATACTATAACGCACCCTGACAACAGTTACAGTTGAACTTCTGGTCACTATTTGGCTCTCTTGCCTATAATAGACTGTTCCTAGCACACCTTTTTTAGCTCTGAATCACCATTTCAATCTCTTGTCTTCCCCCTCCTTCACCTTCTCTTTTTTATCTCTCTCCAACTCTGGGTTCCCCTCACTAACCGCCTTTCTACTGGCCCCTCCCCTAATCGCCGTCCCAAACCGGAGAATACGCAAAAACGACTCTTGCCGTCGCATTTTCCCTCTTCAAGTTCCATCCGCCCTGCCGCCACGCTACACCCCTTTGACGGTGTTTGCGTAGTTCAGGCCCCGTGCTCCGCTCCCGACCCGGTCCCCACTTTACTTTGCCTGTTGTTTTCTGTGCTACTGGCCGCCGCCCCCTTCCTAAACGCCTTCTACAATGCCCAACGCTGCGTCGGCCTCGCTGCTGATGAAGCAGTTTCGCGAGCTCACGGATCCCAAGCGTGCTGTTCCCTCGTTCCACATCTCACTCGAAGATGACGATATATACAGATGGTGAGTTCTTCTTTTTATTGTGTGTCCCTCAAACCAAGTCGACATCCTGTTGTTATCGCCCTCAAGCGTCTTGTTTGTGTTCACTGACATAATACTTCTCTTACCACACCACTTGCCTTTTTTTTTACCTCGTACCCCCCTTCTTTTTTGTATGCCAGCGATACCTTCCTCATGTTCCTTTGCCATGCTTCATACTCTACTCTGCTTTACACCCAAGACTTATCTGAACCAATAACTAACTCAAAGGAACATCGGTGTTATGGTGCTATCGGAAGACTCACCTTATCACGGAGGATACTTCCGCGCCCAAATGAACTTCCCCGACGACTACCCCTTTTCCCCACCTACATTCCGCTTCATCCCCAGTATCTATCATCCTAATGTCTACAAGGACGGTCTCATCTGCATTTCCATTTTGCACAAGTCGGGCGACTCCACTACCGACGAGCCAGATGGTGAGACATGGAGCCCTGCTCAAAGTGTCGAGTCGGTGCTCATCTCTATTGTGTCGTTGCTGTCCGATCCCAACATTAACTCTCCCGCCAACGTTGATGCTGCTGTCAACTGGCGTAAAGACCGCGATGCTTACAACAAGCGTGTTTCCCAGGACGTGGCCATGTCGAAACTGAACATTCCTGCCGATTTCAAAATGCCCGAGGTTGGCACCGCTTATATTGCACCCAAGGCCCCAGAACCCCGCGAGGATGTTGTCGATGACGACTTTTGGTATGAGAGTGCCGACTCGATGGACGAAGAGGCCTACGACGATGACTTTGAAGAAGACGACGACGACGACGATGATGACGAAGAGTAGAAGTGTCTCACCTGCTACCCTCGTTACTAAAGAATACTGGTGACGCTTGTCATGAGAGTTTCAACGCTATAGAATCGCGTCCTTGTTAAGGTCGGAAGCATCCTGTTGACTGCTTCGCCCTCTCAACTCTACGTCGTACTCTCAGACGACTGATGAATGCATGTGCATGACCGAGGATCATCTGGGCACTTCTGCCTGGATTGGTTAAGATTAATATATTGATGAGTAGATGATGAGTAGATGATGAGTAGAGATAGTTTTTATGATCTAGGCGACAACTACGGATAACCCATAAGCTTGTGAAGCTGTCAAATGCCAAAGAATGACGATAATGGAACAGCAAGCAGCTCAGAACACTCTATACCTGTGCTTGAACTTCACCACAAACAATCTCTCAATGCTTGACGTGGTGAGACTTGAGTTTGGTAAAAAATGCAAAGCCAAACTGACTCAACGATACTCCACGGCCACTGTTCTTGTATCCGGTCCACGCAAGATGGGGGTCGGGATAGTCAGCACGGTTGACAAACACCGTTCCAGCCTCAATCTGCTGGCCGAGCTCGTCACCCTTGGCCGAGTCACTCGTCCATACCGATGCAGTCAGTCCAAACTCGCTGTCGTTCATCTTAGCAACGGCCTCCTCATCAGAGTTCACCTTGATAATAGGAATGACAGGACCAAAGGTTTCCTCAGTGACAACAAGGCTAGACTCGTCAAGATCAACAAGAATCTGAGGAGCTACAAACGTCGGGTTAATAGCTTCGCCAGCTGCAAACAACTTGGCGTCGACAAGTGCGCGTGCACCGCGGTCAACAGCATCCTTGACTTGTGCACGGATAGTGCGAGCAGACTTCTCGGAAATGACAGGGCCCAGTTGAGTCTCGGGATCAAATGGATCACCAAGCTTGTAAGCAGACACCACAGAAACAGCCTCCTTCACAAATTCGTCATAGATTTTGGCGTGCACATAAACGCGCTCAATGGAGCAGCAGCTCTGGCCAGAGTTAAAGATGGCTCCATCCACGATATCCTCGACAACAGCCTTGAGCTTGTCGGCAGCGATGTCTTCACGAACATATGCGGGGTCGTTACCACCGAGCTCGAGAGCAACTGGGATAAAGCGTTTTTGAGAAGCTGCTCGCTGCACCGCCAGACCGCCAGCTACGGAGCCCGTGAACGACACAGCTGCAATCTCCTTACGTGATGAGATAACTGTCTCCAGTAGCTGAGCATCTCCCGAGTGAACAACTTGCAAGACTCCTTCAGGAAGTCCTGCTTTGGACAGTAGGTCGGCAACCGAGTCGGCGACCTTGGGAGTCTGCGGCGACGGCTTAATGATGACCGAGTTACCGGCTAGAACGGCCGGGATCAAAGCGTTGGTTAGACACAGATATGGGTAGTTCCATGGGAAGATGATGAGAATGACACCAAGAGGCTCGCGAGTCAAGTACTTGGTGAAGGCAGGCTTAGACTCGGGATCGACATCCACACGGCCCAGAGCCTCGTCAGCATAGCCGAGAAGTGTCTTTGCTCGGACAACCGCCGTGGAGATCTCACCTTTGGTGTAGCGAATAGGACGGCCCATTTGAAAGGTAATATCATGAGCAAGCTCCGTGGCAGTGTCATCTGTCTCAAGAAGCGACAGGTACTTCTCTACAATCTCCTTGCGCTCAGCAAGAGTCGTAGAGGCCCATTTCTTCTGAGCCTTGACAGCAGCAGGAAGGATCTTGTCATCGATCTGTTCCAGAGTTGTAGCAGGCGTAGTGATAATGGGCGCCGAAGTGGCAGGAGACAATGTAGTGAGTACAGCAGCCATTGCGAGATGCACAGGTCTACCAACAAAGTAATTGAACAAGAAAAACAATACAAGGACAAGAAGTCCGGGGATTTTTGAGTCGGGACCAAAATGCACAGTTATCTTCGGGCTAGGGTAACAGATCAGCGCTCCACTGTCTATACGGATAATGCTGTTAAGTATAACTGGGCCCAACTGAGATACAGTGATCCCTTGGTTACACTCGTCTTCTACCTACCAAACCGTTCGATCAATTGCATTATTACGTGTGGATTTTGTGACGAGGAATCTCTCCATCGCGTGTTTGTTTGGCTCCTAGAAAAACACAAGAGACAAGTCCACTGTTTGCTGATCTTGCAGACCCCCTCATCATGTTGTACGACCCAGACTTTGGCATCCACCTTGTGCCCGTGGTCTTCGTGACTGGTCTCGAGCCTGACGAGTCTCGTAAAAAGTTCTCGGACCACCCTCTTGTCAAACAGGGTGAAACTGTCTTTGGTGTTGGCCCTGTTTTAAACTTTGACCTAGCAAGGGACATTCGAGCGAGACTCGCTGCCAAATCGCAGCCTCTGATCGAATGGATACCAGCTGTCAGCAGTCAATCCCGCAACAAACAGCTGTCACATCTGGTCAACATCCAGTTTGTTGGTGAAGTAAGTTGTTATTATGCTTCTGAAAGGAGTATTCCTCTAACTATAGAACCTCATACTACCTCCTGTAAAATCCTTAGGAAGCGTCAGAAGATACCCCAGTGGCTCGGAACACTCACCCTTATCTCCACGGACCCCTGGCTCTCCTTTGTATCCAGATAAAGTTATCGGTGTTGAGTGGCTTCAAAAATACTTGTATATCTCTCCATTGACCGTCATCAGTGTCTATGCGCTTGGTAAAACCGCTGTTGACGACGATGAACTGGCCACGAGCCTCAATGATGTCAAGCGCCAGCTGGAACTTCGCCGCATTAAACTTATTGCTGTTGTTCTGTTTGATGACAGCTCTACTTCTGATTCAGCCGACCGTTTGGACGACCGCATCTACAATCTTCGCCGAGCCACAGGCCTTGCGCCGCGAACAGGTCTCTTCTTTATGCCCCGCTCCAACGATGTTGAGAAGGAGACGCTCGTGGAGACAGTGTGTCAGCTTGCATTTTCGCATAGTCAAGACTTTGCTACGTCTCTATCGAAAAACCTGCGCAGAAAACGAAATAAGAATAACGTCATGACCCAGGAGTCGGCTAATTCAAGCTCAGCAGACCTTAGCACTACCCCTCTACCCAATGTCGGATGGGAGCTTCGCTACAACTTCAAACTTGCCGTTATGGCAGAGTACAAGCAGGAATTGGATGTCGCCCTGACAATGTACGAAGCAGCATATGACTCAACATTGGAATTGTTCGAGACAATTCAGCTTCCGTCAAATGAAGAGAGCCAGCAGCTAGAATCTCTTTCCCGGGCACATGAGCGCTGGTGCCAAGCTCGCATGCTTCTTGACATCTGTGCTTTCAAGATCGTGAAACTGTGCCTCTACACTGACCAAGCAAACAATGCATACCGAAAATTCACTATTCATTTGGATAGCGTCACGACTCTGATTACAAAAAAGGGCCTCTCTACTCAAGCATTTGCATACAACAACTGGAGAGCCCACCAATACTTACGCATGGCTGATCTGGTGGCATTGACTGGTGACACCACCATTGGCCAAGGAGAGGCAATGATCAAGGCAGATCTCTCGACAAGTTCAGGTGAAGAGCTTCCTCCATCATTGAGGCTACCGCGAAGTGGATTTCTATTTCTGGATGCATTTAGCTTGCTGCAGCGGTGTCTCACAGGCGATGGGGCTCGCCTGCAACGAGATGCTGACCCCTACTTTAGCGGCGAGATGGACGTCCACGCTCTTTGCTTGGACACTCTTGAAAGTGCACTAAAGGATTTCTTACAATCCGGCGGACCATCACTGAAGGATAGTTCCACTGTCAACCGAGCAATTGGATTTATCTACTTTGAGATGGCTAGTTTAGCGGTTGAAACGAGCAACTATGAGCAAGCGCTGCAGTATTACAAGCTCGCCGCTGCTATGTACAGGCGTGACAAGTGGGACCATCTTCTGGCAGCGTCACTCAAGGGTATCATCGAGGTATGCGACAAAAGCTCCTCTGTTGACACTCAAATGGATAGAGTTGGCAGTCAGCTTGAACTGCTGACTCTCGACGATCCATTGTCGGGTTTAGAAAGCAAGCTTCTGGACGAGAATTCTGATAGACGGGAAGATCTTGTGCTTTCAAGCAAAGATTACCCTATCAATCTATTCCAAGCACAGTTTGCCTTTGAAACAGATGAATGCTACACTGGTAGACACGTCAACTCTCAGCTTACACTGAAGCCCCAGTTCCTCTGCGACGCATTTGTCGTCTCCGAGATCCGTATAGATCTGAAAGGAGATGGTATGGAAACTTTGACTGTCAAGCATGACGCGTCAATTGCCGAATCTGATTACTTTGCAATTGACGGCACTGGTTCCAAGGCCAACCTTATCTTCCACAAAAACAGAGCCAAAGTTTTCCAGTTTGTCCATTCGCCAAAGTCGGTTGGCCAAGCAGAACTATCTGGAGTTATTATTTATGCACGTGAGTACCCGTCTTTCTCGTATGAACAGCTAGTGCCGGTTGGTTCTTACAGAACTACAATCCCGTGGGTTGTTCACCCTGGCGAGAAAAGTGTACATACGAAAGTTCGTCACATTCGCGTGGGTGGGGGAATCTCGTATAGAACAAAGGTATTGCCGCGACCATCGCAGGTTCGCATCGAGACCTCAAAACCGGTCGACGCTGCTTGTGGAGAGACCGTACACCTATCGTATGATGTCACAAACGAAGAAGAGGAGCAGATCTTTCTTCGAGCGGACGCTAAGTGTACTTACGACGATGATGCTAGCGTCGCGATTGAATGGATTAAGGGAACATCCGACGGATCGTCCGAGCCAGTGGATGTCGCAGGCACGTCGACACATGAGTTGAAGGTTGTGGTGCCGAACTCTGGAGTCACTTCTCTTTCTCTAGAGATTTATGTTTCTTATTACCTAGCCTCTGACAAGGACACTCTGGTGAAAGAGGTGGTGACTACGTCCATTCCCGTTTCTCGACCTTTTCGATTCAACTTTGATGTTGCTCCCAGGTTTCATGCTGATCCATGGGATAATGTGTTTGTACCAGTGGTGTCGTCACCAGCTGTGCACAATCCTGACATCCGCAAGCGATGGGCGCTTTTGGCCTCGGCACTATATCTCGGATCTGGAAAAGCTATTGTTACCGGTACCTCTGTGGAGATTATCACGAGCACTGAGGATTCTGCGTGCGAAGTGATTGCAGACGGAGCCCAAGACGCAGCGACGGATGCTCTTGTTCATAACGATAGCTTCAAGCGCGAATACCAGTTTGACTGTTTCCGAGTCGAATCCAAGGAAATTAGAACGGTTGCAGCCGAGGCGCGGGTCAAACTAACTTGGTGTCGAGTACTTGAAGATGGACAGCGGTCACATGAAAACTCGTACGCCGTCGCGCCGCTGCGACTTCACCTACCGTTGCATGAGCCTAGGGTGATTGTGAGGGTGGCCGTCAACAAGACTCGAGTCGATTGCGACTATTACATTGAGAATGCCACATCGCATATTCTTACTTATACTGTGAATATGGGATCAAGTGCTGATTTCGGCTGGCAAGGACTGAAGTCGACGACTTTGCGAATGCTACCGTTCACACGCCGTCAACTAACTTATCATTTGGTGGCTCTTGGGGGAAGCAGCTCAGCACGTCTGTTGCAGCTGCCGATACTCAACGTCTACGATACATTCTACAAGCGAGTCATTCCCATCATTTCGGTGACTCCTGGTATTGTACAAGATAAAGGGGGTCTTGTCGTTCAAGTTGAGGGTGATGAAGACACTACCTGATACGATTATGGTCATGGCATCTAATGGGTGATTGCAGAACCCACATCATTAAAATAGAATAAACATTTCAGCATTTTTTTGCAATCAATTGACTTAGCAGCTTGTCTCGGTTGGTACTGTGTCAAGTCATGGTGTCTCGTAAAAATACAGTGACATCACTGAATTTTGGCGGTTGGGGTATAACAGAAGAACCGGCATTTCTAAAACTTTCTTTCCTACTGTTAACTGTTAATTGTTTTACAACAAACTCAAGCTTATCATCATGGGTGTTACTGTCAAGTCGATTTCGCCTGGTGAGTTATTTGATGGCGAGCCGTTCTGGCACTTGCAATTGACGAGACTCAACTAACGGCAGGTAATGGCAAGGATTTCCCCAAGCCGGGAGACCGTGTGACGATGCACTACGTTGGAACACTGGAGAACGGCAAGAAGTTTGACTCTTCGCGTGACCGTGGTCGTCCTTTTCAGACGGTTATTGGTGTTGGTCAGGTCATCAAGGGCTGGGACGAGGGTGTTCCTCAGATGAGCCTTAACGAGAAGGCAGTTCTCACCATTACTGGAGACTATGCCTATGGTGAGCGTGGTTTCCCTGGTCTTATTCCTCCTAACGCTACTCTTATTGTGAGTATATGAATCCAAACTATTTGGCTTGTATAGATCCTTTCTAACGCAGTTTGAGGTTGAGCTTCTTGGAATCAACTAAGTGGTCAAGAACGTGATCTATTGAAGTCCGAGCTCCGTAATCTTCATCTGAATCTTTGCTTATATGTATAAGTTGCAAGTCAGAAAGAGATTCGGTTGATTGGAACTCAAGCATAACAGGTCAATGATATAGTTAGATTGAACAATAGTAATAATCTGGTGACAAGGAGGCTGGTGAAGAGAGTGAAGGAGTGCGGACCACCACCAAGGAGGTGTTCTATATGACCCAGTTATCAGCCAATTGTACTGATACAAACTGTCATGGCACTCAACAGTATCTGACTCTTGCAAATCAATCATTTGAAGTCATATTGTCGTGTAATGGTAGTTGATTGAGGAGTGAGGGCTCGTTTATGGGCTGTGTCATGAGTGAATAGCCAGTGTCGAGACTCATCACCGGTCCAGCCACTTGATGAGTATCATTTGACCTCTTCTTGACCCAATTCCTCATTTCCAACTACTTCCCAACTTATTCACTTGTCTTTTTTTGGCTTGTTGCTGCTCCCATCCTCACTCTTAGTATCCGTTGAACCCCACAGCCGGGGCTAGGTCATCTGGTGAAGTGTCTCGTGCTACGCGCCTCAACTCACCATCTTCACTATTACACACAATGAACGACCCCTCCTCAGGAAGCACGTACAACATTGTGACGCTGATGAAGCGGTAAGTAGTTAAACAGGGAGAAATGGGTGGTGATTGTTTGATTGTTCATGGCATACCTGAGTCCTGTAGATGTGGGCGCAGCGCCATGGCCATACAGACAGAATGAGCAACTGATAAAACCGCTCAGTCAACTGATACCAAATTGTGAAGCTCGTGGCACTGCTGATAGATCCAAAGTGCCGAATTGTTCCTTTGTGCAAACTCTGGGACCTTTAGTATGGCCGTCATGTTGGTTCTTTGGTACTCAACGACAGAATCTGTTGCTCAGCCTATGAACCTTATTTTCAACTGCGACTGTGTTCTTGACGTGTTCATCATTCTGATTCGCTTGAAGCTTGGCCGGCCTTTGTATACCATGCCGCTACTTACAGGGCTTATTACAGCAGTTCTACAGTCTCCTTAACTCACACTAACGCAGTCTCGAAGCGGCCACGTCGCGACTCGAAGACCTGACAGTGTTCCACGCGGATGCTCTACGCAAGGCGACACAATCAGCAGCTGGACTTGACGCCGATGGAGCATCTGTGCGATCCATTGCTGCAGATTCCAAGGAAGTGGCACCTGAGGCGCAAGTAGCAGCACCCGAGGCGCCAGAGGCCGGTGCTGAAGACTCAACGGTCTCGGACTTCACTGCAATCATCAACGGCGACCTGGCCGAGCTGGTTTCGCTGAGTCGCAGCATTGATCCTATATTGGAGGAGCAGGTTACCAGAATGTACCAGGCGTTTGAAGCTTCACTGAGCTTCATCCGTGCTTCCCGACTTGCCAAGACACCTGAGCCCAGCGACCCAGCACTCGACGCACTGTTCAAGCCGATTCGCGAGCATGCTGAGCAGATTATCAACATCCGTGAGGCAAACAGAGCGTCCAAGTTCCCCAACCACCTGGCAACAGTGTCCGAGGGTATCCCTGCGCTTGGTTGGTTGACTGTTCAAGATCCTATTAGTTACATCACTGATTTCAGCGATTCGGCACAGTTCTACAGCAACCGTGTTCTTAAAGAGTACAAAGAAGTTGACAAGAAGCACGTTGAGTGGGCCAAGATGTTCTCAAAGGTGCTCACTGAGCTGCGAGGCTATGTGAATACTCACTTCGCCAAGGGCCTACAGTGGAATGATAATGGCAAGCCCCTCCCCGAGGTGGTGGCTGAGCTTGGCTCTGCTGCTCCTGCTTCTGCCAAGGCTGCTCTTGCTGCTGCTCCTCCAGCGGCGCCGTCTGCTGGTGGTCCCCCGCCGCCCCCTCCGCCTCCTCCCTTGCCACCAGCCGACGTCTTCAAGGCTGAGGTTGCTGCAGCCGGCGCTACTACTGGCAGCGGCATGGGCGCTGTGTTTGACGAGCTCAACAAGGGTGAAGGTGTCACTGCTGGTCTCAGAAAGGTTGACAAGTCGCAGATGACACACAAGAACCCCGAGCTACGAGATGCTGCCAAGAAATCGACGCCTCCCCCACCAAAGAAGCCTGCCGCATTGTCATCCAAGCCTTCTGCTGCAGCCCCAGCTAAGAAGCCTCCTCACAAGGAGCTCATGGACACCAAGTGGATCATTGAGAACTTTGAAAATGAGCACGAGATTGTTGTCGAGGGAGAGATGAATCAGGGTGTTTTCATTGATCGCTGCAACAACTGCACAGTTCAGATCAAGGGAAAGATCAGTGCTATTACCATCAATGGCTGCAATAAGATTGGTGTTCTTGTTGAGAACCTTGTATCGGGTATTGATGTCATCAAATCAACTGGCTTTGGCATTCAGGTTACTGGCACGCTGCCTACGCTGACCGTAGACCAGAGCCATGGTGGTCAGATCTATCTTAGCAAGGAGACTCTGGATGTTGTGAATATCTACACTTCGCAGACATCGTCTATTAACCTCGAAATCCCCAAGGATGCCGAGTCTGGCGACTACATTGAGATCCCCCTGCCTGAGCAACTGCTGCACCGTATCAGCGCTCCAGCCGACTTCTCGAGTGTTAACCCCGACAAGCTTGTTAAGAGCACTGTTGTGGATATCACCGAGTAAACAAATTCATTCAAGTAGTTAGAGGAATAGATAGCCTGGCTCGTTTTCTTATATTGCTTATGTGGTAACGCGGCAAACATATGCTCTTACGATGATGTACCGCTCCGAAAAGACTGAGCTGCACATTTCCCCCCCTGAGATGTGGAAATGTTTCAACTTAACTTCACTCCACGATGAGTACATTAATATCGCTGGACGATATCTGTGACATCCTCATCAAGACCATCTTACATCCGGTTTATGTGTGGAGTGGTGTCGTGGCAGCTCTACAGTAAGTAGCTATAGGTTCGATGGAAAGTACTGGTTAACCAAGATTCGTGGCATGGTCATTAAATGGATACGTTGTGCTAGCAGCTGCTGTAGCTACAGTCGTTGATCTCATTTGGTTTGCTCGATGGTTTAATATCCGGTATATTTCAGGTCCAAGAAGGGATCTAGATCCTACAAAAGATGTGATTCTCGTGACTGGAGGCTCCCTAGGACTAGGACGGTATATTGCTGCGTTACTGGTCGTCAAGGACTATAAAGTCGCTATTGTCGACGTTCGCAAGCCAACAATGGATCTTCCGGGCTCTGTCTACTATGAATGTGATGTCAGTGACTTTGATCAAGTCCAACGGATGAAGTCGAAAATTGAAAAGGATCTCGGAACTGTGACGGTTCTTGTGAATAATGCCGGAATTGTAACCAACCACAATGTTTTCGAGATGCCAGTAGAAGTTATCCAGAGGTGAGAACAACCATGCCAAATATTTATGCTCTTGTTTGTTTGCTAATTTGCAGAACTATTGGTGTAAACCTCTTGGCACATTTTTGGACAATCAAGACATTTGTACCAGACATGGTTAAACTTGGCCGTGGCCATATTGTGACAATTTCATCTACTATAGGATGTATTGGCCCTGCAAGACTTTGTGAGTATCTATATCTGTAATTTGGGCTTGTTCTCGTCGATCTAACATAGCTGCCTATGCTGCCAGCAAAGGAGGCTTGAATCTATTTCACGACTCAGTGACGCATGAGCTCAAAAGTACGGGAGTTCGTACTTTACTAGTGTCAGTAGGACAAATGGACAGTGAGCTATTTGCAGGCGTTGAGACGCCGAACGACTTTCTTGCTCCAGTTGTTCCAATGCTCGAAGTGGCCCAGGCAATTGTTGATGCACTTGTCAAAGGACAGGGAGGTGAGATAGCCCTTCCTGTATACGCAAAACTACTTCCGTTGACAAAAGTGATTCCAGGATGGATTACAGAGATGGTACGGACCTTTTTTGGTATGGATCATGCCATGGAGACATTCAAAGGAAGGCAATGATGATTCACCAAAAAGATTGAAGACTATATGTCATGAGAGGACTAAAAAACGCAACTATTGTATTTAACAATTGCATTCAACTTTGCATTTTGAAGTCGTGGTCTATTCATCGTAGGCAAACGCTGCTCACTCGTCGACTGTGCTTCCACCAATTTATTTGCCGGCTCATTTGGTCTTCTTCAAATCAGAAGGAACCGACTGCGAAAGCCATTCTTTAAACTTTGGGTAGGCAATAAAGCCAGTCAAGTCAAACCACTCATTGAACTCGCCCGAAAACTCCTTGTTGTGAACCTCGTGTCCGCTGGCATCGGTCACAGTAGCCGTAACAGTATAGGTCTTTGAGTTCTTAGGAGCCGTGGTCACCAGACGAACCGATGTGTTGTTTTTGGTGTGGGTTCCCATGTATATAGCACCCTTCTCGACAAAATAGGACCAGCCATAGTAAGCGAATGAGAGCACAAAGTATAGAGCGATGCCAAATGCCATTTCATAGTAGGCCGCGCGAAACCCAAGCTTATACTCACGGTAAGCGACAGCACCAGCCACGGCTATTGACAGGTAGCCAATTGCTAGACGTATATCTTCATAGAGTGTTGATTTCACGTACCCAAGGTCTTTTAGTACCTGAGTTAGATGGCGTCTAGTGTAGTCACTACGTTACCGTGTCCTTTTCCATCATAACTTACCAGAGGGATGTGATCATCAGACACATTCTTGAGATCCGTCGTCGAGCTATGTTAGAGACTAATACACATCAAAAACTAACCAATTGACATACTAGAGATTAATTGCCTGTGTTTGGAGCGACATTATCACGGTTACAAGAGTCGGTAACACGCCAAGTTATACCTCGTCGGATCACAGAGGAGCCCGCTAAGCAAATACACCCAAAAGATACCCAGTTAAGCGGTCGACCCGGCATCACGTGAGCCCACCCCTGCCCTGGCCACACTGCTCATCAACTCCGGTGCAATGCTGATTCAGTTCTCCAAGCAGCTGCTTCCTCTTGCGGAAGCTTCTGTGGAGTCCAACTGTTCTTTCTCACTATTAACCTTTTATCTGATCCTCAATACTTCAAGTGTTGGTTGCTCTCACGCACTTTCTTTCTTGCCTCCTTGTTCGCCTACTTCGTCCTCTAGGTTAGCCCTTGTTTGGTGAAGCGTTTATGGGAGCAACTTTAACATGGGGGAACTCGATTACAACACGTTCAACGCTCAGGCAAAGCCGTTTGTGCCTCGAATGTCATCAGAGGCTCAGCCGATTGCAAATCCTGACGTCCAGTCCAAGAACCAACGCCATGGCCGTGGCGGCCGTGGAGTTGCCTCTGGGTCTACAACTCCGAACCACCGGAATCGCACGCCACGCGCTAAACGCACCGGTGGTGGAGGCAGTCAACGCCGTGGTTCGCTGCAGGAAGACCTTGATGACCTCATTTTAAGCGGAAACAACTTGCCCAGGAACAAACGCGGCCAACTGTCAATCTCGCACTTGTTAGAGCTAGGACCCCAGTACCAGCCGAAGTCAACGCCGCCAACGCGTGGGGGGTCATACAAGCGAACCTACGCGACAGGTGCTAGCTACCGTGATAAAGCGTCGTATATCAATATGACGTGCCGCTTTGTACTGGACCCGCGAAGCGACTACAAGTACCTTTTGTCGGACCCGGATTCGTTTGTGTCTATGGACACCGTGCAACGCGTCATTTGTCAGTCCTCGACGTGTCCTATCTGCCTCGAGGATCGTCCTGAGGCGCCACGAATGCTCGAGTGTGGACATATTCTGTGCTATCCGTGCTTGTTCCGCTACTTGGCTTCGGAGGATGTCGGCATGACCGAATCCGAAAAGGCTCATAAGGACTGCCCTCTGTGCCTAGACAGAATTCGCCTCAACAAAGTGAAACCTGTGACGCTTTCCTCTTCGCTTGGTGACGAGCGTTACGAGACGCCTCAGGTTGACCAGGACTGTGTTCTACGTCTCATGTTCCGCCCTATGGGTAGTCTGACGGTAGTGCCGAAAGATTCCACCATCAGCGGCGAGCTCAAGCGCAGTGATTTTTCCGACTTGCCTTCTGTTGACGGCCCTTCCCAGTATTGCCGCTTGTGCAGAGGGTCCACGGACTACGTGCTGCGCGAGTTTGTCCGTGAGATCCGTGAGTTGACGGATGCTCGCGAACGAAATTTGAAACTCTACGGAGAGGAGTCGTCCCTCTGGTATAGCGAGGCTATCCGGGCCATTCAGGAGCAGTGCGATGTTCTGACAACCAACATGCCTGCTTCAGCAAGCGAGGATCTGCCAGATGTTGGATCGCTGTCACTCTCAAGCAACAATCGGTCTGTACGTCCTGGTCGTTCTGTTGACGTATCACAGGATTACACTGATGAAACCGCATACTTCTTCTACCAGACAGGGCTTGAGTCGTTAACAAAGTTCTTCTTGGCTCCGCTTGATATCCGTATCCTGCGCAAAGCGTTTGGTAATTTCTCGCAATTCCCGCCTGTCGTCCTGGCAAAGGTCGAGAATGTCCTCTATGGCTCGTCTGTCGACGATGAGCTCCGCAAGAGAACCAAGTATCTAAGTCACTTGCCAACACAAACGCCTGTTGCCTTTCTTGAGTGTGACTGGCGTGATATTGTTCCTAATGACATATTGAGCCAATATTCAAAGGAGCTGCAGCAGCGTCGTCAACGCAAGAAGGTCAAGGACCGACGAGAGGAGCAGAATAAGCAGCGATTCGAGAAGCAGACGCAAGAAAAGTTCCGCCGTGAACTTGTAGCTGAATCGAACTACCCTGCTTCATTCTTCAATCTGCCGGATGCTGACTCGGCACTAGTCTTTGATGAATCAGACCCTGTCCTTCCATCACAAGCAACTGTCAGTTCTTCGCCCGAACTCGCGTCGTCGTCGTTGTCTCCATGGGGTGACGGATCTTCTTCGTTTGCACAGGCGGCAGCGTATGGTGCACCAAGCGCTGACAATGAACGGGCCATTAACGAGCTTCTCAGCCAAGCCCAACAGTCCAAGAAGGGTCGTAAGAAGCTCGTCCTCATGTCTAACCAGCGCCGGTACTCGTGATAACAAACCGGATATTTTGCATAAACCATATTTAACCTATCATCCAATTATAGGCCTATTTAATACTCATAATATACATCCAGTTTCTACTTGTGCTACTTCTTGAGTGCAGCAAGCTGCTCTTCAAGACTCTTGATCCTGTCGTCCTTCTCCTTAACGTCCGTCTGCAACTTGAGAACATGGTTGGCCAGATCCGATAGTTTGTCGGCGAGATGCGAGAGAGAAAGCTCCGAGCCATTGACGGCACTTGTAGTCGCACTCTCCACGTCCTTGGGCTCCTCCTTGGTGAGCTTTTCCTTGGGTTCGTTCTTAAGCTCCTCCTTGGATTCCTCCTTGGATTCCTCCTTGTGTTCCTCCTTGGGCTCTTCCTTGGACTCTTCCTTGGGCTCTTCCTTGGGCTCTTCCTTGGGCTCTTCCTTGGACTCCTGCTTCGGTGCCTTTTTACTAGGCGTGGGTTGGCGAACAGGCTCTTCATTCCAAGCACTGTCATCTTCCTCTGGTTCTTCCTTCTCCTCATTATCAGCCGACTTGTCGAGGAACTTTGAAACATCCTTAGATGCAAAAATATCTTCAACAGCCTGCTTATCACCGACAGGAGCCGGTTCCTCCTTGGAAGGCTCCTTACTGGGTGTTGACTCCTTGGGTGTAGCCTCCTTAGGGGTCTGGACAGGAGTCTCAACAGGTGCAGCGACCTTAGAAGGAGCGCTGGACCCGACAAATGGGCTCGTCTCCTTGCCTTCAAAGATGTCCTCAAGTGAGATGACAAGAGGGGCACTCGTCTTACCAGTAAGCCACTCTTCAGCCGTCAATGACGGCTGGCCAGCACGGGCATCGGGGTAGATATCCTTCTGGAAGGCTTCAGCTCGACGAGGTACATAGAAAGAAACAGGCTCAACCATCGAATCATTAACCATCTTGTAGAAACGAACAACCTCGTGATTCTTAACGTCTAGAGCGCGACGCGGTAAGAATCCCATTCCACGCTGGGGCTCAAGCGACTGGTACTCTGACAGAGGAAACAGTTCATCGTTGGAGAACTCAAAGTAACGGATGTTACCGTCACCCTTGCCAGCAAGGTACAAGCAGCCAGTTCCCTCATCATAAAAGGGCATACAAACACCGGCTGAAGAGTCCAGGACAATGAAATCGCCAAGAGGACCAGCAGCAATGTCCTTGGTATTCCACACCGCCAGCTGACGGTCACTCATACGCGAGAAACCAGTGGTGGCAATACGATCTTCTTCACCGAGCCACACCACACGAGAAGCCTTTGCACCAGCATGTCCGGGACCTTCGGAGATAATCTTCTCTTCGCGAATGTCAAAAACACGGATCTTCTTGTCTCGCGACGTGGTAGCCAGCAGCGAACCATCATGGTTGAACGCAAAGCTAGTGATGAGATCTTTATGAGGAAGAGTGTACTTAGCTTCGCCCGATTCGACATCCCAGATCTTGACAGTGTAGTCACCGGAAGATGAGGCCAGAATGCCACTAGCCGTTGGATGCCATTGAACGTGGCCAACCTTCTTGCCATGGCCCGACAAGAACTTGATGGGAGCAACGTCCTTTATCTCGTCAAGGTCATCACCCGACTGCTTGACGGAGAAGCCCTCGGGGACCTTCCAGATACCTACTTTGCCATCATCCGAGGCCGAGGCAATGACCGAGTCGTCAAACGGGTTCCAGTCCGTGTCGAGGACCGCTGCCGTGTGACCTCGGAACAGTGGGATCTTGTCAGGAAGCTTTCCCTTTTCGCCCAGAGGAATGACGGCAAAAGCACCACCGCCACTAGCATCCCAGTTGACCGATACATACTTGGGGTTGACCTTGACGAGGTTAGCATCCCAGGCATTTTTGCTACGTTAGAACTGGTGAAGAAGAGGAGGCTGGGCGCAGCAGGGAAACCCCACCTGCCCCGCATTTAACACATACGTGAGACGGATGTTGTCGTAGCAGAGCTCCTTCTTGGAGGGCTGACCGTAGACGTGACGGAACTTGGATGCACGCACAAACTTTCCACTGAGTTAGAAACTGTTACAGTTTAATGGGGCTAAGAATCTGTGGAACTCTACGGTTTCTCCGCCGCTGTATCCGTAGATACGAGCCGACCAAAGTATCCAAAGCCCAAGTAATACAAAGGCTAGGCGAACTCACCTCATAGTAGTTTTTCACGCTCAATTGAGCTTAATTGACAGTCAAGTTAGACGGCGACACAGGTACCTCAATGAAGACGGCCGAATGTTAAGAAGCCAGAAAGGTTCCTTTATGACCACCAGGACATTAGCCAGCCGCCCCGGATACTCACGTGACAGTGCTGTCAGGGTAGCGGACTTTCCGGGGAAGGTGTAGAGCACAGACTGATAATAGCATTACACTGACAAAACTGTTTTGGTAGGGGGTAACAACTCAAAATTGTTGCACCGGTTATGGGACTGTAGTAGTGGAGTCTGGTGAATTGACTGTGGTGAAGTGACGTGGGAGAGTGACGAGGCCGGTACCATGGTGTTGTAATATTGTGGTGCACATGATAATTGTAGTATTGTGGTGGTAACAATGGAGCTGAGCTAGAGGCTTGAGAAAGTGAAGGACGACTCATATGGCAGATTGATAAGTATAGTTGAAGAGGGTCACTTGGAGGTTTTGTGTGATGATAGTGGCGTCGAATAAGAAGATAGTATGGGAGTCCGCGGGGTATTGGTTGAGGGGCGTTCCTTTGAGACCCACTCATCTCTATGCGATGCGACGCCATATCCGTTAAGCTCAGAGTTTCCCGCCTCACCACTAGCAAACGTCCACAATGTCGATCTCAGCTGTCATTAGAGTTTGTTCCGCCATCTATTGAAGCCACCCCCACCGTCTGCGAAGCACTCAGTTTACTTAGTTGAGTTTTACAGTTGAGCTGTTCTACTAACTGCGCCGAGTCTGTCAAGAGCCGTCAAACGATACTAAGATACTTCGTGTCCAGGGTATCCATTTTGAACGGTCCAAAGAGATACACATTGACTCAGTCTAACGGTTATATCGCCCCAGTATCATACTTTCACCCCGGCCTACCGTGTTGAATCCCTGTTCCGCCCTGTGCCGTGTCTTGGCACCGATGCGCCAACCCGCCTGATGGGACCTGCATGTGGTGACCAGCTTGCGGGGCGGCTTTGGTGACAGTTTGAGGGGAAATCTAGTTAAGCTTCAAACCGCCTGGGAGGTCACTTGTACTCATTTCCCACTTGTTATGTTACACGGCAAAGGAGGACCGCATACCTCCTTGCCTATCTTCATGACGATCGGCCGGAGCGTATTGCCGTATCGACGCTCACTCAAGTCCAGGATGCGACTACTGCATGGCCCCTTGCATGGGGTCCAGGAACCTTATGTGGGGTGTATGAGGGGATCCCGTTAACGACGAAGCGATGAGAAGAGAGTATCCCAATGAAATGTTGGTCAGACATGAATGGAGCTGTTGAACTACTACTTCATTGTAGCTCGCGACTTGTCTATGTCGATCAGCGTTTTGTTTGGGTCGACGATTGCGTCTCACGCCAAACTCGTCAATCACACCATCATCGGATTCCTCGTGTCTGCTTTCCACTTCGATCTATTTGATTTGCTCATTTTTTCACTCCTTTGTCACCCCCTGCTTCTCCCATGAATACTCTCTTTTTAACTACTCTGCTGATTGTAGCAGCTGGCTCTTTCTCATTTCCCGTGTCTGGAAACCCATTGGTTGTCGATTTCCATGCTGTATACAATGGCCCTCGCTTTGGCACCGGGCCATCTCCACGCCTCATTCGTCGCGGTGTCTCAGACAACTCTGTGGGCCTCCCTAGTCAGTTCAACTACTACACAACGTACATCGACATTGGCACTCCGGCGCAGCAAATTGAAGTGGCAGTTGATACAGGGTCCTTCTACTTATGGGTGTATGGGCTATTGGACAACCACCAAGGTGCTGTGCAGTACTTTCCATTCATGTCTTCCAGCTCAGCGTTTGAGTTTGACGCTTTCTCTGCTGGATATGGCGCTGGAACTGTCCAGGGTTCCTGGTACAAGGATTCTGTAGCTGTCAATGGCTTAACTGCTACCTCGTTTGAGTTTGGCGTTGTTGCTAGCGATGAGTTGCAGACCATTGTTCCAGGAATAATTGGACTCAGTCCAGGTGTTCAATCTAGCGACAGCTCGGACCCTGCATTCATAACTCTGCCTGTCGCAATGTACGAACAGAAGCAGTTGTCAAACCCGGCGTTTTCCATCTACCTTGAAAGTGGTGGTACAGGCGGAGGCCTTATTTTGGGCGGAATAGACACGGATAAGTTTACCTACCCGTTCTACACATTTGACATCATTCCAACAGCCCAAGACGGTGGAAGCACGCCTGATTACGTGTTCTATGCTCAGACTGTCGACGCCTTCGGTATTAATGGAGTCAGCAAGGTTACCGGATCTTTCCAGGTGGTGTTTGATACAGGTGCTCCTGCATGTAACGTCCCCGTAGAGTTGGTCGAGGCTCTTCAAGGCGTTTTACCTGATTCCTACAATTACAGCTCTGAATATGGCTTTTGGTACGGTCCGTCGTCGGTGAACCTCGATCCGTCAAATAAGGTTGACGTCACTGTTGGCAAACTTACAGTCAGCATTCCCGTGACTGACCTTGTAGTACCTATATCCTACATCACTGGCGGCATAGATGTCCCTGGGATTCCCTCTGACGGTAACGCTATTTCGTTTGTTGGCTCGACTAGTGGCTTTTTACTTGGAGATCAGTTCTTCAAGAACGTATACGCCGTACTAGATGGGTACAACAAACAAATTCATTTTGCCACTGCTACCAATAATTTTTCCTCGTCCAATGTGGTCGGCTTACCGGTAGGAAGCGGCGTTCCATCGTCAATTCCTGGCCGTTGACTCGGTCCGAAACTAGCAATGTGTCGCCGTGATCTGCAACTGTCGATAATCATCGAACCTTAAATCTGGTGATGAAGGCAATTGTGATGATCGCTGCCGAACTCAATTCGCAACGGGCATGTCACCACTGATTCCACGATTTTATCGCACCGAATTCGAGGCGCAAGTTACGAATATTATCGTGTTGTTACCACATCTTCGGTAATGCATGTAGTCTGAAGCCGTGATGTGATGCATTGCACCTTGCATGCCCAGCCCGTGATGTGGTGCCGTGCATAATCTGTCTGAAGACTATTGACTAACTTCTCTCTTGGTCTTTCTATGAGGTTCATTAATCAATTGGACTTCAATAGAGACTAGATAGGTTAGACAAAAATAATTGTAACAGTATACTGAGATTCAAGGAATTACCAGGGGAACTATTCGCGACATTGCATGATGAGCTATTCTGGAGAAGTGGGGAAATGCTGCATCCCGTCGATCCACGGCTTTGAATCATCGCCAGGGGTATATACCAGGGATTGCATCGTGTGTCAAACTTTGTTTCCAGTCATGGTACGGTGATCTTCAGCAACGGCACCAACTGATCTTACAAAAAATATCGATGAATTGCATCAGCAAAGGGCCGTGTGTTCGGAGAATGACCCCGCCCGAGTGGGGATACTATGTCTCCAGAAAGTTATAAAAGGAGGCCCTCGAAGCTCATATTGAAGACCCATCACCACATTTCGAACTACTCATTACATATGAAGACTTCTCCGATTCTCCTATCAGCCCTTGGCTTAGTTGGATACGCTATGGCATCTCCAGTCACGCAGAAGCGGGACACGCAACCCATTGCTCTTGAATTCCATGGATTCTTGAATGCACCGCGTCTCGGCGGCAATTCTTCGCTTCCCTTTGCGAAGCGAAGCTCAATCTCTGACGATCCCGTCAGTCTGCCCAGTCAGTTCAACTACTACTCCACCTATATCACCGTTGGAACTCCTGCACAGCAGATTGAGGTGGCCGTTGACACTGGCTCCTACGAGCTGTGGGTTTACGGACCGAGTGACAAGCACGCCGGTGCTTCGCAGTACAATCCCAGCAAGTCTTCCACTTCCAAGGACCAGGGTGTTGTTTTCGAGGCCGGCTATGGAGCTGGAACCGTCGAGGGCGAACGCTACTTGGATACTGTCGGAGCTGATGGTATCACTACCAGTGGATTCTCGTTCGGAGTTGTGTCTCAAGACCAGCTGCAGTCTGTAGTTCCTGGAATTATTGGACTGTCGCCCGGTGTTCTAACTGGCGATATTGATGACCCTTCGTTTGACACTGTGCCTGTGGCCCTTTACAAGTCTGGTGTTACTAATACACCTGCTTTCTCTATCTTCCTGCAGAGTGGAGGAACTGGTGGTGGCTTGATTATCGGAGGAATTGGTGAGTTGAGAAATTTGGGTTTAACAGGAGATGGAGCTAACTACAGATACTGATAAGTTCACCTACCCCTTCTACTCGTTCCCCATTGTCATCACTAGTGAGGACCAGGGCCCCGAGCCAGACTATGTGTTTTACTCGCAGACTGTTGATTCGTTCAGCATTGGCGGCAAGTCTGTTGCTACAGGTCCTTTCACAGTTGTGTTTGACACTGGTGCTCCTGTCAGCTCAGTGCCTACCGCTGCGGTGACGGCTCTCAAGAGTATTCTTCCTTCGAGTTTCAAGTACAACTCTGAATATGGACTATGGCACGGACCTGCGTCAGCTACGTTCAGCAAGACTGCTATTATTGATGTCAACATTGGAAAGTTTTCTGCCAAGATTCCTGCCAGTGACCTTCTTGTTCCCCAGTCATACGTGTTTGGAGACCAAACGGTTCCGGGTATTCCTTCGACTGACAGTATTATTGCTTTTCTCGGATCTGACGGTGATTATCTTCTTGGAGACCAGTTCTTCAAGAATATCTACGCCGTCTTTGATGGTTACAACAAGGAGATCTACTTCGCTAGTCCTACCAACAACTTTGGAGCTTCCAACATTGTGGCACTTCCCAACAATGGTGGAGTTCCTTCGTCTGTTGCTGGTCGTTAATACGACCACTGGCTTTGCGAAAGCTCAGCAGAAGCACAGCACAAGCTATTATTTCTCGGTGCCTTTGTCTATTAGTATACTGAATATATTATATCAAAGAACTGACAATATTAGAGTTAAAGGAAAGGACGAATTAAGAGAGTTTTTTGTCGAGACTCGTGTTAGCTGCAATGTATTTTTTATGGACTGATTTTAGTCCAAAGTCGTAACCTCCAGGTTATACAATTATCATTACGGTTCTTTAGTTTGTGCTTTTAATTATATGATGTCAGCGTTAATAAGCCTAGTCTGTTCACCATCTCCTTTCGGATTCTGCTACAGCTAACTTGGACTTGTGCATCGGCTAGCTACCTAATTAGCATTGACAGTACGGGAGCTTCGTACTGTAGAGAAGGCCAGGTACATAGCGTATTTAGAATTGATTTTTTTTCAACGGCGCTACGGTTAGTACGATGATCTTCGCCATGACTACCTCTTAAATCCGACGCTGATCAGTACAGGAGCGACAGTGGAACCCCAGCCAGCGTTGAGACTGGCATACACGTGCTGAGGAAGCGCGTATTTTCCAAGACATGATGGACCGCCTAAAAAGTTTGTTGTACGGGAGACTAAGCTTTTGAGACATGTAACAACAAAATGCCGAGCAGTAGTTTAAGTTCGGCTAAGGGCACAGCCGAGGCCCGCGGCGCACCGATACCTTACGCCCGCGATGACCATCTCAAGACTAGCGTTTAAACAGCGGCAACCTACCTGCAGGATGAGACCCGTGCACCACGCCGTTATCATTCCTGCCGTTGCAAATGGCCAATGGCCAATGAAAGCAGCTGGTCAATGCATCGTGCCTGAGACTAGGCGCCCTGGACCTTACCAAAACGGGCGACGATCGCCATCTACCTGCAGCCTCGCACATGAGGCCAATGCACTGCGTTTGCTGCTCTCCCTCTCCTTTACGCCCCTCACTCATTGCCAACGCTGTGCGGTGACTGGTTATGGCAGAGTGCCGTGAGCCGCGCACGCGCTGGTTGTCGGTGTACACATGTGCATTAGCAACTCTAACTGTGCTATGGCTGCTTATAAAGTGCTCACCCCCAGCCGAAAATGACTTCTTCACTACATTTGTTTCGGTCATGAAGTTGTACACCACTGGCTACCTCCTGGCCCTGCTGACGCCGTTATTGGATCCTGCCCATGCTCAGACAACCACAGCTGCCCCTATCCCGGCTCAGCTTGCTGGAACGGCGACTCCCGAGGTGTGGAATGCGTTCCAGGTTATCATCCCGGCTGTTTTGGGCGTCGGGACTACAGTCGTCGACGCCGTAGGAGAGACAGTCGAATGTCTCGTATGCCAGGGCGCTGTGGCTGCTATTGCCGGCTTCTGTGACGTCTTTGGACAGACTCTGTTTGAGGATGCTGCTATTGCTGCCTGTTCATTGTTTGAGGAACCCGATATGTGCTCGGGCCTCGTTGATCAACAAGGGCCCGTGCTGTTCAAGGCCTTCACTTCCTCGTACCAGTGGCTTGGCTATACTGGCGAGCTATTGTGTAACGGTGTTTTGGGAACCTGCTCAGATATCCAACCTCGACTCCCTTCACTCAAGATCCCCCCTCCTTTGGCCTCACCTGTCGCTCCTATGGAAGTTGCCAATGCTTCTGCAGATCCATTTGTCGTTCTTCATGTCTCAGATATCCACTATGACCCGTTGTACGAGGCTGGCCAGGAAGTCAACTGCAAGTACCCTCTGTGTTGTGAGGTCCAAACGAGCCCCGACACCATCTCGGAGCCAGCTTCAGCTTGGGGTGCCTACAACTGCGACCTTCCTGAAGACATCATCCAAAGCTTTGTTAACACTCTTGAGTCGACGATTGGCGCCGCTCCCGAATTTTCCATCTTCACTGGCGATGTGCCTCCCCACAATGTGTGGTACGATAACCAGACAAACGTCGAGAATGCATTTGAGATCTTTGATGTGCTTCAAGGCTTGCCTGGTGGTCCTATGTTTTCTGCCATTGGTAATCACGACACGGCGCCTCTCAACCTGTTTGAGCCAGCCGGTCTTCTCCATGGTCAATCTATTACCAATGAATGGGTTTTCACGAGTCTCGGTCAGCAGTGGAGCTCATGGCTGCCTCAAGCTGCCGTCTCCGAGTTCCAGTCGTTCCCTGGTGTCTACAGCATTCGCCCGACTCCAGGCCTCAAGATCATTAGCATGAATACCGTCGACTGCTACACGCTCAACTTGTACTTGTACTTTGATGATGTATCCCAGACAGACCCTAATAGCCAGCTGCAGTGGATCATCAATGAGCTCGCCGATAGCGAGTCCAAGGGCGAGAGTGTCTGGCTCATTGCCCATGTTCCTCCTGGAAACGGTGACTGTCTTGTCAGCTGGTCCACAGCGTTCCAGTCCATTGTCGAGCGCTTCTCCAGCACTATCAAGGCCCAGTTCTACGGTCACACCCACAACGACGAGTTCGCGGTGCACTATGACAAGAACAACAACCCCATTTCGTTCCAGCTGTGGGCTCCTTCCCTGACTACATACACTGACCTCAACGTGGGTTATCGCACTTACACCATTGACCCGTCTACGTTTGAGATTCTCGACTCCAAGACATATTACGCCGACATCTCTCAGGCGTCGACGTGGACCCAGCCTGAATGGAAATTTGAGTACTCGGCGCGCCAGTACCTGCCCAGCTGGCCTGCAGATGCTCCTCTCAATGCCACATTCTGGTCCAACGTTGCTGATTCCATAGGCAGTGATGATGATATCTTCAATGCCTACTACACCTATCGCAGCAAGAGCTCTTCTGTAGAGGCCAGCTGTACCGGTGGTGAGTGCAAGAACCAGATTGTCCAGAACCTCAAGGCTGGCAACTCTGCTGACCGCTACTACCCCACTCTCATCGACGAGCTTGATTCGCTCGCTGACTCTCTAGGTAGTGCAGCAGCTTCTGCTCTGGATCCACAAGCCTCGGGCACACTTGCCAAGCGCAAGTGTGTGCACTAACTGTTATCATATGTTCTATTATTCGATATAACCAACCCAATCGATTATATTTTAGTTAATCAGGTGTAGTATTGAGTTGTCATAGCTTTCCTGTCGTCCATACTGCGAAGTAGATACCGAGATCACGCTGTCGTAGAAGATAGTACATGCCTCTGAACCTCAATCAAATTAAAACAAACATTGCATTACTCATCATTCATGTTCACACAGTTACCTCGTCCTACATAGAAGCTCCATTTAATGGATCCATGTAGTGGCTCTGTGTTGGTTACCTCCCTCAATGCTCCATGGCATTGGGATCTCTATCTTGTTCATGATGGCCATCCTGCTGTGGATGAGCCTCAGTGGCCTTGACCGCATTTGCTTGAAGTTCATTTCGGACATTGACAAAATAGTCATGGGACATGCACTCTTGCGCCGTTAATCTTTCTTGATGATCGTATCGTAGGATCTTGGACAAAAAGTCGAATAGTTCTGGAGACGTCAAATGCACATTGTCCGAGTTGACGAACCGCTCCCAGGGTCTAGCTGGATAGGTGCCAAAATCGTCGTACTTTTCGTCCAGTGTCAGTCCGTACCTATCAAGGTACACTTCAAGGGCTTCAGTGCCCAGCACACGAGATATTTTAACCAGTTGGTCAGTGTTGGAGTTGCCATGGAAGAACGGTTCTTTCTTGAACACCATGGACGCAAGCATTGCACCAAACGACCATATATCCAGCGAGTAGTCGTAAAATTCATAGTCTACCAGTAACTCGGGGCCCTTGAAGTATCTTGACGCAACACGAACGTTGTAAGCAGTGCGAGGATGGTAGAATTCAGCCAATCCCCAGTCAATAAGACGCAACTTGCGTTGCGCATGGTCAATCATGACATTGTGAGGTTTGACATCTCGATGCATGATGCCTTTAGAGTGGGCGTAATCCAAAGCAATTAGTAGCTGGTACATGTAATAGCGAATGTCATGATCCGACAGTGTAGGATACAGAGTGCGAAAGTCTATGTTGTTGACCTGCTCAAATATAAGAGCTGGAGTTTTGCTCTGCAGTTAGAAATGGTTCCAATGAGTTGGTGTACCACGGTTTTTAAAGTACTGGTACCCTTTCACAGTGCTG
This sequence comes from Sugiyamaella floridensis, assembly GCA_030556845.1. Lineage (NCBI taxonomy): Eukaryota > Fungi > Ascomycota > Dipodascomycetes > Dipodascales > Trichomonascaceae > Sugiyamaella > Sugiyamaella floridensis. The sequence continues at coordinate 365,411 of JAKTUT010000002.1, read as the reverse complement.
GTCACTGTAAGCTCCCATCAATAACTCACATCAGTATCACGAACAATGTCTAGAAGTTCAATGATGTTGGGCCCACGAGCCAAGTTGATGAGAATCTTGACTTCTCGTTTGATCTTCTTGCGTTTAATAGGCTTGAGCACCTTGATGACGACGGTCCGATTGGCATTGAGCTCAATACCCTCAAAGACCTCGGAATACTTGCCGCGCCCTATTTTGCGTACAATCTCATAGTCCTGCTGCTTGCCCCATACAAACGTCAAGTCATCTAAGGTTAGCGAGGGCTGGTAGACATATGCATTATAGCAACATACCATAATCATAGTAGGAGCGTTGTTGACTGGCATTAAAGTCACTGTACACACGAGAGACAGTGGCATTGAGAGTCATAGCCGGTGGATCCGGGGACGGCCGGATTGGCTATGGAGAAGACAGTGACACAAACACACAACACACAGTTGTATCACGAGGAACAAGACCCCATCGGTACACCGGGGATGACCTAGCCCTGCTATTGTTGAGTTACCCTCTTTTCCGCCGCGTGCCACGTGATGAATTTACTATTATGTCATCCTATACTGTTTGCTGAGGTAATCGGAACCTATGATAAAACGCTGACATGTGTCACATGTGCCTTGATAACGATTCCTCGGGCTACTTCTGTGTTAGCTAATAGGCAAGTCTAGCGTTTGCTTATTGTCTACCCCGCATTTTCACATGCAGAGCTGTCACCGCGGACCCTGCACCCCGACAAAAGCTTTATTGTGAGACTCTGTGGTAGCTAAGTTCCGATGACACATTGCTTAGTCATCGCTACTTCAAGCTCACTATCAGGCTTACCCCGCAATAGGATAACAGGTATTGGACGGCCGTTACCAAACCGGAAATGCCGTGTTTATCATTCCGTCACATGCTCTCGTAGATGCGGACTATCCTGCCGATTTAGTGCCAGCCAACTCCTGTCATTCACTGGCCTCGGCTATCTGCTAAATTGCATACGCGCTATTACCGAAATCATCAACCAATTTCTTTTTATCTCCGAGATGCGGAGTCAACTCCATATATAAAGAGTGATATCACCCCGTTTGCTACTTTCACCCCTGATTACCTTTTGTTGCAATTTGGGTTATTAAAGTATTCGGCTGTGATTTTGAACAACTCGCCATTCCTGTGAGATCAGTGTGTTCTGCTACTCAACATTAGCAGAAGGCGAAACGTCCCTATTTAGTGGATTAACCGCTGTGTTTTTGATACGTTGCGCTCAGGTACAACACAATTAAGGACAACAAAGACATTATCACATCGACGCTGACGGCAAAAATGTACAAGTTATCTGAAATCCCAATTATAATTGCCATCCTAGCTTTAGGAGCATGGAGATTGACAGTCCGCTTGCAATCTGGCAGTTTATTCAACCACAAGGGAGCTCTCACCGATTTCCCACTCATAATTCTCGCAGTGCTGCAGGTTAGAGAGATTGTACGCGAAATCGTCTACCGGTACCGATCCTCCAAGCACGGATGCACCCCACCAATGACCATCATGTCTGTTCCCTTCGGAATCCGGCCATTTGTCGGCATTCTCATAGCATCTAAGAAGAAGCGACTGCTACAAGTTCTATCTGAAGGTTACATGAGTCTCGACAAACTCACTGTACGCAGCCAAGTCTTGGGCAAACCATCGTTGGTCACTCTCCATCCTGAGAACATCAAGACTGTACTAGCTACCAACTTCAAGAGCTTCTCCATTGGTAAGAGACAGAAGCAGCTGGGACCTGTGCTCGGCAACGGTATCTTCGTTTCTGAAGGAATGCACTGGAAGCACTCCCGTGCTACTCTGCGTCCCCAGTTTGTGCGCGATCGTATTTCACAGCTCCGCCAGCTTGATGTGCACATCGACAACCTCATTGGCATCTTTGACCGCAACACCAAGGAAGGAAAGTACTCAGAAGTTCAAGAACTGTTTGCTTATATGACTCTTGACTCTGCTACTGAGTTTCTGTTTGGCCAGAGCCTCGAGACCCTCACCAACCGTGAAAAACTCATCCACACCAAACTTGGTGTGCTACGGGCATCTGAATTTGGCCCTGCCTTTGCCTACAGTGCTGAGTTTGTCGCCAACCGTGCTCGTCTAGGCGACCTTTATTATCTTGCCGATGGCTTCAAATTTCGACGCAGTAATAACTTATGCCATGCATTCGTTGACAGTCTCATAGAAGACAGTCTTAGACGCATGGATAGCATTGCGGATAAGTCAAAGGTCACACCTTCCCTCATCTCCGACCTTTGCCTAGAGAACAGCGAGAACCGTGACCCAATTTTCCTTCGCGACTCTGTATTCAGCAGTCTGCTGGCGGGCCGTAATAGCACCTCTGCTCTGATGGTTTTCACCATGTGGTTTCTGAGTCGCGATAAGCGAGTTTACTCGAAATTAAGAAATGCCGTTCTTGAAGAGTTCGGCACAGAACATGAAAATATCACTTTTGAGAGTCTCCGCCGCTGCACCTATGTGTCTCATGTTCTCAACGAGGTTCTGCGACTGTGTCCGTTGGTACCAATGAACTATCGTACTGCTGTTGAGGACACAGTTCTTCCTCGTGGAGGAGGCCCTAATGAGGACCAGCCTATATTTGTTCCAAAGGGAACGCATATCGTGTATTCTGTCTACATGATGCACCATCTGAAGCAGTTCTGGGGAGACGATGTTGAGGAATTCCGACCTGAGCGATGGCTCGATGGTTCGCATCACAGTTGGGATTACCTTCCCTTCAATGGAGGACCTCGTATCTGTCTGGGTCAGCAGTTTGCTCTTACAGAAGTTTCATATACAATTGCTCGTATTGCTCAGGCATTTTCGGAGATTGAGATTCCTCGCGAAGAAGTGTCCCGCGAGTTGCAGCTCGACTACAAGCTTTCTATTCGTGTCATGGGACCGTTGCCCCTGAAATTCAAGCGATGAAACATTTATATAACAGATTTAACTGATGATATGTTAAGTGTAATAACTACAAAGTGTGTTCATGGTTGCATATTAAATGGTTGCTCTTCCGGACAGTATCTAGCAGATGCTTATAAAGTGTTTTCAATGTCTATGGTGGCTGTTTGACTAGTATAAATATCATGCGGCAGAACTTCAACGTCGCACTCCTCAGACTTTGGATTTTGTAACAAAATGGAACAACTGGTGAATCAATTCATCCAGTTGGCTCGTGTGGACGAGGAGGACACGTCCAACTCGAAGTCGGGTGCTGTAGCTCTTGAACTGTCAATGGGTATGCCCTCCTCATTGCTCTTCTGACAGCTTCACTAACTTGAAGAAATCGAGAACGATAATGCGACTCTCGTTGATCTCGTGCAACTTCTGGGGACTCATCTAACTGATGAAGATGGAGAAGCTCGAAACCGTGCTACTCGGTGTCTGTCGGCTGTTTTGAGTGGTTTGTCGGCGTCCAAACTGACTCGTCAGCAACTGACGGTTGTTCTTGACTTCCTCAGCGAAAGACTCATTGATGATGACTCCATTCACCACGTCTTGGAGGGTCTTTTGGCTCTAGTCAGCATGGTGGCATTTTCCATTGCAAATATTGAACCGCTCATCGACAGTCTTAGTAAGAATGTGGATATGAAAAAACTGTTGCAACCTACTCGATTTCTCGTCTACTCGCTACTCGACAAGATTCTTGCCCGATTTCCAGGAACGTCGTTCCCTACGCAGACTCACTCGACTTTTCAGCACAAATTCACATTGGCATATATCAAGTTGACGAGCGGTGAAAAGGATCCCCGGAATCTGCTCACTTCGTTCAGTATCTGCAAGAACATTCTAACGACGTTTGAGAAGTCGGTCCTCACGCAAGAAAACACTCCACTCGAACTTTTCGATGTTGTATTCTGCTATTTCCCTATTACTTTTGAGCCGCCAAAGAACGACACGTATGGTATTACTTCTCTGGATCTCAAGAATGGACTTCTAAACTGCCTCACAGCAAGCGACGTATTTGCGGCAGAGGCGTTTCCTGGCTTAATTGAAAAACTCAATTCAAGCTCTCCAGCTGTAAAGTTGGACAGCCTCAAGACTATCAAGGCCTGCATCCAAAGTTACTCGCCAAGCTCCGTAGCGTCTCACTGGGGTGACATCTGGGATGGCATTAAGTTTGAAGTGCTCCACGGCTCCGAAGAGGTGGAAACTTCAGACATGTCTCTCCAAGTGCTGATAGAGCTGGGTAAAGCCCTCAACCGGGTAAAGCATGCCAGTGATCTTGATGACGAGAACCATGTTCATGCTGACGACCACGAGCACGAAGTTGGCCAACCAGTCCTTAACAACTATCTCTACCAAGTTAAAGAAGAGGTAAAAGACAAGATTTCAGAGCCTCAATCGAAACTGGCTCTACCTGCGGGAACACTGATTTCCGGCATTGCACAGTCATCGGTTCAAGCATTTGAGGAGCTCTCTTCGTTTGCTGTACCACTAATTCTCGACATCCTCACTCAGCCGGCATCTATTGAGCGTCGAACGGGAGGCCTTACAATTCTAATCAAGTTCATTACGGCCTCCTCTAAGGTGAGTGCCGTCTCTGATGGAAGTCTTCTTGTTCAGTACCAGGAGGAAATTTTTGCAGATCTTTCAAAGTTCCTGCTTGGAGCATCTGCATCTGAAGCCAAGCTTAGGTCTCTTGCTATGGAAGGTCTCACTCTGTTGACGGACCTCCCAGGTCTCACGCAGCAAGATGAAGTAGGACTTATCATTCAGTACCTGGATACAATTGTCATCACAGAAGAAGATGATCAGATTTCTGCCAAGGCTTTGGACAGCCTCAAACACATTGCTGAAACTCATCTGGAGTTGATTCTCAACATATCTTTCCCTGCGCTGTTAGCGGAGTTACCAGATGTTCATCCTTCGAAGAGCACTTCAGCAGAGATTTCCGGAGCCGGCAAGGTTCGCAAGTCTACGGATTACATACTGTCTGCGATTGCTTCGATCACGCTTGTGCGCAAGTCCCTTGAAGTTCTGGGAGTGCGACTGTTAAGCAAGCTGGAGGTTGTAGTGTCCCAGGACAGTGGCCTTGTCTACCCACTTAGCATCATTAATACGCTACTGACGGCTTTACGGCAAGTTCCAGTGCAGGATGTTGCGTCATTTGGGCTTGATGCAAAGTCTAACCGCACTTTGTCACAGCTAGTGTCAAAAATAGTCCTGGCACCGGGCGATAGCCCTTTGAGGCAGGATCAGTTTGTTGACGTTGCTGCCAACATTATCAGTGACTTCGTGCGTGCTGTTTCGGGGCCGGAAGTTGAGAAGAAGAAGGGGTTCGTACCAGTGACCCCCACTCTGCTGCCGGATACGGCAGAGGCCCAGACTAACTTTGCCAAGCAGCTTGTGACTCTGTTTGTGGTGGGCGAAGCTGTACCCATCTGCTCGCAGCCAAGTCCGCTTTTTGGTGAAGGCAGCATGCCGACGAATCTGACGGCTCTCTTCGTCGCTGGACTGGCACCGCTGTCTCGCGAGATCCCTTTGAACACCCTCACCGATTGCTATGAGCTGATCGAGGGTTCGATTGACATGCTTTCTCAGACAGCCAACGTATACGAGAGAGCTGCCTACCTCCGTCTTATTGGTATCCTTGTCAACAAGGCGCTGCCATCCACGGACGAAAAGATTTCCGCATTGGCTGATCAACTGATGACCACAGTTAGTAGCAGCAAGTCTGAAACAGATGCTCTCAACGCCCTTGAGGCCGTTAGCTGGCTTGCCAAGGGTCTTGTTATGAAAAGCGCTCCACTTGGCTTCAAGCTGACAGATGGAATTGTTGATCTCTTTGACTCAAATCTTGGGAAATATGCTGCGCGAGCCGTGGCAATTCTAGTTGCTTCCGATTCGGTTTTCAACAAGGAAAATCACGCTTTGATCAGGCAACTTTATAAGCAAAAGCTATTTGGACAGGTGCTACCGCGAGTTGTGGCAGGCTTCAGACAGGGCGGCTCAAGCAGAGTCAACCATATTGTTGCCCTCTCTGGACTTCTTCAGTTCACTCCCAGCTCCATTGTGCTGCCTGAACTGTCAAAGTTCTTGCCACTCCTGTTGGAATCACTTGAAATCCATGAGGCCGGTGTTCAGGAAGCTGCCATTAACACGATTCTTGTTACAGTGCATGAAGCTGCTGATGTATTTGCTCCTCATATCAGTACACTGGTTCCCAAGCTATTGGGTCTTGCACAGGATCGAAGTAATAACTCGCCAACGGTACGGTCTGCAGCCGTCACATGTATCCAGTCATTTGCTGCTACGATTGAGCTGAGTGTGCTGCTACCGTACAAGGGACAGATCATCAATGGTCTAAGTTTTGTTCTTGACGACCCTAGAAGAAGTGTACGACACGATGCAGTGGTCTGCAGACAGGCATACTTTGAGATGAGGTAAGAGGACAATTTGTGCGCATTGATAGAATACTTAAGTCGACAGAGCGTAATCTGTACGGTTAGTTAATTGTTGTAGCTACTGTCCAAATTCGTCGCGACACATTAGAAGGTAGTTTGCTAAAGGCCTCAAGGATACGAGTGCCATTGAAAGTGGACGATCTCGGATAAATAAGAGACGATAATTGGTTCATGATTCTGGTTGCATTGTAGGCAACGCCAACCTCTGAATCCGCCTCGGCATACTGTTCATCGACATCAATATATGCTGCCCAACTGGTATCGTTAACAGGGTAAAATATAGACGTTTGATCCGGGGTATATAGCAAGGGAATATAGTGGGACATGGGGGAAGACCGTGTCCATGACATATAAGGTTCATCTGACAGCAGTGGTAGTAAAGGAGTCGCGTTTGAGTTTGAGCAGTCGGAGCCAGGTTCACAGTAGAAGAGGGCACCTACAAACGTGTCTGGGCGTAGAACGAGATTTTCGGCAGCGGAAAACTTGGCAATGCGAGCCACCTTGTAGCAGCCAGCTATATCAATGGCAGGATTGTAGGAAATGCAGAAAGTCGAGGACCAGGGGATCCACAGGTCGGGTTGAGAAGGCTCGATAGGCACCAACGGTGAAGAAATGTACTCCGTGCCTCGGTAACAAAACGAGTAGTGCACAGCTCTGCCTGTTGAACCCCATCGATGTGAGATACGAAACCCTGTCCATGGTACAAATACGCTTGTTGTAGTATCACAAGCAGCATCGATGAGAACGCTATGATAGGGACTGTCTCTTGGTGGGGATTGGACAAGCTGAGCGGTGATTGATGATGGTGTTAGAACAATGGCGCAAGCGACAGAAATCCACAGTCGACTGTGCATTTGTTTTGGATGAGTTGGCATTTAAGCATGTACTGCTGATATACAGCAGATAGCTGCCGTGGAGGTCACGAAGCCGATGGTGGCACATTATGGTGGAACTGGTCATTTTGCACGGCTGCCTGCAAGCCCCCTGTCGATCCATGACAGGATGGAGAGGGGCCAGACTTCAATCTTTTTTGAGGCCGTAAGCAGCAGGGAAAAAGGGGAAAGATGAAGCTGTTAACAAACAAGAGGACAGGAGCTATTTAGCGATAAGCGTATCGAGAATTTGATAGTGAATCAAGCTGGAATCTGGCGCTCGGTAGAACAAGGTTTCAGACAATGTTACAGTTCACGTACTATAATTCTCAACTGTCGCAGGAGGCCGGGCCGGTACTAAGCACGGAAGAGCACGGGTGCACGTAAAGCTTCTTTTCCAGGAGAGTCGGCTAGGCGCAGAGCAACTCCGGTGAATGCAGTCAGCAAAATGCATTACGTCTCCGTTCTTCTCCTTTATCTCGTATAACAGTCACGCAAAAGGGGGTTGAACCCTGGATCTGGCAGTAGTACAAGGCGTTTCTGCAAGATCCGCAGATTAGCAGATGTAGGGGGAAGAAGGAAACAATATTTAAATGACGGTCCGACCAAACAAACACAGTGAGAATCCCAGGCTTGACTACGGTCCGTTGTGCTGTAGACGTTTGGTTTAACATTTCGTTCATTTAGCCGAGCAAAGGGGAAAATCAAAAGCGTAGAAAAAACCTCGGTGATGCAGTAAGTAGCAGCAGCAGGGGAAAAAAGCTTTGATATCCTTTGAATAGTGGCCAAAGTAAGGGGGCGTCCACCAACCCCTGCGTAGACAAAGCACTAGGCTCTAAGTAGAGGCATCATGCGCCATGTAAAGTCACTTGTAGGGCCTTTGTCTAGATACCCGTCAAACATTGTCAAGGGGCAGGCACGGTTCAACTGTCAGGTTGTTTACATGCACCACTGTTTCACAATATCAACGCGAGTCAACACTGCGAGTCAACACTGCGAGTCTAAGACGCGGTACTCATCTAACGTGAAGTGACGTAGTTTAGAAGGTCTAGACGTGGTAGCAGCTCAGCAAGGAGCACAGCACAATAAGGAGCACAAGACAACAACTGGTTAGTTAGTTGCTAGTCGGTTTACGACCCCAACATCCATGCCCAGTCAACGTGTCCAAATAGTCCTAGCCATAGTTGAAATAGCTATACCCACAGTGTATAGTTGTGTCAATTGTATGCTCATTCCATAGTCTGGTACAATACACGCGTATTAACAACATTGTACGCGTCGTACTAGACGCGTCGTCCTTTCAAAATCACACACTGTAACCATGTTGAACTCCCCGTAAAGTCTACTCGTCGGCACTATTTTACCCCCCTGCGCGCCCCGCGCCTGTTACCGCATTGGATCTGGCCGCCAAGTGCAGCGCGCTAGACTATTTGGGCTATAATCGCTAACTGGCCCAGTATAGTCCCGTATTCAGCAATACAGAGAGCACTGTAGATATGGAGGGAGGGATTGTTTACAGATGAAAATGTTAAAGCGTACTATCATTTAATGAATCTCACTATACTTTTACCATTCTCATCAAACATCTATTAGACTCTTCAGACGCGTCTTGAGGCCCTTGCCTATCAAAGAGCCCAGACCATCAAGTTCCCTCCGCCCCTAAATGCCTGCGTAGGGGGATGCCGAATAAGGTAAAGATGGCTTGTTTTAGAGTTAGGTCAAGGGTCGCTCTGCCAGGTCAACCCGTGCCCTACACTCCCCGCTAGGAAATTAAATATATCTCTACTGTTACACGCTTCCTGCTCCCAGTGCTCTACTATTTATTTCGCGGTCTGATACGCTTTGTATAGCCGTCGACTTGTTGTTTTGGCAGTTCTTTCGAACACCTCGACTGTTCGGTTGTATCAACAGGCCTGTTTTCTTTTGTCCCTGTTGTCACCGGCTCCTTCTCGCTGGTCATTTTGTTGCGTGTCCGCTTTCTCTAGGCCTGCTGCTCCTAATCTCTTCAAGCTTCCGAGTGATCTTGAGCCTGCGCGCAAGATTAGACTTGATTGAACAGTCTAATTCTATTTTCGGCTCGGTTGTATTTGGATCAAATTTGGTACCCGCTTGGCTTGCCCTCGTCATTATATATATATATCACAGGTCCTCATCTCCTTTCTACACTTCGGTCGACTTTATATCCCTGCAATCCACCTTGGCTTCTCCTTCTTCCCCCCGACCTTTCACACTCCAAAATACCCATGTTCATTGAAGATTTCGCCCAAGCTTATCCTCTGGATAGGCGTGGCTGTGTCCAGTGTCCTACAACACCCTCGTGTACATGCCCCAACAACGAGGTGTGTAGTCTGACAATTCAAACTTGTACTCAGTGTCCTCAGATTGTTTGCCAGGCTGCAGACTCGACTCAAGCAGCTCCGGCTGCTACTACAGCGGCCAAGGCATCATCATCACATTCGAGCGCGGGTCCCATTGCAGGCGGAGTCGTTGGCGGCCTGGTGGCCCTCATAGCCATCACCGTCTTACTGCTGTGGAAGTTTGTCTACAGCGAAAAGGCTCGCCAAAAATGGGCCATGCGCGCGTCTTTTGACGGCGACCTCACACCACAAGTCGATGCCGAGCCTGGCTACTTTGAGAAGCACAGTTCGCGCATGCTCACCGACGGCAGTGTCACTCCCGCAGTGTCGACTCCACGAGGTCTCACGCCAGCTGGCCCTGGCTCCATCGACCCAGCTTCGCGCATGTCTGCAGTTACCATGAGCTCGCTCAACACTTCGTCGCGTGGCTCCAACATCATCCCCATCGCATACATTCCTGGAGTCACGAGCCGAGCAGAAGCCACTGGTCACCCCCATGAACAGTTCTTTTCGGCGTCGGATATTTTACGCGAATCTCAAATCTCCACTGGCGACGATATCCGTGCGTCTATTGCAACCACTGATTACCGTGGTTCTGCCTATGACACGGTCACCGCTGTTCAGGCGCGACCCAACCTGGTGGATATTAACCGCGCGTCGGCTGGCCCGCTCGACATCATCATTCGCGATTCGATTCGCGACTCCACTACTAGCATTGGTCAACCTATTGCGATTGGCTCGGCTGAGCCCATCCAGCGCCTTAATGGAGCTCGCTCTATCCGTGTCGGCAAGAATTCCGGCGTGGGTCTGCAATCTCAACTTATTGCCGAAGAAAGCGATTCAGAAGAGGTTCCTCCTATGCCTACACTATCCTTCATAATGGGAAGCTCAAGCAACTCTCCTTCGGCACGATCGTCGTCTATTGCTGCCCTGGGACCTGATCCAAAAGTGCCGGCTGCTATTCCTCGAACTCTACGACCAAAGTCACAAACACCATCACGGTCGTCGCATCTCTCACGTGCTTCGAAGCGCGTGTCAACAGAATACGTTGCTGATCTACCTGCCGAGGCGTACCTCTATGCCACTTCTCCTCAGCTCATAGACAGCGACGGTGAAAGCGACTCGGAACAGGCTCGACTGACTAGTGGGCCCGCTGGACGGGTTCAAGAGGCCGATTCTGGAGAAGGTCGTTCAAGTCCTTTTGACGACAAGTTTGCCATCAACAAGTAGCATTTTTTGTGAATCCATGTAAAATCTATCAGTCGCATCTGTATAACTTTTATAAGCTTTGCTATCAGGAGCTTTTGCCATCATGTAGACGAAACCATCCATTCAGCCTGATGTTCCTGCTCAATCGTTAGGAGAATTTGTACTGTTAGCTTATAGCAGAATTTAAAATTATCAAAATCTCATGAACTTAACTACAAATTAAACAATAGCTTAAGAGTGCGAAGGGAACTGTCCCTTGGGGAAACCAAAGGTCTGGTTCACAGCCAGAGGAATACGGCCGAGAACTCCCTCCATAGCCACTGTGTTGTACATACCATCGACTCCCCACCAGTCAAAGTCAACGGGGTGGTACTCCACTGAGAAGAAAATGATGATGGCAGCGAAAGCAAGACCAGCAGTAAGAGCAGAGGTCAGCACATAAGTGTACTTAGCCCACCAAGCGAAGTAGCGACGACGGATGTAGTACATGAAAGCAAACGAAGCGTACAGCGAAGGCGTAACGAATGCGAGACTGTAGGGAGCGTAGGTGAGCATACCTCCAATGACGACGGGAGCCTGGAAGTACATGAGTTTCTTCGGGAACTTGAGCTTGAGGTAGGCGATGGGGAAGGGGAGCAGAGCACCAATGAGGAAGCACCACTTGAGGACGGGGTAAAGACCGTGGAAGACAAGTTTGGGTCCAATGACACCCCAAATAACAGAGGCCGAGTAGTAAGTGTTCTCGTTGGGGCAAGTAAACTTCTGCTTGTCACGCTGCTCAAGAGTACACAGTCCCTCGACATTGGAAAGCAACCAGTTGGCAATACCGACACCGACAAAGCACTGCAGCAACACAGCAATGACCTGTCCCTTGAAGATAGAGCGAGGAGGAACCTTGGCATAGTGCGACATCTTCTGGTCAGTGATATAGTTCTGAGCCTGGCCGTCAATGTTGTAACCGTAGGCCTTGACGATCATCAGACCAACACCGTTACCGGGCAGGGCGTAACCAGTGATGAGCTCGACCAGTACGTTGAGTCCGAAAGAGAAACCAGTGGTGGAGTAGATAATGGTGATGGGGATCAGGAACACAAAGTTGATACCAATAGCGAAGAAGATGGTCCACACAGGAGTGTTGGTGGGGTAGTGCTCAACGCACACAATACCAAAAACAACGGAAAGAACCATCAGAACAAGGAACCACCAGTCAGGAACCTCCTTGTACTTGGAAAGGTGGTCAGAGAAGGCATCATGCTGGTCGGCAAAGTTAGAACGACGGAAGTCCTTGATTCCACGCCACATGTCAATTCCAGCATCCTTCAACTGCTTCCAGTTGAGGATGAAGGTCTCAACAACAGCGTAAGGGTACAGAGCAAAGAAAGCACCGTACACAACCAGGTTGGCAGCCGAGTAGTAGGGAGGAGAGTAAGCCTCGTACTGGGCATTGTCAAACAGTCCCTTCTCGTCGAGCACAGCAGTGACGTCGTAGGGGTTAGCAGTGTTGTCAAACAGCTGGTTAGAGTTGATGGGCAGGTATCCGGTCCATCGGTAGTTGGTGTACCAAAGAGCAGGGATCAGAATGGCACCAGCAATCAGAGCACCAACCCAGTTGTTAACCTGAGTGTAGAAAGGCCAGACAAGAGGGTCGTTGAAGGAAATGAGGTTCCAGTCAAAGGTGGGAATAGGATTAAGACCCATACCGTAAACACCAGTCATGTAGTTAAGGCTGATGTTGTTAGGAGCGATCCAAGTCATCCAGTCAAAGGTCGACAGGAACTGCATCAGGAAACCAGGCAGCCAGTAGTAGCAAAACGAGGCAGCAAAGCAGACGGCAAAGAACATGAAACGCGAAATCTTCCATCCGTGGACCGACTCATTAGCATCAGTGGCCAGAATGGCACGGTTGAGAGCAAGAGTGGGAAGCAAAGTAGGCCACATTGCACGAACGGGGTAGACGACAAGACGACGCATGATACCAGCCAGACCGAAACCAGTAAGCTGAGTAGATAGAACAAGCAGGATCTGGTATCCAAAGCTAGCCCACTTGTTGTCATAGTAGACAGGCGAGTTCTGCACAACGATGTTCCAGAAAGCGTATGGGACACCAGAGGCACTGGAAATGATGATAGACGAAAGCATCTGTTCCTTGAAGGTCCACTTGCCAGGGTTAAGCGTGTAGCGGGTTCCACGGTAGGAGAATCCCCAGTTGGGCATGACAAACTCAAACAGCTTACCACTCAGAGCAGCGATAATCTGAAGGACACCGACAGACACGGAAATTCCGGGCTGACGGGGGTCAAAGAACGAGTTGACACCAGAACCAACAATAGCCCAGATGAAACCAATGAAGTAGGAACGGAAGGTCTCACAGGGGGCCTCAATGTCGTCAAAGGGATCGGTGACGGAACGAACCTCAGGGTAGGCTGACCAGTAACGGATCATAGCAGCATCACCACGAGCGGTGTAGCTGAAGCTGTCAAAGCTGCTTGCAGATGCCTCGCCCTTCTGGACAGCAGCCTTGGCACGGTCGTTAAGGTCATCAGGGAAGTTGGGGTCTCCTTTGTGGTACTCAATAGCAGCAGACAGGATCTCAAGAGCCTCATCTAGGGACATCTCCAGCGCCTTTTGCCAGACAAACTCGTAAGAAGCATTGGCGGGGTGTCCCTCCTCAGCGTGAGTCTTGTGAGCAAAGTGCTCAAAGAAAATGTCACGAGGACCGAGCGAAAGCTCATCAGGCGTGATATCAGCCTTCTCGTCTTCGTAGTCAGACATGATGGATAATTTGTGCTTGGCGACTCAGAGATGAAGGGGGGGATGAGCTTATTATATGTGGTGCCGTTGCCGACTTTCCACGGCAGGCGCTTAGCTACCAACGGCGCTGAGGTCGAGGCAGCTGACGGCGCCAAATCGTCGGCAACAAAAGCAACGTTTGTTAAAAAATGGTGTTAAGTGTAGGAAGATAACGGAATAGTTGCGTTTTTGTTGTTATCAATGCCGTGCATAAATCATGCAGCCAGAGGTGCCGTTCGTGCCGATCACTGTCGAAACGAACCTCAACCAGGCAAGGATGCGGTCCTCTAACACTAGTGTGGGCGGAGGATCACAGCCAGTCCGGACTTGGGTATAGCTCCATCTGTCAAATAAAGAAGGTCGGATAAAGTTTGTAAAGCTCGCGTAATGGGGAAGTTCTCTCGGAAGTTCAGGCTTGCATTGCTATAGGGATAAGCTGGGCACCAAAGTATGTGAAGAAGCCGAGCTAAGAACAATCAACTTAAGGTGTAGGGAGAAGGAGGGGCAAGAGGGGGGACCACAAGGCATCAGCTGCAAAGATGCACCCCAGTTATTGAATGAAGCCTTGGGTCAGCATGTCACTACTGCACCAGCTGAATATTAAGAGTGCCAGGGGGGGCAAGGAGCCGTGAGGGGAGGGGTAACAATCCAAGGCGGATGCACGGCAGGGGACAAAATAGCAGTATTAGGACGGGCCGTTGCAGATCCACGCATTAGGCACGGCAAAACTAGCTACAATTCCGGTATACTGCATGCCATGGCACGGCATGTCTACACGCGGCACCAACCTAGAGCCGGAATCTTGGAGCAACCCGACTCCCCAGTGCGTACGGGATCGGCCATAAACTGCAGCCGGTGTAGGCTGATGGAGGGGAAGGAAAAGGGGGTTACGTTATTATCGACTAGTCCGTTTGATTGGCGGACTACAATTGCTAGTAGACATGGATTTTTTGTTTGGAGAAGGTGTTTAGCAAAGATATATCAGAAGCCGACTATGTTCGAAACGGCGCGGCGCTGTCAATATGTACGCCCTATGAACTCTACCAGGCCTAGAACCACGCTAGATGGGAGAGGGAGGAGGGGCTAGCCAAGAAGCCCACCTGCAGATCCGCTATGCCGTGGTATTCATTGGTCGCTATGATAAGACTAAAGCGGGGATCCACTTCCTAGGCGGCACCATGATTTTGATTTTGACTCAGGACCAGAAATAAAATGTCACATTGCAACGGGCAACCGATTCTCTATTTTTTTGCACGGGTCTCGGCGATGATCGCCAAGGCTTCTTTTTTTTTTTTAGGACTGCTGTTACACTTCCCCTTGGCATTTTTTAACCAACACACCACATGGATCCTCTGCATCATCCCACCTGTTTCCGCTGCCTGTCGGACCATCGTATGAGTATGATATTTCGCTATCTATAATCTCCGCATGATTCTCGGCCTTAACCATGGTCCGCCCACTTATAGAGAGGACTGACAAGTTATACGAGCCATGAGATCGCTTTCCCCTAGCATTCCTGTATGTATCCCCACCCACCCTGCTTGATTGAAACTCGCGACAAAAGCAATACACATGGCTCTGTTACGGTACGGGCCATGCACCCTGGTACATGTCTATCCTCTAGATCCTGCAGACTTATCCATTAGGCACTACGCGCGGGGTGAACCAGTGAAATACGAATGGTACGCAATGGGGGCGTTATCCGAGTCTGTTTGCTGAACTCTGATTTTGATACACTTTTAGGTTTCTTCTATACCTGACAGTAGAATAAGATCATGGGCGTTCTTCACACGTTATAATTCCTCAACCATACGTCGCGTGAACTTACCTCGAATCACGGCGCATGCGTAGACCCCAATCTATAGCTCTCAACGAGCCACGCTCGAAACTCGTAGATCGGCGCTGCTGATAGATGTCTACCGTACTCTGATAGGCCTGCACTTGATAACTGCTTAATCTGGCCGTCGCACACACGCATAACCGGTACGAAAAACGCAGCCTATTGCTCCCGAACAGCTAATCATTAGTTTCACGATCATCCCCTTACTTGGTCGCCCCTTAGTTGATGTCATGAAGCTTTCAGCTCGTTGGTCTTACTTTACTCTTCTTGACTCTTCGTAACGTTTTTGGGTGGAGTGTCTTGGCCAACGTCCCAAGTCCTTAACTACAAGCCTTGCTCCCGTGCGGAATAAAGGTCTTGGACTCAGCTGGCGTTTGTCTCTAGCTTCACTGTTTGACGCAGCATCTGGTGAACATTTTAGTCGTATGCTGATTAATAATATCACTACCAGCAGATAGCGGATTTAGCAAACTTATGTCCGCGACTCAATCTACAATCTCCAATCAACAGTCAGCACTTCAGTCGTATACTGATTCTTCGATACCGAAGCCACCCGCCTTCTCTAATCTTTAGTAGATCCATGAATCGTTGAAGGTGGTCGGATTTGTAAAGCGCATTAATTCTCCGGTACCCCTCCCGGCAATTGAAATCAACTGTTTTCTTCTGAGTTTTATTACATGATGGTTACAATTTGAGATAGTAGCTTTCTAGTGGATGGCCATCGCAATATATCAGGTTGACGAAAATGTACGCTCAGTTCTCGTCTAGAGCATAGCGTCGAATTTCCCGACGACCTTTGTAAAATGCCACTATATCCACGTCTTCGTTTGCAACAAAAAGCTTGAAATGATTTATAAGGTGTACACCATCCGATACATTGTCAATGAGCTGGAAAAGCCCTGTACTTCTCCACAGAGTAATATGGTTGGCAAGCAGTGAAATGAGAGGGATGCACATGAACTTGGTTTGCTTAAACTCTGACGACCTGGATAGATTCTACGACTTTTGGTCCTGCTTAAGCAGTCCATCAGGAAAGTCATGAAAAGCTGTACATTTGTGGCTCCTCGACGTGGTTATTTTCCTGCCATATTTCCAAGTTGCCAAGTTGGAAGAGCCTACATGCTCTTCGCAAGTTTCGAGTTTGATAATGCGCCGGCGTATAGTATTAACAAAGGTTCCATGATAAGAGTCGTTGCCATTGGGCCTATAATTATTAGAATTGCCATACAAGATGGGGATGAAAAATATGAAGCTGACATATCAGTGCAGTTTACCAAGACTTCGTTGTCCGTGCATAAATAGCCATGCTAATGTCAAATACCACGGACTTATTCCAAGATCTCCAACAATAAAACCTCCGTTGCCAAATATTGTGAAATTGTGTTGTTCTTGTTAATAGAGTGCTTATTGCACTCTTTCCGATATGGATCTTCACGGTCATGCAAATTGATCGACCCTACACTGCCAGATTCAAATGACAGCGATTGAGATTTTATGACGACCTTATGATTGCTACAAGTGCTGAAGTATTGACGGAGCACATATTTACGGCATTCTTGGACCTTTCAGCCGTCCATAGCCGTTGTGCTGTTTATCAGAAACCCGTGCCTTGATAAACGGTTATTTAGCGTCAGGTACCATACAAGTCAATGACTAATGCAGTACGTAACCGCGCGAATCAGTAGTATGACCGTTGAGCGGTTGCTTAAATTGCCACAACTGGGTGTTCAAAAAAAATTGTTATGTGTGATATCATAAATTCATCTGAATAGTGTTAACGAGCTTTTTTGAGGGAAATATAGCAAGTGATGATAGATAAGACATGATCCATTTACCAGAGTACGGCCGGTACCGGCACTTGGTCCGAATTGGGCCTTCCGAACCCTAAAATTATCATGTTTACCCGGCCGTTCATGGACAACATTGGCCCGAACCCGTGTGCCCAGGCCGGGTAAACCGGCTAAACTGGAACCTGAGGAGAGATATTAAAGGCAGCGGGCCGAACTTGTAAATTACACTTCTCTTTGTACTGTTGAAGTGTGACCTTTTGATTGTCTATATCAATCCAAAGCCACGTATAAACTCTTTTCGAGACTGCCGTTCCTGTTAAGATCAACAATGGTTAGCAGCTATTCTGAGATCGATGTCAAGTCCGTGGACACTATCCGTGTGCTGGCGGTAAGTAACAACTGATGACTGGAGAAGAGCGTTGAAAAGAGTGATTTTGGGATGTCGGGCCATCCAATTGGTTATGTGATGTACTGGAACGACAAAGTGGTGTACTATTGATGTGTTGGTTAAGACATTGATCCGGGTCTCCGTGCTACCTTGCTGTTTGCGTTTGTTGTCTTGCCATTTGGACGCCAGTACACCGAAATTATGATTTCTATGATCGGTAGCCTGTAATCCGAGTGGTCAGCTTGAGTCCTTGGAGTAGTATCTACAGTGATAGATTACTTGTTTCGTGGACAATTTGCCACCTTCGTGTGATAATTGACCTTGCTTTCGAATTATCGGTTGGTGCCGACAGTGGTCGCCGCCACTTGAAGCGGGTCTGCTGTAGCATGAGGCGCTTATAACTGGAGATTATCTCTGGTAGAGCCGTTGTACCATCGGTAGAGCAAAGAACGTTTTGCCACTCGGTCGTTCCATTGCTTTCTATTGACCTTTAGCGGTCCTGGCAACTCTAGGGGGCTCTTTTTGTTGAGTCACTAGCCGCACGTTCAGGGACACGTTTGTACCCCCACGCAATTACACTTCGGGGCTCTTCTCGAACCGCTCGGTGCCCAATCAATCATACTAACTCAGGCCGACACTGTTTTCAAGTCAAACAGTGGTCACCCCGGTGCCCCCATGGGTCTGGCCCCCACGGCCCATGTGCTCTTCAAGAACTTTATGAAATTCAACCCCAAGAGCCCCAAGTGGTTCAACC
The DNA here is from genome assembly GCA_030556845.1 of Sugiyamaella floridensis. Classification (NCBI taxonomy): domain Eukaryota; kingdom Fungi; phylum Ascomycota; class Dipodascomycetes; order Dipodascales; family Trichomonascaceae; genus Sugiyamaella; species Sugiyamaella floridensis. Next base: position 346,974 of record JAKTUT010000002.1, on the reverse strand, counting down.
GTGATCGTTTCGTGCTTTCGAACGGCCATGCCTGCGTTCTCCAGTACTCGCTGCTGCACCTGCTCGGCTATGACCTGTCGATGGATGATCTCAAGAACTTCCGTCAGTTGCACTCGCGCACTCCTGGTCACCCTGAGAACGATCTGCCCGGCATTGAGGTTACCACTGGTCCTCTAGGTCAGGGTATTGCCAACGCCGTTGGTCTGGCTATTGCTGAGGCGCAGATGGCTGCTACTTTCAACAAGCCTGGATACAAGCTCATTGATAACTACACTTACGCTATTTTTGGTGACGGCTGTATGATGGAGGGTGTTGCTTCCGAGGCCATGTCTCTGGCTGGCCATCTGCAGCTCGGTAAGCTGATTGCTTTCTACGATGATAACCACATCACCATCGATGGTGACACTGCTTGTGCCTTCACTGAGGACGTGCTCGCTCGTCTGGAGTCATATGGCTGGCACACTCTGTGGGTGAAGGATGCTGACACTGACCTGGATGCTATCTCCAAGGCCATTGAGGAGGCTCAGAAGGTTACCGACAAGCCCACTGTCATCAAGGTTACTACCACCATTGGTTTTGGTTCTAAGCTCCAGGGCACTCACTCTGTTCACGGTTCTCCCCTCAAGGCTGACGACATTGTCTCTGTCAAGGAAAAGTTTGGCTTCAACCCTGAGAAGAAGTTTGACGTGCCTCAGGAGGTTTACGACGAGTACGCTAAGGTTGGCCAGGTTGGTGCTGAGATCGAGTCCAAGTGGAACGAGCTTCTTGCCAACTACGTGAAGGAATTCCCCGAGGCTGGTGCTGAATTAACTCGCCGTATCAAGGGTGATCTGCCCAAGGACTGGGAAAAGAAGCTGCCTCAGTACAAGCCCACTGACGCTGCTGTCGCTTCTCGTAAGCTCTCCGAGATCGTCCTTTCTGACATTTTTGAGGAACTCCCCGAGCTTGTCGGAGGTTCTGCTGATTTGACTGGCTCTAACCTGACCCGCTGGAAGACGGCTATTGACTTCCAGCCTCCGTCTACCAAGCTGGGAACCTATGCTGGTCGCTACTTCCGCTTCGGTGTGCGTGAGCATGGAATGGGTGCAATCCTCAACGGTATCGCTGCCTATGGTGGATTCATCCCTTACGGTGGTACTTTCCTCAACTTTGTGTCGTACGCCGCTGGAGCTGTTCGTCTGTCGGCTCTGTCGCACCACCAGGTTATCTGGGTTGCTACTCACGACTCCATTGGACTTGGTGAGGACGGACCTACCCACCAACCTATTGAGACTCTTGCTCACTTGCGTGCTATTCCTAACCTGCAGGTGTGGCGTCCTGCTGACGGTAATGAGACTTCTGCTGCTTACTACCAGTCCATCACCAGCCGCAAGACTCCTTCTGTCATCGCTCTGAGTCGTCAGAATCTTCCTCAGCTTGAGGGCTCTTCGGTTGAGAAGGCCTCCAAGGGTGGATACACCCTCGTTGAGGTTGCCAACCCTGATCTGATCATTGTCTCTACTGGTTCGGAGGTCAGTCTGTCAGTTGATGCTGCCAAGGAGCTCGAGAAGGACGGCTTCAAGGTGGCGGTTGTGTCTCTGCCCGACTGGTTCACTTTTGACAAGCAGTCGGAGGAGTACCGTCTTTCGGTGTTCCCCGACGGTGTTCCCGTGTTGTCGGTTGAGGTCATGACCACGACTGGCTGGCAGAAGTACAGCCACGAGCAGTTTGGCATCAACCGATTTGGTGCTTCTGGTCCTTACCAGGATGTGTACAAGTACTTTGAGTTCACCCCGGAGGGCATTGCCAAGCGTGGTAAGAGTACCATTGAGTTCTACAAGGGCCAGGCTATCAAGTCTCCTCTGCGTCACGCTTTCTAAATGGTAGAATATGTATCGGCTTAGTTAGTTGATGTTGCTATTGTTAACTTGTATGGATCTGTAGTTGTACGACGCATCCAAGTTACTTCCTACTTGGTTCCATGCTGTACAGTCCATTGATGCTAATATCTACATGCCATTGTGTGACCTGGTGACAACTATGACAGCTGGGCAACTTGAGCCTGGAACTTGTCGAAGATTTCCTGGCACTTCAGAGGCTTGTTCTGGTTATCTTTAAGGCAAGACACAAGAGCATCACGAGCCTCAGTGACCTCCTTGGGGAAGTTACCGCGTTGTTGGCGGGATTGTAAGGTCTCAGCAATCTTATCTAAACGGCTGTGAAGGCTAGCCGAGTCGTAGGAACCGAGTACCGAATCAGATACCTCGGCAATCTTTTCCGAAGCCTTGGCTAGTTCTTCCCGAGACTGCTTTTGAATCTTGCGCAATTCTTCCGTTACTCGTTCCTGGATGTACTTCTCTGAGTATTGAGCACGAGTATAGTCGGACTGAAATAGTTAACGATCTGGAACTGAACTACTTTCTCATCACAGAACTTTACTTACCTCGAGACTCGACTCCAGCTTGTTGATGAGAGCCGGTGAGAACTCGGTAGGAGTTTTTGGTAGAAACACCTTTGGCTGGTTCGGTTTCGACGTTGTATTACCCATTATAACCGACGAACGAAAGACTAGATTGCGAGACGTTCATTGGAGGTTCGCCAAAACTCCGTCACAAATAGTGGCGGGTAATGGCATATGCCTATAAGACGCATTGTTGGCGCGTCTTCGTGTCCGCGTTACTACTCTCGCTCATTCTATTTATCATGGCTTGACAGTATTACCTTTGAGGAGAACCAAAAAATTTTTAGCATCTATTGGATTCTTGGGAGCCCTAGAAGGCATGAATACACCGCTTCATTCGCTTAAAGCGAGTCAGCTGAAGTTGCTAGCTAGATGGTGTGCGTCTGCTAGATCGGGAACGAAGCCTGTGATGGTGCAGAGCATTCTCGATAATGTAAAGGCACAGAGTGGTCCTGGGCTTTTGTGGCCGTCTTTAAAGCCACAATCTGTTGTGTCTGTTGATATGGGACTTCGGAACATCGCCATGTGCAAAATGACGATCCCTCCCTATGATGCAACTACTGTGACTGTGCCTCGTCCTACCGTGAACGACTGGACAGTGTTTGAACTGCAAGGCTACAGTGTCCCTGGCGCATTCGACCAACCTCAGTTCTCTCAATCAACTATGCAGCTCGTGGATCGGGTGCTGTCACGAGGTAGGGAACCTGAACCTGATGTTGCCCTCATCGAACAGCAGAGATTGAGATCTAGTGGATCACGAAGTGTTCCTGAAATCATTGCTCAGATCAATGTTTTAGAAGGAATGATCCACGCTATCCTAATGTCAACAACTTCGTGTTATATTGAGAGCGTCTCACCAGCTCAGGTCACGGCATATTGGACATCGCCTAGTTTGGAGTCGGAGCCGCTAGAAAAAGGTAAAAAGTTGAGTATAACTCAACGTTATTCAAAAACTAAAAAAGCCAAGGTAAGTGTCGTCACATCTTGGTTAAGTCAACCCCATCTAGCACCCGTCACGTTTGATGCTGGTGTGTTGGACCAGTTCCACTCCAAGGTGAAGGAGCTCAAAAAGAAGGATGATCTTTGTGATTGTTTACTGCAGGGTGTGGCATGGTTTCATTGGCAGAATAACCGGGCCAGTTTAAGGCGTATTCTGGATAGTGACAGTAACGGAGCAGAGCTTGAGGCGTTGGTGAAGTCTCTTGAACCAACCGAATGATGAACCCCTCGCCGCAAGACTAAAAAAATACGACACCAAATCACTGTATTTGGTTTCTACTTTCTATTGTCTTTTCGAGGCTGAAAACTCAACTCATCCATCAACCCCATTATTTATTTGTAGCATAGTAATGAGAATCATGACGCAGGAACTGATTCATCGCGCTGTATTCCCAGGTCTCGATAGTGGCGCTTTCAAGCATATCCATACCGCTCTTAAGATTATCCCGTGTCCACATCAATTGACCTCACGACTCGGTGCTGTAGCGGGCTACAGATTATCTTAACACGATGCAGTTGAACTTCTCACCTCGCCAAACATTGGTGCAGCTTCTCAACGTCCTTATGGTCGTTAGCAGCGCATTCATGTGTTACAAGGCCGTCGGAGTCGTGGCCAACTCCGAATCGCCAGTTGTCGTCGTTCTGTCTGGATCCATGGAGCCGGCATTTCAGCGTGGAGACATTCTTTTTCTGTGGAATCGCGAGCATAGAGTCAAAGTGGGCGACATTGTTGTATACAATGTAGATGGAAAGAATATCCCCATTGTGCACCGTGTCATGAGACATCATTCTTCGTAAGTAGACACTGTTACGGGAAAGACACAACTCTAACGCAAAGGGACAAGAAACAGCTGCTGTTGACCAAGGGTGACAACAATGCCATGGATGACTTGGATCTATATGCTTACAAGCAAATGTACCTTGATCGTGACGCCGATATCGTTGGAGTTGTCAAGGGCTATGTTCCAAAAGTCGGGTACGCTACGATCCTAATGACCGAAAACCAGCAGGTCAAGTATATAGTACTAGGGGTGATGCTGCTGACCTCATTCCTACAGAGGGAATGATGCCCAATTGAATGCATTAATTATTGATGTCAATGTACAAAACCGGCATCCTAGTCTAGTATTCGAGATGAGGTCCTGGATCATCGCCTCGACCGGATGGACGTCGACGAACACCATCATTTCGAATCATTCGCTCCTGATCATACCGCCGACGATCACGGTCACGATCGCGATCTCGTGTGCGGTCCCTATCGCCGAGCTCTCTGTCTTTAAGTCTGCGAAGATGACGGTCGAAGGCCTGACGACATAGAATCTCGTCTCCAAGAGCAACGTATGGTGGAGAACTGTCAATACGCCTGCGTACTTCCTCCCATGTATCTGCTAATGTAATGGGGGGTTCAAGCTGCTTCATCACATCTCTTAGGTCATCTTGGAGTCGTCGCACGCGCCGAGAGTCAGCATGAACATCCTCGTCTCGTGTGCTTGACCGTCGTCGGCTCGACGACTTTGTCAGACTGGTAAAGATATCTTCGAGCAACCGAGTTTGTGACTCTGTGTCATTAGAGCCACTGATTCCAGCAGCACGCGGGTCAGACCGCACAATGCTCAAAAACTTGTCGAGACTCAGTTCATCAAAGTGAACAATGCGGTGCGTGACAAGAATGTCATTTGCCAGTTCCCGGTTGATGCGGAACTCACGATCTTCCTGCTCAGCCATATCCCAAAATAAGTCGACTGGCGAAGAACCCGGCATACCACAGAGCTCTGTGAAGCGGGGGTCGTCGGAGATCATAACATAGACTTGGGGCCACTTGGTCCCATGCGAAATCTTTCCACTTGCTTTGAGTTCAGCTAGAAGCTCGAGAAACGCCGACCGGCGCTTGCGCTCTATTCGGTACTCCTTCTTTTTAATGAGCTGCTTCTCCTCATGCACAGCTCTCTGTAGCTCCATGGAATACTTCTCGAATTCTTCCAGTATTTCAAGGTCAGTGAGATGAGGTAGCCTGCTGTGGGCAAGACCGGACTCATCTAGGGATTTGTGGACTGACGGCCACAGAGTGTCAGAGTCGATTTTTATCTGATGCTTGAAGATATCCACAAGAAGTCCTCGCTCATACTCAATAGTCTTTGCCACTTCTTGCTGGTGAGCAGAACGAAGCTTTTCAACGTACTTATGGAATGCAAACCGCTGCAACTTGGCATCAACTCCTTGGAACTGACGTTCAGCAGCAAGGCGATCCCTGAACGTAGCCCATTTCGAGTAGTACTTTATATCTTTGGCATATAAAGATTCCAAAACTGAAATCATCTCAGCTAATTGTTTGTGTCGTGTCTCACGAAGTGACTGGTACTCGTGCTTCTGCAAGTCGCTAACGTACTTCTCAAACAGAGCCTTTCGCTCGATGGGCTTGCCAATGGCCCAGTAACCCGGGTCCATAACAAGCAATTGGGCAACCTCTTCCCATGACGTTGAGCTACTGACCTTTGCTCTGGTCAACGCATCGTTAAAAGCCTCTTCTTCTTGCTCTCTAGACTCGAATTTCGGTTGGTCATGTGGTGATACTCTCGAGTGTGATAATGACTCGGTAACAGTAGCATTACTTGGTTGGGTTCCTGGTACTGAGGGCTGTGTTTCGATTTTGGCGGCAAGTTCCTTCACCTCGTCGGGCAGTTCCCAGACGCTCTCATTTGATTGTGAATTAAACCAGTACTTGGCTCCAGAGTCTGCTTCGTACTCGGCCCAGTTCGTCTGGGCCATGGCGCGCTCAATGGCGGTCCACAGCTCCTGCGGTTTATCCCATGTAGATTGGCGCGTGTTAGGATCATAATAATACTCCTTTCCGTCATCCGTATGATGTATTTCCCACGGCATTGTCGCTTGAGGATGGCAGACTATGAAAGAGATCAATTTCAATATATCGGGGTTGATCTGCTTAGTCATCATGTAGGAGTTTCTGAGTCAGCGGACTATAAGAGCATCGAAAACCTTAATCACGGTCACGCAACGACAAGATCGCTTTTTATTAGATACTTTTATCAATCCAGTTACCACAAAAAGACATAAGATATATATTTACGTTTGTGTCGCATGTTGCCTATCTCTGTATATACCTGTCACCTTCACTCTGAAGCCCAGCCTCGTCAATTGGCCGGCCTTACCCTAGCATCTGATATCGGGCGTCAGGTACATTGGAGCTTCGCCAACTTCCATTTCACTTGTTCCATTTACCGATCGTAACCAGTATCATCAAGTATCAATGTCGTACCCTGGCCAAGGACATCATTCGTATGGACCGCCTTCGGGCCCTCCACCGCAACAGTACAATTACGGCCCTCCACAGGGAAATTACGGCCCTCCACAGGGAAATTACGGACCTCCACAGGGACCTCCTCCTCTGGGACCTCGTCCTGACAGTTATGGAGTTGGAAACGCTCCTCCTACAAACCAGATGCAAACTTATAACAATCAGCAGTTCCAGTACTCGGACTGTACCGGCAAACGTAAGGCACTGTGTATTGGAATCAATTATATTGGCAGCCGAAATGCGCTCCGTGGATGTATCAACGATGCTCGAGCCATGTCATCGTTTCTTAAGGACCGATACGGGTATCGAGAGGATGATATGGTTATTCTGACGGACGATTCCCAAGATCCTCGGTCGATTCCCACCAAGCAGAACATTCTGCGTGCCATGGAGTGGTTAGTGATGGGCGCACAAACCAACGACACGCTGTTTTTGCACTACTCGGGACATGGAGGCCAGACGGCAGATCTCGATGGAGACGAAGATGATGGATATGACGAGACCATCTATCCAGTGGACTTTGAAGTGGCTGGACATATTGTGGATGACCAGATCCATGATATTGTTGTTCGGCCACTGATGCCTGGTGTGCGTCTGACAGCTCTGTTTGATTCTTGTCACTCAGGCTCCATTCTTGATCTTCCCTACCTGTATTCGACCAAGGGCCTATTGAAGGAGCCCAACCTTGCCAAAGATGCAGGAATGGGTCTTCTTCAAGCATTTGGCTCATACGAGCGCGGAGACATTATGGGAATGGTGTCTGGTGTTTCTGGCGTGTTTAAGCGCGCTACTGTTGGTAATGCTGCTACCAATGCTTCGCGTAGGACAAAGGGATCTCCTGCAGATGTTATCCAGCTGTCCGGTTGTAAAGACTCGCAAACTTCGTATGTATTTTTTTGTGGCTGGTTGCAGGTCTTGTTGAAACTCAAACTAACTCAGTGCTGATGCTGTTGAAGGAGGTACTAACACGGGTGCTATGTCATACTCTTTCATTGAGGTCATGTCGACCAATCCAAACCAGAGCTACATTTCTCTGCTCAACAATATGCGCAACGTCATGGCTGGCAAGTACAGCCAGAAACCGCAATTGAGTGTAAGTTATACGAATGTGCGTCAAGTGATGAAGTTAGCAGAACTAACACAGTGCTCGCACCCATTAGATATGAATCTCCAGTTCATTCTGTAGCGAGTGAATGAGCAGCCTGCGTTTGTAGTGGAGTAGAGAGAGAAAGTAGTGAAGATCAAATATGACTTTGTTCCCATGGCTGCCCCTCACTCTTATTGCATTCGAAATCCTTATTCTTCTGTTCTGCTTCTTACGTTACAGTCCATGAATCATTATTATGCAATTAGGATATGATACACGAAGAGGGCTGGGCTGGTGGAGGATCCTGTTGGCGCTCCATCTCCGCTATTAACAGGTCAAAGGCACGAGCTGAGTTAGATGAGGGTGGTTGTGCGAGGGATTAGTTTGACGTACCAATATTCTCATTATGACGGGCAGACGTCTCGACGAATGCGCACCCCAACTCCTTGGCCAGTTGCCGTCCGTCTTCCTCAGGCACCTGGCGTTGGATGTGGAGGTCTGATTTGTTGCCTACAATGATAACAGGCACCTTATCAACACCCTAAGTTAGAAGAGGCCTTGAAGTAAAGCAAATTAGACGAGATGGATTCAACGCACCATGTTGTTAAGGATCTTATCATAGACGATTCGGATCATATCAAACGAGCTTCGTGAAGTGACCGAATACACGAGCAGATAACCGTGGACACCAATGACATGTTTCTGGTTGATGATGGAGAACTCATCCTGGCCTGCGGTATCCAGAATATCGATGGAGTAGTCACGACCCTTGTATCGGATCGTTTTGTTGAATTGGTTCTCGATGGTGGGGTAGTAGCTGTCGACAAAGTGGTCTTCCACGTATTGGAGCGTCAGTGACGACTTGCCTTTTAGTTAGCACGAGAGCAGACACCAAGTGAGGAAGTACACACCCACGGCGCGGGAGCCAACGACAGCCACTTTGCGTACGCGAGGAGAGGCCATTGTCAAAACGGTAAGATAGCAGATGGCCACAATGGGCATGAAATCGAGATCAAATTAACCGTGACGTCATAGGGCAGGCGCAGGGGCGGTTAAGGTGGTAGATAGGCTTAAAGAGAGTTCAATGGGATCCCAGTTGGACGAGAACCGGGGTTTCGGTAGTCCGGTACTCCGATGTCCGATAATCCAAGGCTGCTAAGGAATTGGATAGAGTGGGGTGGGAGGCGCAATAAAGGAGTGAGATGACCATTGGGTGTAAGTCGCTGCGTATACCGTGGTGTATACTAGTATACTATTAAGGTATACTATCAGGGTATCATACTGTAATAGTATTATACTATCGTGCTATCGTATAACGATGTAATACCATACTATCGTACTATCACACTGTCCTGTATAGTATATTCGATAACTTCAATGTACCGGTGTCTCGATCACAAATGAACTACTAAACTCACTAACTTAGTCCAATCAGAGGGGTTACCATAAGCGGATGATTGTATATCACTCAAACTGCTCAATGCACCAAACTGCCACGCTACTAACTGCCAAGAGTCGACACAAGTTTGCTAGTTTATTCCAAAAACAGTCATCTATTATACTCGTATAGTTACAGTGGGTAGTCTGTTTGGCTTACTCCACTAAGGGAGGAGCCCAGTTCCTAAGCAAATCAAGCCACCAAGTGGAGCCAGGTCAACTATATACGGTGATATATGAAGGGGAATAAGTTAACTGATAAATAATTGTACAAATGTCAATTACTCAATTGTATCAAACATGTTCCTATTATAGTTATCATGTCCTTTGTTCACTGGTAACAGGATCGACTGACTGCTAAGCCACAACGTCAATCCATCGACTCACAGGGTCTAGTGAGAGATAGAGCCCGATATCGACGTTAGGGATGTGCAAAATGGTCCCAGTTATCTGGGCTAACGTTAACAGTTTAACCCAGCACTACTACAAGACATTAGCCAAGGTTGCTACGCTAAGGAATGCTGCTTATAATGACCGCTGCTACTACCGTTTTGGGACAACCCAATTGGATCTGGTTCCTGACGGCAGACGCAAACAAAGACTGATAGGGTCAAAGATAGTGGTAGACTAGGGCAAGCAGAGATAAACCCCAGGAACGGACCCGAGGGACCCCACTGCACAGTGGCCGAACCTCGGGTCTACCGACCTCGGGTCTAGTGTGGTGGAGGTGGCCCTGTGGAACCTCGGAGACGGGGCGGTAAGTAGATGCCTCGGAACCCGTTCGGACGACCCTCGGAATCGGCCAAGGCCGGGCCAAGTTTTTTTCGATGCACGAAGCGGGGTACCCAGCAACCCGCCTCCGTCGCCTCCGTGCCCTCCCGACCCTACACTGGCAAATATGCACTCTAGGCCCAACTCGGCCTGCGGGGTACATGCGAGTGTCAATTATCACAAAAATTATCGCATGTGAAAGTTTGTATACGGGTAACTTAGGCACATGGTGATTGGTCTGCAGCAGGACAAAATACTGGTTTCATACCGGTAATGATATCTTTATTCTAGACAAATGTCCTTTTTTTACCGCCCTCTTAACCCTCCCCGTTATTCCCCTTGTGCCGCCCCGCCCACTTACCCCTCTCGTCTAAAAACCACCCACCACCACACCACCACCACTCCCCTTACCCGTAGCCCTATTGTATGCTTATTTCGGATCATCAATGCCCTGCACCCTACATTTTATCCGACCTGCACCGCCGTGCCAGTAGACCGGCGCCGATTGCACCATTTATTTTAACTAGCCAGGGGCCCATCTATTTTTTGTTTTTGTCGCTTCTTGATCTTTAGTAGTTTTACCTTGTTTTTTTATTTATTGTCGCCTCTTTATTGTGGCCATGGACTCTACTGCTATGACCTCGGTGCTTGTGCTGCCACGGCCTCTAGACACCTCGCCACTGCGCCGGAGATTGACAGCAAACTCGCCTTGTCCCGACCACCTTGATAATAGTCAACCTCCGCCATCACCTGGTCAAGATGCTGACACAGTATCTACCAACACCTACGCCACCACCACCACCACCACCACCACCACCACCACCACCACCACCACGTCACCAAAGTTGTCTCGCACAGTATCAGTATCGAAACGTCAACTCGCCCATTATCGCCCCATTCATGTCAAGTCTACAGCATCAATTCTGTCGCATGATTCTGTCACCCCATCTCCCTCATACGCAGGTTTCCATCACCTGGCCATGATCGCTCTGTCGGTTGGAAACTTACGCCTCATGCTTCACGATTACCGTAAATATGGCTTCATCATGACACTATTTCGCCTCGGTATTGGTCGTCCGGACCTGAACATTGCTGCGTTACTCATTGCATCCACACCGCTTCACTTGCTCATAGCTCTGGGCATTGAATGGGCTGCTGCCAAATCGGCTACTCGCAGTCGTCCTTACAAACCAAGACATTTGTGGCGTCTATTTGCTGCTCTACATGCCATCAATGCTCTCAGCTGCCTACTCATCACCTCGGTCACAGTCTACACAAGCATCTGGCACCCGCTCATTGGTACCATTTGCGAATGCCACTCGGTGGTCCTGTGCCTCAAGGTCTCATCCTATGCCCTCACAAACCGTGACTTGCGCGACGCATACGTCGATAAGGCCGTTGTCCCAGACATGTACGACTCGGCCCGCTACCCAAATAACCTGACACTCTCTTCTCTTGTCTACTTCTGGTGGGCCCCCACCCTCATCTATCAGCCAGTGTACCCACGCGTCGACCGCGTCCACTGGGGCTTTCTGCTACACCGTGTGCTCGAGATGGCTGGCTCACTCGTGCTTATATGGTTTCTGTCGGGCCAGTATGCTATGTCTGTGCTCGAGAATAGCTTACTGCATTTCCATCAGCTCGACTACAAACTCATTGCAGAGGATATTCTGCAACTGGCTACCGTTAGTATGCTCATTTGGTTGTTGGGTTTCTTTTTCATCTTCCAAAGCTATCTCAACTTCCTCGCAGAGCTGACACGATTCGGCGACCGCGAATTCTATCAAGACTGGTGGAACGCCGGCTCTGTCGGCACATACTGGCGTCTATGGAACAAACCCGTGTCAAACTATCTGCGCAGACATCTGTATCGACCACTCATGCAGCGTGGATGGACTCCATTCTCTGCTTCAGTCATTGTTTTCCTGGTTTCGGCCGTCCTGCACGAGATGCTTGTTGGCGTGCCGACTCGAAACATTATTGGAGTTGCCTTTGCCAGCATGATGGTGCAAATCCCTCTTATCATGGTGACGGCACCTCTTGAGAAGATGCGTGGTCCAGCTACTACTATTGGTAACTGTATATTCTGGGTCAGCTTCTTCTTGGGCCAGCCATTGGCGGTTCTCATGTATTACTATGCGTGGAACTTGAAGCATGGATTCGTGGACACTCTAGACGTCCAAGGACTATAAAATCTCATAAGCACTTTTTCTTGTTGTTGTTTTGACGATGATTCTCTTCATTATCGCTCGTCTATAACTGCATTGCTTGCTTTCCTTTGCAATGGTAATTTATTTGGACTAGTTAGTCACTGATGATAGTATTGCAAATCGAGACACCCCCGTTTTTTTTCCAGCGCTTCTGTTCCAGGAATGCCGCTGCTTAATAGTACAAAGCCGTGGTGTCATTACGACGAGAACGGTGGTTCTGACCTCGAAACACGGCAGTCAACAGATACACTGCAGAAGCTATAACCACGAGCATAAATATCTTGATGAAGAACCATGTCCATGAACCCGAGGGCTTGGAGACGTTGGAGACTTTGGAAACATCATCCTTGGAAAGAGCATCCTTGTTGCCGTTCATGTAGAAATCGACGTCGTTGAATGAGTCTGGTGGGTTGGATAACGAGTAGACGCGGGCAGAGAAGAGGTCATGGTTCTCAGCAAGCTCACCAGTCTGAGCGGAAAATGCTAGGTATAGAGGCTGGCCCAGGTCTACGGCATGATCATCTTGGACATGAACAAGACTGCATAAGTCCCACTGGTCCTTTCCCTTGTAGTCAAGCTCAATGGACAGGAATTTGCCCTTAACATAGGTGATGCGTGCCTTGGACTCTCCACGCGCATTGTGAAGGCCGCGAGCAGAACATCCAACAATCTCATTGGCAGCTCCATCGTGATCCTTGTCATAGACAGTGTTTCCATCTCCCTGCATCATGACAACATACGGGAACACCTTACCAGGGCTTCCATTCTTGTAAGTGTCAAAAAAGATACCAGTGCCCTTGAACTGGTCAGGAAGACCAAACACAGGACCTTCGGCGGGTGTACGCTCATTGAGAAACCAGACAGCCATTCCATCACCAAAAAGCGAGGCACCTTGCCCATGAATTGAAAAGGTGAATTCGAGTTGGAAGTTGTCAGGCATGGACGGCACGTTGGACATGATCCAACCGCGCTGGTCCGAGGAATCAGAAGTCAAGCGAATAAACCGGTCATTGCGTACAAACGTGTCGCCTCCAAAGTCATAGTACCGATTGGTCAAGTCTCTATTGAGATAGGGTTTCTCCAGTCGGTGAGGAGCTGACTCCACTCGACCAAATGGATCATCTCGGTTCGGGAACCGGTTATAGTTGGGGCCTCCCTTGTTGCGACGCCGTGCCAATGCGGGGCTAGCCAAGGCCACGACGAACGTGAACCAGGATGCAAATTTCATTGTTGTCGGTTGACTCGCTTTGCGTGGTCCCAATGGAAGTGTTTAAGTAGTGGAGACTGTTTTTGTCCAAGTTCAAGTGAAGTGGTGAATCTGAACCAGTTGCGCGGCTGTGTTCACCATAGGGAGCAACAGCATGGGCTCAAGGAAGCTCTCGTATTGGATGGAGAACGAATCAACACTCATGACATCCGGTACGCCGGTTACCAATTAGTCATTAATAGATTAGAAGATTGTCAGTTTTGGTAGGTCAATTTGGTCCAGTCCTTCCGGTCCCAGCAGTGACTAGCTACGAGGAGGATTCATCACGTGCCCAAGGAACCAACCGCTAATTGCCCATTTCGGGCATTACCCTCGGTCCTTCTACAGCCGAGAATTCTCCGGGACCGTTAGAAATAACCCCTGTACCTTTTTAAAAAGCAGCACCAACTCGAACACCAGTCTTTACGCTACTTAATATCTCTGTTGGGGGTTCACTAAGTTGAACATCTCGTCTTATCATTGACTTTTAGACCCTCATGCTGATTATACCCCGCACATTTCCCCCACTAGATCGACAGGGAATTGCCCTAAACAGACAATATTTCGAGGGTTCGGCGGATGGTCGGCATCGGCCTAGTCACGGCTACGCGGGGGAGGGGAGGTGTGAAAAATGTCCCGTATAAATACTGCCCAGGGCTGCTCAATTCTGTTTCTACACATACCTGGCCAAATCACCATGTTTGCAAGTGCCCGATCCGCCAACCAAATCGCCCTGCGAGGCATCCGCCACTCTTCGTCGCTCAAGGCGGCTCTCCAAGAGGCCATCCCAGCCAAGCGTGAGCTGTTCAAAAAGGTAAAGACCGAGTATGGTGACAAGTCGCTTGGCGAGGTTCAGGTCTCGAACCTAATTGGAGGTATGCGCGGTCTCAAGGCCATGCTATGGGAGGGCTCTGTGCTTGACCCCAACGAGGGAATTCGCTTCCATGGCAAGACCATCAAGGACTGCCAGCAGTTGCTTCCCAAGGCCCCCACTGGTGGAGAAATGCTCCCCGAGGGAATGCTGTGGTTCCTGCTCACTGGTAAGATCCCCACCGAGGCCCAGGTCCGTGAGCTGTCTGTCGAGCTCGCTGCAAAGGGAGAGCTGCCCGAGTTTGTCACCAAGCTCCTTGACAGCCTACCCTCGACACTGCACCCCATGACCCAGTTTGCCATTGCCGTGTCTGCTCTCAACCACGACTCTTCGTTCGCCAAAGCCTACGAGCGCGGAATCCCCAAGGCCGACTACTGGGAGTACACGTTTGACGATGTCATTGACCTCATTGCCAAGCTGCCCCAGGTTGCTGCCAAGATCTACCAGAACACCTACCTTGGTGGTGGTGCTCTTCCCGGTGCCATTGATCCCAAGGCCGACTGGTCGCTCAACTATGCTAACATGATTGGCAAGGGTGACAATGAGGGCTTTGTCGACCTTTTGCGTCTGTACTTTGCTCTACACGGAGATCACGAGGGTGGAAACGTGTCTGCTCACGCTACACACCTGGTTGGATCCGCTCTGTCGGACCCCTACCTGTCCTACTCGGCTGGTCTCCAGGGTCTGGCTGGTCCTCTGCATGGACTGGCTGCTCAGGAGGTGCTGCGTTTTGTTCTCGACCTGCAGAAGCAGGTTCCTGAGGGTTACAACGCCAAGGATCTCGAGGACCAGCTGTGGAATGTCCTCAACTCTGGCCGAGTCATTCCCGGTTACGGACACGCTGTTCTGCGTCAGCCCGACCCTCGTTTCCAGGCTCTGATGGGCTTTGCCGACTCGCGTCCCGATGTTGCTGCTGATCCCGTGTTCAAGCTCGTCCGTGCCATTTCCGAGGTTGCTCCCGGCGTGCTCACCAAGCACGGAAAGACCAAGAACCCGTTCCCCAACGTCGACTCGTCCAGTGGAGTGCTGTTCTACCACTATGGTATTAAGGAGACCCTCTACTACACCGTCACCTTTGGTGTATCGCGTGCCCTTGGTCCTCTACCTCAGCTCATCTGGGACCGTATCCTTGGTCTGCCTATTGAGCGCCCCAAGAGTTTGTCTCTTGAGAAGATCATTGAGCTGGCCAAATAGACGCACCATATCTATACATACGAATCGCTGTACTACACAATTGAGTTACTTACTGTGTGTGATCAAGGTGATATAGACTGATAATGGAAAAGCCACTACAAAACAACAAGCCTACAATTCATTAACATCAATACTAGATGTCATCTAACAAACAGTGTAATGTCAATTCATTATACATTAGTATTCTATTAGCTATAGAGAACCCAGCCTACAGTAGTCAAACTGTCACATGCCTTTTGACTCGTCGATACCATTGCAGTCGTAACTTTCTATTAGTCTTCTCCGCTTCTTAATAACACTTTTTAGTACCTTCATAAAACTATGCTTCTTACATCCTACCCCTTAGTGCCCCATCTGGACTATACCTCACTGATAGCACTATATCATCGGACTCAAAATTCCAAACTCGTAATTAGCTACACATATCAATGGTGGACCAACGTAACAATCGGTACAACGATAACAACAATGAGAATAATGACGCCGGCACTCAGACATAGGCGCATCTTCATGTCCTTCCACCACATCTGCTTGCGAACACGGTTGGCACCACGACGAAAGCCCTGAGCAGACACAGCAAGGTTATCTGTCTTATCCTGAAGCGAGTCAAGGCGCTCTCCACGCTCTGCCACCTTGTTGATGTTTTCTCTCATGATTCCAACCGTGTCATCAATTTGCTATGTTAGTATGCATACGAGGACACAAGTAGCAGCACTGAACATTTGCCAACGGTGTTTGAGCACAACTGTATCACTACTAGAGTCGTTGTATATGCCGGTGACCACCGCAAATAGCGTTCAAACGCGCTTTGCACCAGGATATGAACACCCAAACATCATGCTGATGCCAGTCATAGTCTCTTCAAAATACTCACTGCCTGGATGGCGGCCGTTTTGGACGCACCCTGAGCCCCAGTCTGGGGGATATACGGATCGTATGGGACGCTCGAAGACATGATATCTGATATTCAGTCTCAGCAAAGCACAGTGGACAAGCGAACTAGGCGTAGCGGTACAAGTGGCTGAGGGAGAAGGCGAAGGTCATCCGGAATCAACGGGTAAGGGTGCGGTTTGTCGGATATCCTTGTATCCGTCTAGAGTGTCAAATTTATAGTGAAGCGACGGGCTCAGAGCATCTCCTGGCATCTCTTACCTTCTTATCAATCACTCGGCAAGTCTAGCTCATGCTCTCACACGTTCGTCGGCTAGCCATGAGCACAATGTCGAGTCACGAGGCATGGGGCCCTACGGCCAAGACCATTGCATCCAAGATCAACGAATCCTTTGCACCCAAACACTTCGAGCTATTCAACGACTCGCACAAACATGCGCATCATGCTGCGATGCGCAACTCGTCCAATATCACCGAATCGCATTTTCGGCTCGTCGTTGTTTCCGACGCCTTTGCAGGCAAGCCCCAGCCAGCACGCCACAGAATGGTTTACTCCCTGCTCAAGGACGAGATGTCTGCTACTGACGGTGTCCACGCGTTACAGTTGACGACAAAGACTCCCGAAGAATGGTCCCGCGTCCATTCTGCTTAGTTCACATGATCTGTTCGTCAATGAACATATCAGGGTTGGTGACAGTCTCTAGTACCCTGTACTAGTAGGTTGTGAAATGCAAATGACCCAACCTGACAACCTCCCATCACGACATTAGCGTTGTGGTGCAATGTTCTACACCGATGAAGTCTTATACGGGCGATCACACACGGGCCTTAGCATTGCATGGGTATTGGCTACTCTCGATACCTCGAGTCGACGAGTGCCTCGACGCCAGGTTGAAGCTGTGTCGGTCCCGGTCCTGTGCGAACAGCTCGCCCAGCCGGCCTACCCCATGTCTCTTCGGCTTGTTGCAACGCTGCTTCATGGCACAGCAATAATATACGAGTGTCAGATCAGATATTTTTCAGGTGAGCTACGATCGCAGGTGTTGCGAGGTCTCTCGCTAATTTTCAGCTCAAGTGTCTTCATCATTTGCTCGCCTAAGTGTCCGTGATTCTCTTCAACATGTAATGGAACGCAAACGCAAGCGGTACGCACCTCGTCTTTGTCTATACTGGAAAACTGCTAACAACAGTGTAGAGACTTCCCACATGTCAGATGATCCATCTTTTGACGTCAGTAATCTCCTGCCTCCCCTCGACGATGCTCAGTGGTGGCCGCAGTCTAGTCTCATCACTCCGCCAAACTCGTTCTGCAACTCGACGACAATCTTTGCTCCCTTGGAACCCGTCATGCCGCATCCGTCAATTAATGACTACGCAGATGACGGTGAAGACAATGGCGACGTCGGATTTTGGTTTGATGGTCAGGGAGACATCCATATGTCGATGGACTCTCCTCCCAGCACTCCAGTTGGTCAGGTCCTGCCAGATTCCCTCGTCAACTCACCTATTCGTCTAGAGGATGTTCCACAGCAACGACGTGTACGTCGGCAGCGGTTTGACCCCAACACAATGCGCTCGGCTGCAGCTATACGGTCTGATGAGCAGGGTTACGTTGTACGTATGTTTGAAGATAAGTTTCGTCATGCGCTGGCGAAGCACTCGTATCATTCTGGTGTCATTGACGTTTGTGTTCGACGGATCGGTGCTCCATTTGACGTTTTGGTTTCCAAAGTTTGCGGCAACAACATGTTAACGGCTCCTCGGTCTGTGGCGGAGCCTGTTACTGGAGGAGATCAGTACGAAGATGAAGACGATGTTGACGATTTGGCATTTGTCGACTTCAGCAAGTTGACTCCGGAAATTGCACGTGCTACTATTGACCGTCTGTCCAACCGCATGCGATCGTCAGACCTTCAGTTCGGCTCGTGGGCACGAGGCGATTTCCCATCGAGCCCCATTCAAGTTAGCGTTGGTCGTCGCCCGTCGATGGCGCACTGGCCTTACTCATCACAAGCAAGCAATGCTGTAACAGATTTTGAGAACTTGGATGGTGTTAATATGTCGTTCTCGTCCGAGTTTGCAGCTGACGAAGAAGACATAGTTAACATGGTCGATGTGCGAGGAGCCAAAATCCTCAACAAACTGACAAGCATGGGAGGCCGTGGTTCTTTCTCGCAACTGGCTCTACCGACTTGTACACCATCTGAGGCAGCATTACGGTTGTACGATGTGCTTTGGTTGGCTCAAGCTGGCTGTATCAAAGTGCGGCAGCGTGAACCATTTGGTAGCATTACAATATCATATCAAAGAATGCTACAATCTTAAAAAGACGTGGATCCACTATGGTGAGTAGAGCACATCTATGAATTTGTATACTATAGATAAGTTCAAACAAGTCAGTTTCTTAGCCACTATCATAGCATAACTGTTCTTCTAGAGTGAGTGAGTTGGAATCAAAAGTTCTACAGTTATCCATCGTACTACAGTTGGACAGTTGACAAGAACATTAGCAAGTCATTTTGGTCTTGATAGATGGCAAACTCTTTGGTAAACTCTTTTTTGAGCTCAACTACATGAATTACAGGACCTTCGGGTGGATGCCGTCCAATTAACATGATTCGTCAAATTTGGTTCAGGTACGTCAAACACAAATATACAACAGCTTAGGCCTTGGCAACGGCCTTCTGAACAGCGTGACGACGCTGCTTCTTGAGCACAAGAACCTGGAAGCGCTCGAAGTCGGTGAGCTCTCGTCGGCGTTCCCGCTGGGCAATCTTCTTGGCCCATGATGAAGCAGCCCACTTGGCGTCGATGTCGGCAGCCTCCCACTTCTTAGCGACAGCAGTGGATCCGGCAGCAAGGGGTAGCTTGGGGACAACAAGGCGGGTCAGAACAACGTGGGCGAGAGCGACGGCCTGACGAGGGACACCAGTCTTGGGTCCATCAACAAGGACACGCTTGTGGTCGACAATCTCGACAATAGTGGCGAGCTTGCCAGCGTAGTCACCCTTGGAGATAAGGACGACCCGGCCGAGCTCGACGTAACGCCAGTTGGCAGCCTTCACGGTAGTCTGTGACATTTTTGTTGGTGGTTTCGACTGTGATGGGATGAAGATTGGTGATACTCAAAAGTCAACGCGAGTTGTAGAGCGTGAAATTTGGGTTTCCGAATTAGGAAGGTATCTCTTAGTTGGGCATTTGCCTATAGGCGACAGCCTTTCTGTGACTGTGACTTCCCAAATAGGAAGGTCTGTCTGTCTGTGTTTTGGAAGCAGCACAAAACTCTCCTAACCCTGGGGCGCTTGCCTATAGTTTGCTTGACAAACTCCACTCCTTTCAATTGTATACACTTTGAAATGGTAAGTTAGTGAACACACTCCTTGCACACACTGTGATGCTATAATTTGCGATTGAGTGCCTCAGGATCTGAATATCGCCTATTCATTATAGAC
Organism: Sugiyamaella floridensis; assembly: GCA_030556845.1. Classification (NCBI taxonomy): domain Eukaryota; kingdom Fungi; phylum Ascomycota; class Dipodascomycetes; order Dipodascales; family Trichomonascaceae; genus Sugiyamaella; species Sugiyamaella floridensis. Next base: position 327,063 of record JAKTUT010000002.1, on the reverse strand, counting down.
CTGAGTCGACATGCGACCAATATTTCTCTGATCTGTGCTCTAGACTTCATAGTACTGTAACTAACTCATTAGGTAACTGTTACTGTGAAAGCTTGCTTTCACCTTTAAACAGTGAATGAATACGGGGATTCTGAACGCATGTAGAGGTATTCAAGTAACTGTATCAACTTGGAGATGCTGCGTTGGATGGAGCTATTCGTAGTGTCGTAGAAGATTTTGGTGATGATGTCCGCTGTCGTGTAGGTTGAAAGGATACTGCAGTCTTGTTAGTTCCAAAGGTTCTATTCTACACCTTTTTACGTACATTTTGCTACATTAGCTTTGAATATATGACGACGATTACATTGCACCATCCACTGATCGGTTTGGTCGTCTACTATTCTCTACCAACTTCCTTAATGTCATTCCATCCAATTCAATTCAAACCTCTAGGTCTAATTCTATTTTTCCAATGAATGTCTCATAGCGTTTTATAAGTAGTCATAACGCCGCCAAAAACACAAAAAATCAATAAATACCCGCCTAGTCTCAATGGTAACTGTTGGCTGGCGGAGGTATGCTATACCAATACACGGTCGGCATAGATGGGGGAGCAGCAGTGTGTCTGAAGTTGGACTGTGTGACCATATGACCCCCAGAGTAGTACGCTGCTTGTGCTTGCTGTTGTGGGGTCATTGCGTAAGCTGCCGCCATATCAGGTCGAGGCAGTGTCCACTGTCCCTCGTAGGGTGGTTGGCCATACCGGCGATCTGGCGTACCGAAAAGCTGGGAAGTTGCCAGTCCATACTCTGGTATTTGGTGAGCAGACATCAATTTCGGTGATCGCTGTTGATCGCGATGCGTGGGACCAACACGGGGCGAACCAGAAGATGCAGCAGTAGTGGCCGCTTGAGGCGATAAAGGACTGCCCTTCGTGTCGCCATTAACAGCGCACATCCAGATTCGTGTCTTGTACATGCGAAACAGGTCGCGCACTAGGTCACGGAAATCAATGCGGTGTGACGCAGTATAGAAGAATGTCAACTTGCGACGGTCCCATTGGTACTCGGCGTCAAGTACAGACATCTGAAGGGCCTTTTCTTTAACCTTTTGGACACACATGGCCAATGCCTTCTCTTCATCTGCCTGCTTTGTAGCAATCTGCTGGATCTCATTATTCTGAGCAAAGCGCAGTATCTGCTTGGGCATTGTAATGCCTGGAGCAGACGGAGCAGCAGAGCTGGTCGTTGATGAACTGCCACTACTATTACCAACAGCTCCACTACTCAGCGTTGGGCTATGCTGGAGTACCGCCAACTGCTCTTGGTGTCGGCGGTACTTAAGAGTAGCAGCCTCTTCAAGTGTTACATGGTCCTTGACCACTCTACCCAAATCACGGCCTCTATCAGCATCAACGATAACCAGATCGTTGACCTTGACCGTCAGGCTTGATGTTTCGGGAATGAAAAACACGTCAATACGGCCAGCTTTGAACTGTACAAAGTAGAGCTTGCGACTAGGGATTGACACCATATTGGCAATGTCAGCCGCCAGCAGCGGCGGAGAGCCAGGAATAGAGTCCACATCACCAGATAATATCGACTCCATGAGAGCATTGCGGCCGCGTGGATCGTGTATAAAGTACTCGTCAGTAGCAGACATCACAGCAGGAGCTTGCTTCATAGGACTGGTTGCCATCTCAGGGCGTCTCTCAGGAGAAGATGCATCACGGGTCTCTGGGGCCGGTGGCTCCATGTGCGGTTCACCGGCATACGAGTGTCTTCTTGATGCAGTGCCAAACCAAAGTGAAGAACCACCTGGAGGAGAAGATCCTCGAGGTTGAGAGACCTGACCAATTGCTCCATGGATGGAGCTCTGGCGGTGGTGTGATATGTGAGCTGACGAATCCGGGCCCTCATAGTAGGCGCTGTGATGGGGTGGCATTTCATGGTCATCGATCAAAGCATCATCAATAGCACTTCCTTCTTCGTTGAAGGAACCCAGCTGACGCTGTTGTGCTGACAGCAGGGATGGTGGGGCATAGCCGTGAGATATGCTGATGCTGCGGAAGTTACGTGCTGGAGGAGACCTGGACATTCCCAAGTCATCGGCCCTTTTAGGAGACTTTTGCACGTCGGTGTTCCACACTGATGTAGTAGCAGACGGTTTAGAAGCGAGCCAGCGGTTCGTGTCCGATACGATGGACCCTACCGAGGGATTCGATGCCGCCAGCGACAAACGTGGCATGTCCGGGCCGGGGAGAGCAAAGGCAGAATCCGGATCAAGGAGACGTGGACGAGACGAGAACTCGGCAGCATATGAGGGACGTCGTGAAGAAGCAGCCGACAGGCCACCCGGAAAGGTCAGACCAGATTGGGCCATGAAGTCTCGAGGGAATGAGGATCCAGGCCTCATATTTTCTGTGGGTATCTGCCACTGCCGGGGAGGAGAGCCATCCGACATTGGAAGTCTAAATGTAGTGTCAAAAGGGTTGTAGTAGTAGTAGGAGTCGTAGTCGTAGTCCAAGAAGATGCAATGGGCTCAGGCGACTTGGTCTGTAGAAATCAGGCGATCCAAAAAAGAATAGCGTAGATGGGAACAATTGGCGCTAAGCCAGCACAATAGGCTAGGGATCAGTAAGCGAATCAACAATTGAGTCGGGCGATATGGGCGAGTACTCGAGGTATCGGGTCACCAAGACTGTGATAGTTGATACAAAGGTTGTTTGTGACAGTTCAGTGATTTCAGTGATAGGGTGATACAAAAAACGACTGCTTGCGGTGGATAAACAGATCTAAAACACCAACAATGCGTACAGCTGTCAATAGGCTATTAGGCAGTGGTGTGTAGCGATAGTGTCGGTAGTCAAGTGTTGTCGGAAATCGAGGATTGCTGGGTGGTCGGGTTTAAGCTCAAGATTTGATGAGGTGACAGGGCGGGCCACGACACGCAGAGACGAGACGGGGTAAGCAGGGGGGGGGGGGCAAACCAGGTGAGGATTAGACGTGGGTAAAGGTAGGCGGGGCGCCACTAACACAGCGTTCAAAACGACCTGACGGACTTGGATAACGCGTGAGGATTGTTAGGCAGCGGCCACCAAGGCAGGATCACACAAAGTACAAGGAAGAAGACAGGTAAAACACAAGAGAAATCCGGGGTTGGCCCCAAATGACGGTTGCTTAGGGCGTGGTTTCTTTTTGGCAAAAGCAAAGGCGGGGGGAGGGTCCCGTGAGCAGGAGAATGTGGGGAAAGGGCGGGGTAACTGGGCGGGGAAGGAGGAGGAGTGGTCAGTGGCCTTTGCCAAGGATGGTGGCTCTATGGGTAAGACGGATATAGTGATGCACCGAACCGATGGAGAGGGCTTGATGTTAACAATAGACAGTAGTAATAACAATAGACAGGCTCATTGATGTGTTTGGGGAGATCAATGTGCCGGGTGTAACTTTGTAAACTTGTTGTGGAGGTTATAGTGGAGGTTGTAGTGGTGATGGGCCACTCCGATGGGAACCCTCAACGGTGACTGCTACCAGTGCTCACGAGATCAATCGGTGAGGGGAAACGGTCCACGATTTCTCCTAGCCTCTTTCCCAATTGTCACTATTGCCTACTGCGGCTTAAGGCTTGTTGAAATTGAAAGTTGGAGGTATGTAGGTAGTGAGAGGTATGGTGATTCTAACACGATATTGGCTGTATAAAGATGACATGTATGGTGTGATAGTTTATGGGTTGTGTAGTGTATGGTATGGTAATGTATGAGATGCGTACTGTATGAGATGAGCAGTGTATGAGATGAGCAGTGTATGAGATGAGTAGTACATACTGAGTAGTGAGTTACCCAGTAGTGACGCTAAAAAATGCCTTGCTCACACTACAGTGGCTTCTGTTTGATAGTCTCTACTATCAATCGTGCCAATACAGAGCATCTACCAGAAAATTGTACCATATCAGCACATCCGAAGCAACCTAATTAGTACTTAGTATTGCCTGTTCTGTATGACTACGAACTCGTGCAATGATTATGGCAGCTACAACATCATAACCGTGTATGCGATAAAGCGCCATTTTAAGGTGACGTCTAGTGGTAGCAATGGCATCAGGCCATCTCGAGGCATCAATGATAGCTCTTGTTCACTTCTGCATCTTATCATCACTGTCATCTAGCAAAAACAGAATCTGATCAACTTACTTTCCTTTGTTTCTCTCCGTTTGTCTGTTCTGAGTACCTTGTCCATCTAGTTGCTCAGGACAAAAATGCGCATACCCGGTTAACCGCCATTCCCTCATCTTCTGTTTTACCCGGATCTCCACTTTCGTACAGTTGATAGCAGCAGTGCTTTCATTGCACGCCTTAACTTCTCTCTCTTGCCACTCACCCCAAATTCCACCATGTCTGACAGCCCGCAGAACGAAGACGCCGTCAAGCCCGACATTAAAAATGAGGCCGAGCACATCAACATCAAGGTCACCGATGCCAACACTGAGATTTTCTTCAAGGTCAAGCGCACCACGCCTCTGCGTAAGATGATTGACGCGTTTTGCAAGCGAACAGGCAAGGACCCTAAGGCTCTTCGTTTCCTCTACGATGGAGAACGTATCTCTGAGCAAGACACACCTGAAAGCGTAAGTTTTACGAGACAATGAGGTCTACAGTCTTCTGAAAACTAACACACAGCTGGAACTGAGCGACGGAGACATTATCGAGGCCGTCAACCAGCAGGTTGGAGGCTCCCAGTAGATAATTCAAAATCTAAAGGACTACTTTGGTAGTTGACGACCAAGTTTAATGCGTTTAGTGGACTAATTATGTCTATGTGGGTGCTTTGGGACGGTTCTAATTCCTAGATTCAGTATCATGAACCGTAATCTGTTCGATGACACACGCTCGAGTCACACTCCAACGCAACACTACTGGACGTCATCTGACCTCTCGAATTAACTGTTCTCAGCCTTAATAATAATTAATTATATCCACTGAAGGGTCGCTAATCATCTTTGAAGCCAATCCTCTGTCCTTGACATGTCGAGTAGCGGCTCACCATAGTCGTATGCTGTCTCTTTCTCAGCATTGTTTCTCTGTCCTTCCTTCTATGTCTTAAATTCCTTTGTCATGAACGACCTCCTATCTCTAGACTTTCTTTGGACGCCTCCGCTCGCAACTCTCTCTTTTCGCTCTTCCCATCCCTCTCTCCTTCACTACATATCTATATTCGCTAGAACGTCCTAACTTGGCCTCCTCATCAAATGATTCCCGTCCCGCGACTCTGGTTGCGCCATGGCATCAAGCTTCTTCTGGCCGTCGGCCTCTTATCGTTGATGGTACTATTTGTGGATGTATATTTCAACTTTCTGCCCACGTCTGTCCACACAAACCTACCACTACTGCATCCGTCGGCAGTCATTGTAGACGTGGCTGTGGATACTTGTATGACAGTTACAGGCTGTACGAGCTCCGAGGGCTGGACCCAGGTGCCCAAAAACCTGTTTCTTAACTATAACTGGGTGAAGAAGGGCTTTGTCAGTTATAAGTGGGTCCACGATAACGAACTGGACGACGACAGTCGCGTTGTGCTGGACGTAGCGGTTGGCTTTGGATCAGAGCTTCCTGCATATGTCCGCAACGACGTTGGCGAGTTTGCTCACATTGAGCCTTCTGCTGTCACTTCAGAGGATGCTGCCAAACGTGGTTGGATTATCAAACGTGGTCAAGCTGGCCTGTGGGTTCGCTATGGTAAGTTCCATCGCACAGATACAATCACGGCTGTCGACGTCTTGTTTGGTAGCGACGCAGTTGATCCACGTCGTGGATGGCAGCTTCGCGATGGCGCCCTTTTTGGTAACACTGATTCTGTATACCCGCGTATTTCGATTCGCAAAGGCGCGCCACAGGACGGGTCGTCAGCTCTGGACGGCCAAGCATCTGCCCAGCTCAACAGGCCTACTCTTAAAGTTCGCAAAGACGGCAAGTTCAAGATCCTGCAAATTGCAGACCTTCATCTATCTACCGGCGAAGGTGAATGCAGAGATCCGTTCCCTCCAGAGGAAGCTGCTATCTGTAAAGCCGATCCGCGAACAATCGATTTCGTGTCACAAGTACTGGACTCTGAGAAGCCAGACTTCGTGGTTCTCACTGGCGACCAGGTATTTGGATCTACTGCTCCCGATTCAATGACGGCCCTATTAAAAGCCGTGGCACCTTTGATTGACCGCGAAATCCCGTATGCCGCTGTCAACGGTAATCATGATGCTGAGGGCTCGTTGTCAAAGGAAAGCATTATTACTACTCTGTCCAGCTTACCGTTTTCATTGACGCAGATGGGTCCAGAAGAGATCAACGGAGCTGGTAACTATGTTCTTACAGTCGAAGCTCCCCAGAGTAAACACCCAGCCATCACCATGTACTTCCTTGACTCGCACACCAAGGTTCCTCAACCAAAGGGGGGACCTGATTTCCAGCATATCCAGCAGTCACAGCTCGAATTCATTGAAAACGAGCATACGCGCTTGAAGCCGTCCATTGACCAATATTCTCATATCCCCTTGGCAATGGCATTTTTCCACATTCCTCTACCTGAGTACCGCAAAGCTCAAGTACAACCGATTGTTGGCCAGTTCCGTGAGGCAGTAATTGCTCCTGTAGAGGATACGGGAGTTCGCGATACACTGGCCGGACTGGGCGTGTCGGTGGTGTCTGTGGGCCATGACCATGCCAATGACTACTGCCTTTACGATACTAAGGAAGAAGATGACTCGAAGATCTGGCTATGTTACGGAGGCGGAGTGGGCGAGGGAGGCTATGGAGGATATGGGGGCTACATCCGACGCATGCGTGTTTATGAGGTAGACACTCAGTCGGGTTCTATTAAGTCTTGGAAGCTGACAAGAGATGCTCCTGAGACGCGTCTTGATGAACAGACTCTTGTTAAGAGCGGTAAGCCTCTGCCACTGGAAGACTCCTGCTGAGCAGCTTTGCCGCTGGTCAGCAGAGGAGTGATTTTTTAGGCAATCTAATAGACCTTTTTGTGCCCCTTGCGTGTTGAAACTGGTGACTTGACATGTGTCAAACTTACACTGTAAAATCTCTTTTATTATTTGTTATATTGAGTATGGTTTAACGGTTCATGACGAGGCTAGCAGAGGGCATTGTGGGAGAGCTCGAAACCTGTAACTTGATTGTACACCACACCATTCTTCTACTGTATTGAAGATAATATGCACAAACAGCATATCACATGTTAAGAAAGATTTTAGCATTATTTCTGTTGATACTGGTTCGTGAGAGAGTGCTTCCATATGACAACTGTCTGTTGCGCTAATGGAGCCACCCGAACCCTAGACCATATACTGTTGAGATGGATAGGGTTGGGGTACTTCAGACATTGATATTTAGACTAGCGAGCTAACTGTGGGAAAGCTCCTCCTTATATACTTGAGCTATAGCGACGGTTCATGCACGAAAATTCAAGGCGTTTTCTCCGAAGGCATTTCCCGCCTCGTATTCGTGCCTAAGGTGTCTCGTATTCTTCTCAGGCGTGTCCCAAAGCGTCTTTATACAGGAGCTTGGCCAATGGCCTCTCAATCGTGGGGTTAGCTGCTTGAAGCCGTTCCTATATCAGGGTTAGGTGATAAGTCTCTTACCTTTAACATATACGATATAGCGACAAGTCGTTTTTGTTGTAATCTGCACACTCACAAGATCCTCAAAGCGTAGTCTTTATCAGTGGAAAACGGTCTGTTTGCTCCTTTACCTAACGACTCGATTGTCTGGAAAAGTCGTTCAACTAGTTTGTCTGCTCCCGCAGGCCAAAAATGAGGCGCCATGGCTATTCTTACCGATTCCACTACATCTGCTAAGCAGGCCATACAATGGACTCTGACAGTTCCACAACTGAAAAACGTTCTTCGTCAGTTCGGCCTATCCACTACGGGACGTAAGTCAGATCTTCAAGGACGTTTGGAGAGTTTTCTAGATAATGCTATCCGGCAGTCGTACGATCGACGCGTAGGTGAAGTATGTGAGTCGGTCATTAACGAGGTCGAGAACCGAAGTACCGGCTGGGCTCGGACCCCACGAAACCCACCAGCATCGTCTGCAAGTTACGGTCGGACGGTGTACATGAACGCTACGGAACCGACTTACACCGAGGCCATCAACACAATACGACACTCTGTCAGCTCAGAGTTGACGGCTGCTAAGATCACCAGTCTAAACTTCGTCGAAAGCCCATTCTATGACCTTGGACTGCCTCTACATAACCCTCTAGTGTTTTCTCCACCAATTCCTGAAAAGCTGATCCGGTCAGTGACCTTTTGGTTGACGGAAGAGCAGTCTGCTCAAATCAAATCGGGCCAACGACAGGTGTTTTTCATGTCTCAGCAGTATACAGGACCTGACAGCACACAGCTCGTTTATTTCCCTCTATACACCGAACTCACTGTCAACAGCGAATCGCTTCCAACGGCCGTCACCCGTGGTATTAAGGGAAAATCTGGAAGTACCCCTCCTCCCGATATCACTGAACAAATCAAGCGTGCATTGTCATCACGGTATGCACGACATCATACCGTCGATATTGCTATTCAACTGGCTAGCAAGGATGCCATAAAAGGCGCAGATGACCCCCGAAAAATGACACTCGCAATGGCCGCATACCTAGCAGTCCCTCATTCGCTCGATGAGATTATCGAGCAGATAAAAAGCAGGCCCCGCATAGCTAAAGCCATGGCTACCGCATTGATTCTAGAGGCCAATCAAGATGACGATATTGTGGCAACGAACATGATACATACAATTAAGGATCCCGTGTCATTTGCTCGCATCGAAGTGCCCATTCGGTCCGTGACCTGTCAGCACATTGACTGCCATGATGCTAAAACATTTCTGCAACTTCAACAACAAGCTCCAACCTGGACCTGTCAAGTATGCAACAAAGTCATTCGTTTTGAAGATCTGGCTGTGGATGAGTTCATGCAGGAGATTCTGGATTCTTTACCGCCTGGCGCAGAAGAAATTGAGGTCTTTCCGGACGGCACCTGGAGGCACCATGGAGATATAGATGATCCGGATAGCGATAGTGATGAGGGCATGCCTGAGCATCTGAGGCGGATGACTGGTCGCTCTGAATCACAGACAGCACCAAGCTATGAGGTTATCAGTTTGGACGACTCTGATGACGAGATTGCAGATGCGGCAGCCGACACTGGGCAGTCTTTGCCTGCAGTATCAACTTTAGGATCATCATCGTCAGCACGACCTGAAACTACGCCTGCTGCTTCGGTGGCAGAAGCCTCGGGTGATAGCACTGATGAGGATGAGATGACGGCAATTATGCGCCAATACCGTAACGCTTCGCAACCGGTTACAAATGAATCAGATGGTGCAGAACTACTGAATAACCTTGCTGGCTCTCAGTCTCCATATGGAGTATCCTCAGTCCCTCCCAAAGACGCCAATTCCAACGGCTTTCCTGATTCCATATGGACTGAGGGCTCGATATTGTTCCCAGCTTCGCACGACCAAGAGTCGTCCCCAATGGGTGACAACTTCCCGTTTGATAATGCGCGACAGGCATCTGTAACTAGCTGGGCAAGCTCGCGAAGAAGTTCATCGGCGTTCCCGCCGACTGGCGATAGCTCGCTAGCTTCTGTCAACTGCAGTGTTCTCGATTTGCCGTCGTTGGCATCATCGGGGGAAAGAATGGCTTCGCCTGGTATCATACGAGCTAGTCAGCTGCTCCCCAGTGTACGATCCACGCCTCCTATTAGCGGTACAACGCCAACACCGTTGACGCCGGCGTCTAGTGTACTACCGGCCGTTCCCGAGCTCAGTACCAGTCAGCGGTCCCAGAGTACCCCTCAGTTAATGATTCGTCCTAAGATCGTCCCCACGAGGAGCTTTATTACGAATGGGACTCTACCTCCACTGGGGAATGGTACTCCAGTAACGAACTCGTCGTCACGCTCGCAGGTCAACATTCGGTTGCCCCATAGAAGCGCTGCTGATCTTGATGAAGAACCACCTCGAAAGCTACCACCATGGAGGAACTCGCGTTGGCAGGACAGACAGGCACCATCCAACACGAGTAGTGACATGGTGATTGATCTGACTCTATCAGACGATGACTGATAAATGATATATATAGCATGTAATGATTGACGAAGTCATAATGAATGGTATGAATTGTACACTACTATGGGATTCCTGGGATTCCCGTAGCCGTAGCTTTACGGTAGTTGATATAGTCAATGCCAAAGAACTGGGTGAGATGATGTTCTTCGAATTGGATGCGTTTGTTGAAGAAGCGCCATAGTACTACGGCAAATACTAGAGTCGAGAAGGCACTCCCCATGAAGATTTGCAGACCGACCGCCCAGTAGAAATAGCCAAAGTACGATGGATGACGAACAAGACTATAGACTCCTGTAGTCACTAGTTGATGTTCCTGTTGTTTACTGCGCTGAACGACGTGGGAGAAGTTTGACTTTGCGTGTATCATAGCCAGACTGCGCACCGTTTGTCCACCGACAATGAGGATAAGTCCCAGGCCAGTCACGTAAGGATTAGAGTGCAACTTGGGAACTCTGCGACCTAGAGCAAAAACTTCGATCATGGCAACGACATGGGCCAGTATGTATGCGAGTCCATTGTTCAGGAGGAAGGCTAGAAGGTTAGCAAGGGATCATGGAGCGAGAAAGCGAGAATCAGCAACACTTACAATTTAGTAGCAGCTTGGACGTGTTGTACCGAGCAGTGATGTAGAACTCTAGGAAATGGAACAGTGACACAAATATAGCGTACCAGGCCAATTGCGGGTACCAAGAAACATAGTCGGTGAGAAGAACGAGGGTCAGACTTGAGAACAGGATGCCACCAAGTGCAGCGGATATCAGAGCAGCTCGGGCCTCATTGTATGCCGGTGGCATACGGATAGATGTCACTGGCACGGTCTGTTCTTCTGAAGACGTCGTCATTGTTAGTCTAAAGCCGGGTGTTCATATGCCATGCTTCAGGGCCCGCTTTATATATGTCAGAGACAGTGATGAATAAATTGCCTATTGTGGAACAGACAATCACCTTGCATGCATGAGCTCAGGACGGAATAGTGACAGTGCATTTTTGAGGCATCCCATGACAACAGAGAACACGAATACATGACAGGTGTGCTCCTGTGAAAAGAAAAGGAGGTAAAAAAGTGTTAATCCGATTTAGTAGTAGAGTTTGGAAGCCGCTGGTACAGATTGGTACTGGCTGTAATATGCTTTGTATACTGTAAGCATATGCCAAGGATACAGTTCCTGGTAATACAACAATAGCCGGTGATAGTCCACAACTCTGAAAGAACTGACTAACCAAACCTGCTGTAAATACTCGCAATAGCTGTATTATCCTCTATAAGTACTATGAAATCTGCCGTTGTAATTGATTTGTGGGTCTCGGTTCACACCGCATCCCCCCTCCTTCAACATCTCTATAGCCGTTCGGCAGCCAGTCCTAACCTGCGTACTATATACCACTCTCCACTACATACCATTTCACTGACCACTACCAACGAACTTTGACAATGCCAGGAACCGCAGTGGAGGAGACAGCATACACAACGGCATCGCATAAGCTCGTAGCATCGGCTAGCCTGGACCTGTTGCTGCTGGAGATGGTGCCATTGGCGCGTACTGTCGTAGAGACGCTCATCGGTTCAGCACCTGACGACGACGTGTACTTCCGTATAGAGGGCTATGGATACCAACTTGGTCGTGGCCTAGCACAGATCTTTACACGTGAGCGTCCATGGTTCACTGAGCGATTGGAAATTATGAAGTTTGTGTGCAAAGAGCTATGGATCATTCTGTACAAAAAGCCCATCGACAACCTCAAAACGAACCACCGCGGCACTTATGTTCTGATAGACAGCAAATTCAAGTACTGCCAACGCATGAGCACGTCTTTTGGACCGCAAGAAACGCTCAAACGCGCTACTCCGTACTTGTGGTTTCCTGCTGGCGTTATCCGAGGAACTCTGGCAGCATTGGGTATCGAAGCCACTGTTACCTTTGATGCTGTTGAGCTACCAGCTGTGACATTCAACATTCATACTGAGGGGTCATGAGGAGCAGGCTACTGCTTGCTTTCATGCCCGCAATCACCCTATTTATCATGCCTTTTTCCAAGGTGTACAAGTGTACAGAGCCAAAGTGAGACGGAATAACAGGGCGCACACAAGAGCAACACCCGTTATCATAAGGACCGACCATGGTAACTATAGGAAGCATCCTTGGTTCGTCATATCAGCTTACCTATAGGTTGTCGTCCAAGTCGGGTCTGTGCAACCAAGGGTATGCCGGTCTCACTAATCCCCCTTCGTCATGTTACCTCTCCGAATGTACAAGGAAGTGTATTTACATCTACAGTATGTACAAATGCAATAAATATCAAGCGTTAGTTTTCCACAATCTGCACATCGCAAGGTCGATACCAATCAGGAGCACTGGCAGGGGATATGTGTACTGAAGAAGTGTCGAACTGCTCGATATGGAGCTCAATCAAAACACGGCCACCCTTGGCACCAGAAAAACGTCGATACTCATCGGAAATTGATGCCAAATTCCAGCCCTGAAGACGGCGCAAACACCCTATAACAGTACCTGTGCGGTGTCGGCCCATTCCGCAGCATACCAACAGAGGATAGTTTGCTTTGTTCATGATGATGTCCAGCGCATCCACAATCGACGACTCGGTGAGTTGATCCCACGGGTTTCCACCCTCGGCTACTACGCCCAAATGATGTAGCTCAATGTCATGGTCGTCAGCAAAGCCGAGGAACTGATCTGAGGGGTCTTCGACTGCTAGCCAGATGATTGTCTTGAGGTGCAGACCTTCAAGAAATGGGAAGTTAATGGATGCAGGTTGGCCACTCCGGTATAACTGGCGCTCTGCGGGAGCAAAATTGAGAGGAGGTACAAGCCGAAGAGGCGGAGGTCGTGTGATTTCCTTGGGTGACATGATGATTCGTGGGGGCTATGTGTTAGTTTGAGGCGGGTCACAGTGTCTTGAGATGTTTTTTCCGGCACACGACGTGTAAATAGGTTCGCTAGATCTGATGCACTAAGCAGATACCAAGACTGTAAGTGAATACCGGACCGTTAAGCTGGACACAAAACCGCCTTTGACACTGTCGTCTCCCCGGTTGCCTACAGTGAACAGGAAGAAGCCGAGAGTGGAACTGGCTAAGTGAATATATGCTGGAAATCCACGTGCGCGGCTAAATTTGGTAGATACTTGTTAGGGCCAGCAGAATGACAACTAGGACTTGTACGCGCCTGTCGACTTAGCCATTGAGCCATGCCACCTAAGAAGACGAGCATCAAGAAGAAGGAGTCGGTGACCCGGTCATTTGACGTAGCGTCGGCCGATGTGGGAAAGGTGCTGACGCGTGTTCTCAGCAACTACGGTGAATCGTCCACTGTGCGTACCAAGCTAATGGATAGCTTTCTACTGTTCCTGGTGTTGCTGGGCGTCCTTCAGTTTGTCTTTTGTATTGTTGTTGGCACATTTGTAAGTATTATGAGTTGTTTGGCGGATACAGTCTAACTTTGTAGCCCTTTAACGCCTTTCTAGGAGGTTTTGCTGCCACGGTTGGACAATTTGTGCTCTTGGCTGCTCTGCGCATTCAGACCAACCCCGGAAACAGCATTGAATTCTCTCACATCTCACCCGAGCGCGCATTTGCCGATTTTGTGTTTGGCTCGCTGCTATTGCACTTCATTGTGCTCCACTTCATCAATTGAAGGAAACAAAACAAGCAACATTATTGGAGCATAAAAAATTGTATTGATGCGGTTGTTATAGATGGATTGAGGGACTTTGTCGGTCAGAACATTACCGGAAGACTCTCAGGGCCCAATCAATGGAATTATGAATGTTCAATGCCAGTTACGTTACGTGAGAAGAGTATCTAATGGAGTAGCAGCAGTGAGAAACTGTACGGATAGCTAACCATAATACGAGCTTCACCAAATATATGTATGGACTGTGACGCAGTAGTAAGTTAACAAGAACCACTCCATCATTAGCTGTCTCATTCCGTAAATCACTTCTCATAGTTGAGGTTGAGGATGTTGTTAGGTGTCAATCGTAAATTGATGGTCTACGAAATGATACAACAACAGCCAGTTGAGGATTCCTTGGGCTCGGATGTAGAGCCATATGTTCTGGGGGACGTATCATCTCTGTGTGAAGCCTGTTTACTTGATATTTGCTGTGTAGCTGATCGGGAGTCATCGGGAGTTGGAGAGTTTGCTCTGCGGATTTCTGTAACAGCGGCGTAAAAGGCTTCCTCGACGTTGATGCGTTGTTTTGCCGAAGTTTCAATAAACGGGCAGCCAATCTGAGCAGCCAGCTGTTGGCCCTCTTCATAACTGACCTGACGATCCGAGTCTAGATCCGACTTGTTTCCAATAATGGCCATGGGGTAATGATCAGCATCCTTGACCCGTAGAATCTGCTGATGAAAGCTCGAGACCTCCTCAAACGAAGATCGCGATGTGACAGAGTACACAATTAGAAAGCCCTCACCGGTTCGCATGTACTGTTCACGCATTGCCGAGTATTCCTCTTGACCAGCAGTGTCCAGGACATCGAGCATCACGACCTGGCCATCAATTAGGCATTGCTTGCGATACGAGTCTTCAATGGTAGGGTCATATTCATCGACAAAATGTGACTGAATGAGTTGAATGGTCAGGGCCGACTTACCGACACCTCCACCACCTACCACAACCAGCTTGTACTCCTTGATAGCCATTTGGTTAGCTGGTTTGCTCATGATGAAGAGACCTCAAGGTTGTAAGAAGAGGGATGAGGGGAGAGAGAGAGGTGGGACAACGGGTTCTACGGAGTGGGGTGTTAAGGGATGGGGGGATGCACAGGGTGTTTCACGGGTCGGGCACACGCAGCGGCAGGTGGGTGTTAGGGTCGGCGTCTTTCAACCTAAAGCTCACACGATTGGGCCAACTGCAAAAACTAAAAAAACACACTGGACAGTTGTGTGAGCTGTCACGAAATGGGGGGGGGGAGGGGGAGAGAAGGTAAAAAAGATAACCTGCATCGCCGACGGCTGGACCTGTTTCTTTTTTGTCCGCTATTGGGTACTTGCAGCCCCTGCCCAAACGAGCGAAGTGCGGCAAATGTGCAGATCTGGGATTTGCGGAGACCCGTCGGGAAGTGGGGTTTTCCTCCTTCTTACTTCCTTTGACTGATGTGACACTTATACCAAGGAGGTGGTGGGTCCACAGATAAATGACCCACGCAACGTCGTAGCCCTGTCAATGACTAAGCGGCTAACCGGAGCCTAATACGCGTGCTGAAACTCCCCCCGTATACCCCCCAGACAGGGATGTTATCCGCGCTGTAGGCCGGGTTCAGTGGGGGGCTGTTTTTGGTGGCATAGCAAAGCGACGGAAACTCTCTTGAGATTCCAAGGACAACTGAGGGCCAGTTCCACTAATCCAGCCACTTATCTCTGACTCCGATTGCCTTTTCGGACCAAAGCTTCACAACTCGTCGTCTACTCAGTTACTCCTTCCACAACTGGCCATTAGCAGCGGAACTACGTTTACAGCTATCATGCAGGGGTATACATACGTGCGACCTGGGCGGTTCGCGGCTGAACAAGGACAATGCCGTCTTCGGCTCCTATCACGACAATCTCAGCTCATATTTACTAAAGTACATGACGGAATTACGGCCGTAACTACTGATTTCGTGGTTGGTTATCCAGGAAGAAAAAACCATCATACCATTGTGTATCCTTGACGCACGGTCCAGTGTTGACCCAGTCCCGCGGTACTGGGCAGTTCAATGGTCCCACACATGTGAAACAGCGGTGTCCCCCTTACAGGCACTGCCTGTCCCCTGATGCGCTCAACTGCAGGGAGTACGCTGATACGCTCGTTGCGTCAATAAGCAGAACACCTAGCTCTGCTCGCGATAATTTATACCGAGTCCTGCTCAACCCATACCCAGTCGCTTCACAGTTCATGAACTGCAATGGGATCCAACAAGCATACGCAATACCCACCAATAACCGCGAGTCATAGATACACGCACAGTCCCAGAGACTAAGGTTTACAGCCGTCCTGCTTGTGCTCTGTAAACCACAGCAGTATCCATTGTCAAGCGGCGAAGCAGGAAAGCTGCCAAGCAGCCTTCGATCAAATGTGCTGTAGATCCAGCACACAGACCGACAACCGTAGCAGAAGGCTAAGAGCCAAAGTAGCACACTCCAGCTGTAGTACACGAGCGTAGATTAACACCCTAGGTAGCACATGGCCATAGAACACGGCCGCAGTACACCTCTTACCGCCTATCTCGTCGTCGGTACTTGCCTGCACAGTCTTCACAGAACCACTGGCCCTTTGGAGGGGCATCAAGTCCAATACACTCGAGGTGGAACCACTCTCGCTTGCACTCCGGTCCATCACATCCCACCATCTCGCCAAATGACACCTGCTGACAGTAGCAGTAAACAGGCTCATCCTCCTTGGCAACATCAACTGTACGCGTACGTTGGCGAACACGGCGACCACTAGGCGTGCCAGGACGTGAACTTGGTGACATGGCTGCTTCCTCTTCGCGCCCATCGTACCGCCCGTCATAGTGACCATGGCCTGCGTTGGCGCCTGCACCATTTCCATGCACGCTGAAACCAGCTCCATTGTATGCACCGGCCTCGGACTCACCGTGACCAGCTGCGTAGGAATTATTATCGTTGGCTAAACTCTGGTCACTTGAGTAGTTGGCATCAGCAGCGACACCCTTGCGACGCTTTGAAGCTGGTCCACCAGTAGTACTTACTGGTGCCGTGTTTCCTGCTCCGGCAGATGTACCTCGACTACCGGCATACGCTGTACCGGCAGCTCCACCACGAGAGCCTGGGCCTCCACGTCCTCCGCGGCCACCACCAGCTGAGACTGCCTTGGATCCGGTTTGAACAGAGTTGGCTGCAGCACCGCCACGAGAGCCAGGGCCTCCGGACGGCGTCGAGTGTCGGCCACGAGGACCTGTTTCAGGGGCAGCAGCATTGGCAGCAGCGCCAGCGGCCTTCTTAGCAGCCATAGCTTCACGGCGACTCTCGCTTCGCGTAGTAGCAGCACCCGCCTTTGCTTCGTTGGCCAGTTTCGCTTCGGCAATAAACGCCGGGTGGTCAGCTGGGCCAAATTGAATCTCTTCAGGGATCTCTTTGGTAATAATAACGTTGTAATCATAGTCGAGGCGTGCAATGTGACGGGCCATCTCGTCCGCAGCCACGCCAGCCACATGCATCTTCTCCTCTAGACACGGCACAATTTCTCGAATGAGACCCCGTATACTTCCAAGCATCTCCTCGCGCTGCAGTTGAACCTTGGCGTCTTCTACTGGCACCGGAATAGCCAGAAAGTCCCGGATCTTTTGTGCCAGCAGAGGAGTCGTGCCAACACATTTTGCGTCGATCTCCTTAAGAAGCGTCAGGTGTCGTACAACATCCATAGGAATGGCTTCAAGAGCATCGCTAAAGTCGTTAATTCCTGGACATCCAGCACCATCATTAGAAGCACCCCCGCCATCAGCACCGCTGGCCTTGCGCTTACGTGCTGCTAGCTGTTCTTTACGTTGTTGTTGCCTCGATTTGTCAGCTAGTCGCTGTGACGGCTCGCGTGGAGCTAGGTCTGCCGTAGAGGACGGCATTATAATGATGGAAATAGCGTGTAGAGTTCACAGTCCACAACACGCGCGGAATCGTAGAAGGACAGCCGTGAACGTGCTCTTAGACAGTTGAGATGTCACTGGTAGGCAGTTATTGTGTGGGTGATATGGGGGAGACGAGGCTGATCAGGGTACGGGTACAAATGTATAGAGGTTAGGGCCGATTTCAGCTCACTGTGCTTGTTACTATACTGTCATCGGGAGTAGTATGGGTAGCCCAAAAAGGTAGCAAAGATCGCTATTACATTATTGGTATTTATATTATCATTTCGTAGATGCTTTATAATCCTTAGACTTACAAGACGGATGGACTTCAGCTCGAAAGTATGAGGTCTTCGACTAGGGCTACGTAGGGGTGAACAAAGTGCTAACACGCGGCTGACCAGCGCACTCAGCACTGACCTAGCCCTGGTTAACCCGGCTATAACGGCCTAGCCCTTGCACAGTTCTATATTACCTATTTAGGGAATAACAGTCACTCAAGACCCGACTCGCACCCCACTCAATTTTCCACAGCAGTGCCTATCTGTTAGCGTTTCACATTGAACTTGGTCATCATCAAAAATGCAGATGTAAGTGTAAACCTCGGTCGCCAGATGGAGTGGATCCCTTAATACACGATCTGATTACGCGCCTCTATCCCCATCTCTATTGTCAACACATTCTAACGCCAGCTTTGTCAAGACTCTGACCGGTAAGACGATCACCCTCGAGGTGGAGTCGTCCGACACTATCGACAACGTCAAGTCCAAGATCCAGGACAAGGAGGGAATTCCCCCGGACCAGCAGCGTCTCATCTTTGCCGGCAAGCAGCTTGAGGACGGTCGCACCCTCTCTGACTACAACATCCAGAAGGAGTCGACTCTCCATTTGGTCCTGCGTCTGCGTGGTGGTATCATCGAGCCCTCGCTGAAGGCTCTTGCTTCCAAGTACAACTGCGACAAGGCCATCTGCCGTGTCTGCTATGCTCGTCTTCCCCCGCGTGCCACCAACTGCCGTAAGCGAAAGTGCGGTCACAGCAACCAGCTGCGACCCAAGAAGAAGCTGAAATAAACGGCTCGCCTACTCGCAGCTCTCGTGGCTTCGGGTTGTTACATGTCTTTATGGTTATGTATTTTAATCCATAGTGATTTCACTTTGTCTTCTCTAGGACGATGTTTTTTTAGTTGTGCTTTCCTTGGCTACCTTTGAACCATTGTGACATGCTCACAATGTTGGCAATCCTGGATGGTCCGCTTCACGACTTCAACTTAACCATTCTATATCCATTCAAAAGAGTACAAATAAATAAACGTGAGGAAAATGCTTAAATGTGTCCTCATCATCAGTCGTACAACCATTTACGACTCACTAGGGGTCGGTGGGCCAGATGTTTCAGGGGAATCCAAATTTCGGGCTATGCTCGGTTCATGGAGAGAGATGCCTGGACAAAACTTCACCAACAAATTGTGCAAATCGAGTCTGACAATGGGCTTTGTAAGTAATCCATTCATACCAGCATCCAAACAAAGCTTGTTCGTCTCACTGTCTGCATGACCCGTTAGTGCCACAATCGTGTAGGGATAACCAAGAGTTCCACGGATCACCTTGGTCGCTTCGATGCCGTTCAATTTAGGCATCTCCACATCCATAAACACAATGGCATAATGCACACCATTCTTAATAGCTTCTTCCACCTTGCTGATGACGTCTTCTCCATCCAGAGACCATTCGATATCTCGGATTCCTTCCAGTTTGAGCATCCGTTGAATGATCTCTTGGTTGATGACATTGTCCTCAGCAATGAGCACCCGAAGGTCAGCAGCGCTCCGAGTCTCCACTGTGGAAGAGTTCCTTGATCTTGTGATCGACCGCCGTGGTAATGCAAAGTATGAATCGCCAACATTGACGCGCTTGCTAATGCTCGGTTTACGAGGGAACGATGTAACCCTCGATAGATGAGATCCACCGTGACCAACGTTGTCGGTTCTCTGTACAGTAGCACCCGAAGCTAAACTAGCCGAAGTCGCAATACTGAGAATCTCTTGCAAATCCGACGTGGCGTAAGGCGGTGCCACTGGCAGACGAACGGTGAAAGTCGTTCCAACATTGAGCTTTGACCGTAGAGTAATGGTACCTCCAAGAACGTCGGCAAGCTGTCTACAGATTGACAAGCCTAATCCCGTACCTCCGAACTTACGAGATAGTGCCTGATCTCCCTGAGTAAACGGCTCAAACACTAGCTTTTGGAATGACTCAGGTATTCCTGGACCAGTGTCTTCGACTTCGACCTCCAACCACATGGTCCTAGCAACCTTAGGCATAGGCCGCGGCGCGCTGTGTGTAGACTGGTTGTTTGACATCTCCCTGCTCATAGTCGGCAAACCAACAGTCTCCGATGGCACGCTTG
Source organism: Sugiyamaella floridensis (assembly GCA_030556845.1). Taxonomy (NCBI): domain Eukaryota; kingdom Fungi; phylum Ascomycota; class Dipodascomycetes; order Dipodascales; family Trichomonascaceae; genus Sugiyamaella; species Sugiyamaella floridensis. Next base: position 306,961 of record JAKTUT010000002.1, on the reverse strand, counting down.
CATCTTCCTCCTCGGCTGGTGTTTCAAGGCCATCCGGTGGCAGCGCACGAGTTCTAGGGACTCGAGTGAAGATACTCCCCTTTTCTTTCTCATCAGACGGGCTAGCAACTTTGCGTACAGCGTTTGAACTATCATCATCGACTTCAACAATCTGAAATCGATCAGATGACTGGACAACATTCGATAGCCGAGCGCGTACTGCAACCCTGCCACCAGGATTATTAAACTTCAAACCGTTCGAGATTAAATTCGTCAGAATCTGGAGTATACGACCAGAATCTCCATAGATTACTGCACTTTCCACCTGAGGCGTGAGATCCATACTGAGCTTGATGCGCTTCTCCTCAGCTTCAGCCTCAAATATACTCAGCAGCTGCTTGGAAATTTCCGAGAAGCGAAAGTCCTTTTCGTCCAACACAATGCGGCCGATCTGGTTTTTGGAGAAAGTTAGCAGATCTGTGAGAAGCTCCAGTAATAACTCGCCCGATTTAGAGATAAGCTTCAGGGACTTGCGCATCTTTGATGGATCTGTCTCCGATAATGATACTGCTGTAATACCCAGGATACCGTTGAGAGGCGTACGAAGTTCATGTGTGATGTTTGCAATAAATAGAGACTTGGCCTCATTGGCGTTTTCAGCCTGGATCTTGGCAGCTTCGGACTCTCTCGTTCTCTCACGCACTCGGTCTTCTAGGTGGAAATACTGCTTGACAAGCTCGTCAACCATGCGGTTATAAGTTCGGGTAAGGTCACTAAGCTCATCCTTGAAGAACAAGCCTGTGTCAGGTACTTTCATCGGGACCCGAAATCGACTCTCCGATGTTTTAGCCACCTGCGATTCCTCATTGGCACTATTGTTAATAGGAGTCGTGGACTTTGAAATATCCGACGACTCATCAGTAGAGGTACCCTTTCCGACTGGAGTAGGGGAGTCTGGAGGAGGGGCTGATGGTGACGGCTTCTCGTCCATGAACTGCATTGTGGTTTGCTCAGTAGCAGTGCGAAGTCGATAAATGGGCTGGACTGCAAAGTGCGCAACCAGAATAGTCAAAATAATGATAAATCCAGCAGTACCACAAGCAGTGCCAATAACGATGTTTCGCGACTTTCGAGTTTCAGCGTAGACGTTATTGTGGGACTCTTCGATTCCTACAGCCCATTTGTCAAAAATAACGTCTGCTGCTGCGTAACCAACAGCGATATTATTACTTTCGGGTGTGTTGCTGTCAATGAATGCACCACTCGTGTTTGACGTCAAAGCCAAAAAGAGTGCAGGAAACGCATTGGATGTGAAGGTCACATTCTCCACATCATCAGAGGGAGAAGATGGTAATAGATACCTAAACTCCGTCATCTCCGTTATGCTACTACTATTAAGACCACCATCAACAGCAGCAGCAAGAATCATACGGCCGTCAGACGTTAGACCTGTTTGATCGAATATGACTTTTTTAAATGCGTTCGTGTCGGAGACAATGGTGATGTATCCACTGAGCTCAGGTCTATTGACGAGGACCGTCGAGTTACCATAGACCGGGAGTGTGATAGATAGGAGATAGTCTGATCCATCCATATAAGGACCAGAAAGGGCACCACCCTGTTCAGAAAGTGAAGCAGGTGGAGACTTTGATGGACCCAACGGGAGAAGGTTGTCGTTGATGTCACTGTAGGAGCCGATAGCAGTGACATTTGTCGCATTAAACAACAGTTGATAGTGCACATCATAGATTCCAACGGCAGCAATTTCTCCCGAAGTGCCGAGACTCGAGTTGAAGAAGAGAAACACATCATTCCAGTTAGACTCGGACGTGTTTCCGGCACGATACTTGCTAAGCGCGAGCTGGATTTGGTCGCGAGTGGAGATCCAGTATATCTGATAGTAGATATTAAGAAACGCCTGAGATATCTGGGAGGCCTTGAGCACCGCTACAACGGCCAAGCTCTCCTCAGTAAGGGAGTTGTTGTAGTTGGTAGTGTTGACTCCTGTCACGATGGCCAGGATAGTCAGAGAAAACACGACTACTAGGCAGATGAGGACCGTCAGCTGGATCCGAATACCCAGATGGATGGTCCACATCGTGAGAGGAGCACGAGCGCGCAAGAGAGGGTGGACGTGAGAGTACGCTGTAGATGCTTACAGACTCATGGATACGAGGGGTAGAGAAGTTGTGAAGCGTCGGGAAGGGCGAGATGGCTCGGGAGATGGCAAGACACGTAAAGTGTACAACGGTGTGTGAAAAGGACACCGTTAAATTAGGCGTGTATCGTTCAAATCCTCAGTTCCGACGGCGGTGAACACGGTATAGTTCGAAGTTTTTGCAGAAGTTGAGCGGCACCAACCCTCTAACTGCATAAGCCACAAAAAAGTGGGGATGCGCGTGCCCGCTCCGAACGCATCAACGGCTTGGGGGTTTGCTGGCTGGATACTAGTAAGGGGTCTAGTGTAGAAATATATACAAGTAAGCATTTTGAAATGTAGCAAGGTTACAATATTCGAATCCACTATAACAGTTAAGTATGAATTTGCGGGCTGTTGATAGTGTACACTCTACTGGGAACATCTAAGCGAAGGCTGATGCCAAATATAGGGCAGCTCTAAGGGCATCGAGAAAATCCAAGTTTTGAAATATTTATAGGGGGAGACCTTTGACTGGTAACCAAACGGTCAGCATTCAACGAAGAGACACAACGCAAACAAAGGCGATAAAGAGCATTGGTGGATTTTCTGATCGTGACTATAGTAGTGGCTGTTGTTTCGCTATGGTGACCAAAGCCTTGTATGGTGGCATGGTGCAGGCCAGCGTGCCCAGCGGATTCAAGGACGTAAGCGACTTTCGCCAAGTACCCGATACTCAAGAGGTGTTTGTTGGAGATGACAACGAGGCAGATCAATCGCTTGTTTTCGACATTTTGGAGCTTTTGCCTGATTGTGATTCAGTAGAGGATGCTGCCATTCAGCATCTCGAGGAAATTGCTGCTCTCAATGGTGTACCATCAGGGACGACACAACAGTTATCCATTGACTCGGCTTCGAATGCAAAGTGAGTGTTTAACAACCAAAAATCCTGTGTTTGTATTTGTGTTTTTGTTTTAACACAGTGGTGATGCTGTTATTATCAGTGCCATTCATCCAGCTGCCAAGTGGGGCCGTGATTCTGATGATCTGGCGGTGCTGCTCATTGTGGGTCTCATTCGCATAACCAAAGCAGATGCCGACATCGTCATCTCGTACAACCTTCCACTTAAGAACGAGGCGGATGTAGCTCAGTTTCAGTCTGTTCATAAGCCCTGTTTGTTTTCACAGCTTACTGAGTCCCGAACTCTTGCTGGTGAGTTCGAACGCGGGTTCCAGCGCACCCAGGATGCAGTCAAGTCATTCCAGATTGTCGATTGGTCGCTCTTCGGCTAGACGCAATGATTCAGGAAAGCGAAACGCCTTGAAATTGCTACAACGCCTTGAAACTTGAAATTGCTACATTTTCAATCGTCGGGTCCATTGGGTAGTTGATATTGGTGACTCAAATCGGTTGGATGGAATGGTTAGCTATCCCCTTCGATCTATGCAATAGGGCTTTATTGTGTATCCCCAATGATGTGATCTCATTCATTGCAGCTGTCCGAAAGAGATTCTTGTAACTGCTCTTTCTTTATCATTTACTAGAGATGATCCAGCTATACCCAGATCATTCACCGTCAACTGGTTGTTCCTGCCGACGAACTGAACCTTTGCTGAAGATTGTCTGACAATGTCTACGACTAAGCAACTCATCACAGGCTCTAAATTGTACTATACTTGATGTGTGTGCCATTCCACATGGTGATATTTTGTTGCGTTGTTTACGAATGCGTTGTACGTCTGTCGGAATAACAGTTCTGCATACTTAAGTGCATGAGGCAATAAACTTTCATTCGCTGGCAGCTGGAACCGCCGGCCACTGAGCTCGCGGTCCCCGTCCCGGTGATAAAATGGAATACTCACCACATACTCATTATTGTACTTGTATACTCATTTATGCATTTGTAGAAACCGTTGGTGCTTGCTGCTACCAAAACTGCTAGACCCAAGTAAGGCACATGGAATTCAGTGCGCATGGCTCGGGCTGACGACGCCTTACTCAGCCTCGCGGGACGTACCTGCTGGGCCGGGTTACCATATAAATAACTTTTCGAGCGCTGTACCAAAATCTCATTCTAATCTGTCCATTATCGACAGACAAGGCATATAGTTGGTGAGCCCGCCGTGATCAGGTCGTATAGACTTGTATTCGCCATATCTTTGGCGTCTCTGCGTTTGCCTGGCCGCCTGAAAGTGGCCCCTCCATTGTTATTTGTTTGAGCTCTGTGAACCTGTGTTGACCTCGCCGCTAATTAGACGTTGTTTTGGTATTCTCCTAACACGCGGTCAACCAGATAAACCCCACCGCGATGCTGACCTTTCGTAGATCGGTCATTGTGGCCGTCACAGTGCTGGCGCTGTTTTTTTTCTTCTTTTCGGGCACCAAAAACATCTCCGCCAAGGATCTGCTACGGAACGCCGAGCTCGAGCAGAAGCTGGCTCGTACTCGCCAGGACACTGAAGCTGCCATCCGTGAACTTCAGCAATCAACAGTTCAAAAGCAAGAAGAACAGGAGCGGAAGATTGCTCAGCTGGAGAGCGACCGCAAGGATCTAGAGCGCCAGCTCCAACAACTGCGACGACTACCGGCTGGAGCGTCGATACGCAGTCAGCTTGCATTCCAGTTTCCTTACTACCAAAAGGCTAAGTTCCCTGCGTACATTTGGCAGACTTGGAAACATGGTGTTGATGACCCCAAGTTTGACCCCGAGATGCGCGAAATTGTTCAGTCCTGGACTGATCGCAATACAGGCTTTGTTCACGAAGTACTCTCGGACAAGAATGCCGAGACTCTGATTCGCCATTTGTATATGAACGTCCCAAAGGTAATTGCTGCATATGATGCCATGCCTGAGACTATCCTCAAGGCTGACTTTTTCCGATACTTGATCCTACTGGCTCGTGGCGGTACCTACACGGATGTCGACACTGAAGCCCTGAAGCCTGTTCCCAACTGGATCCCTGACCTGGTTGATCCTCGTGATATCGGGCTCATTATTGGCATTGAGGCTGATCCGGATCGCCCCGACTGGAACGATTGGTACTCACGTCGGATTCAGTTCTGTCAGTGGACAATTGAGGCCAAGCCTGGCCATCCCGTGTTGCGCGAGATTGTTGCCAACATTACTGAAACGACCCTGGACAAGGTTGCCAAGAATTCTCTAGCTCTGTCAGTTGGCAAGGAGCGTGGTTCGGATATCATGGATTGGACTGGTCCCGGCATCTGGACCGACACCATTTTTAACTACTTCAATGATCCAGTCAAGTCGGGTCTCTTTTATCCAGTTACTTACACGAACTTCACAGGCATGATTGAGCCCATGGAGATGTCTGATGTTCTGGTGCTTCCCATCACGAGCTTCAGCCCAGGAGTTGAGACCATGGGTGCTGGTCCTGACACGCACCCACTCGCATTTGTTAAGCATCACTTCCATGGATCCTGGAAACCAGAAGAAGAGCGGATTTCTGGCTAGTTTGCTACTGTTGGCCTTTGGCTTCTTGTATCATTAGCTGGCGCCGTTATAGTGTTCTACAGCCAGGGCAGGTGTTCTGAGATAGGTAATTAGTGTATTTCAGTTCCTGTATATAAGGGCCATAATTTACAGCCTAAAAAGGGTCTGATTTTGTGCTATAGTGATATGTTTTCTCGCTCTTCCTCCTGTTCTATGTTCCGAAGTCCATGTCTGAACCTAGAGGGCTTCCCTGTCAACTGATATGTACAGTGACATCTTATCTTTCAGCCGCGTTGATACTGTTTCCAGCCGTATAAACAACATCACACTCGTCTGTCAAATAATCAGCGATATGACCCGACGGTCCTCCTTTGTCTAAATTAGAATACAGTTCAACATGACGGCAAAAACGAAGCCAGTAATCAATGAACGAGATCAAAAGATTCTCGACCTTGGAGACGACAACTTTGTACCTTTTACATGGGAGGATCTTACTGATATCGTTGAGACAAACCAGCTAGTGCGATTGAGCCGGAAACCCTCTGATCTCAAGGTCTACCTGGAGAAGAAACACTTGTATGAGGAGAAGTACGGTGGAATCTTGCAATTTATCATTCAAGAAAAGCTGAAATGGACACCCTCGCCATCGGGAGCAGTAGTCCCTGCCAACCCAGCTTTCTTGGGTGACGCAGAAGATATCAGGATCCTGCCAAATGATTTCCCGTACGGTGTTGACAAGGGCATTGTGCACCTGGTTGTTTGGTCAAAGGCTCGAGTGCCGCAAGATAAAGATGGGCATATAGACCCATCAGCCAAAGTGTCTATTGAGAAGTTTGTCCAGGCAACTTTTGTCAACTATCTTGATATGTCTCGGAACAACATCTTGTGGTTTAAGAACTGGGGGGCACTTCAAAGCGTCCGGGCTTTGGAGCATTTCCACGTTCTTCTCAGGGATCCTCCTATGGATAAACTTCAGACCTTGATTGGTACAGCTGGTTGTTTGGAACTGATGGACTAAACTTACTAGACTCTGGAATGGCATTATATATGTAGACTACTTATAGAGAGATGATAAATGACAGGCAGTTCAAGCATGCCACTTTATGACACGCCAGTCAATGTATCGTGAAAAGAAAACTAACGAAGTCTCATAACGGCACAAGTGTCAAATACGTAGCCTACGTATCATTCTCGACAAAAACTTCCATGGCCTTACAATTTTTCGTTTCGAAGACGCCACTTGTTGAAGCCTCTCAGTCAATGAAACTGGAACATCATTCGTGGAGCATATGGCAGCGAGAAGACTACAGCTCCGCTCATTTCCGCCGTCAAAAATAGTATCTAGCACGAGCAGATCATTCTCCAACAGTTGTGATTCCTCAACATGGCTTGACGCAACAGTTCTGCCGGGCTCAGCTTCTGTAGTGGGCAACGGAATGTAATATCCAAGTGAGCCACTACTGCTTGACCCTATGTCAGTTTGGTCTGATAGTGAACTAGCAGACGAAGCTGAGTGTTGGGGATCGGGCTGGTCCGTCTCAGCTTGATTGTACAAGCCCAAGGACTGAACTGGGTGCATGTCAAAATTAACTGCTACCGTAGTTTACCAAATGCGTAATGAATTGTAAGCATCCTATGTATTCAGTAAAACAGCCAGTTGCATAATCTTCAAGGTATCATGTCACAATAGGCTTTCGCTTGCTACGAAAGCTTCCATGCTCCCCGCATAAGCATCATGCTGCTCTGCGATTTCAACTTTCTGAACGCCACCACGCCAGTGCCCACGGATATGTTCTTCCCACGTAGTACTTTCATCTTTGGACGAGCCAAATGCAGCCAGGTTTGCAGCACCCTTGGCACAAGCATCGGCCAAGTCCAGCTTGAATGCCCCATCGGACGGCATGAGCACACGGGTCATAGCCATGCAAATGGAATCATTGCGACTTGAACCCCCGACAAAGTAGATATTTCTAGGACTTTTGGACCTCGTCGTCAGCATTGGCTGCAGTCGATAACGGATACTCAGTGCTTGAGACTCAAGAATCCGAAGTGAGTCGTCATCAGGAATGTTCCAATAAGGACCAGACTCAAAGATCTCTTGAGGTTGTTCAGCGCCATCTGCCCATACAAACCTGCGTAGACAGCTAGAGCAATCAGGAATGATTTCACTCAGAGGGAAGTAGAAGCCAATGCACCGGCTGCCGTCTCTGCCTACAGGCGGAACGCTTGAGGTCAACTCATTATACTTTGTCCAGTTGTCTTTGTCGACAGAATACTTGTCGTTGATGTCATCGCGTATTTGCTCACGAGCTAATGCTCCGTTGCAATAGCACAGCATACCCATGTAGCCAACGCCCGTAGGATGAGTGAACAAATGATACATTGAAGAAGGCACATACTTCTCAGTCACCACCAAAGCAGTGGTGCTTGTACCAAGTGAAATGACAACATCATTTGGCTCCAGAGGGAGAGACAGAATAGTTCCGGGGTTGTCTCCAGTGCAAGGGATAACTTGGCATGACGTTGAAAACCCATACTTCTCAACAAAATACTGGGAAATGTGAATTGAGACCGCTGACGCCTCCACAACATCGCCCAGCTTTCGCTCAAACTCAGCAGCATCACCGAACAGGCTGAGGATAGGCTTGGACCACGCGTTACTGTTGATGTCCCATAGGTTCATACCGCAAACATCGCTCCGATCAAAACCTACGTATTGGCCCGCTAATACCGAGGAGAGGAAAGAGGACACCAAAGCAATGCGGTCCGTAGAATCATAGATATCCGGACGACGGTGCTTGAGCTTTAAAATCTGGGGCCCAGTGAACCGATGATGTGCTCTACTTCCAGTCACACGAGCTAATTCTTCTTTGCCACCAGCGGCCTTTTCGAACTGCTGGCATTCCTCTTCGGTGCTGTGGTCTTGCCAGTTGGGGCTGTTTTCCCATGCGAGACTGGCGCTAAGCTGCTCCTTCAGCGTGCCTTTTGATGCCGAAAGGCTAGCAAGCGCAGACGGCGCAGCTGAGTTCCAGAATACACCTCCATGTTGTTGACAAGCACCGCTGATACCCTTGACATTTGCCAAATCAACTACTCCTCCGTCCTGAATGCGAGACAAGAGAAGGTCAAGCGCGTCAAGCCAGAGCACAACAGGAGCTTGTACCTCCTTTTGCTGAGGAAAGTTGTGGACACCCTTTACAGTTTTGTATTGGGGGAGGTCCACGTCGAATTCCACTTTTGCATCGAAGACATGCTCCAGCGACGAGTCAACGACAATGCCTTTGAGTTGTTGCGTTGACAAGTCGAGTCCAAGAAACAAATCCTCCGACATGTTGTTCGATTTCAACAATACAGCTACTTAGTAATAACAGTGGGAGTCTGCCAGACAACAGGATTCTTGTTGTAGAAAGGCCAAGGTGGAATCACAACAATTGCAGTGATGATTGCAGTGATACCGAACACGTAGACAACCAGGTCCACTTGCTGAGAAACAAATCCAACAACAAAGCCAAGAATTCCTCCTCCAGTCAGGATATACGTGGATAGCTTGTCTGAGAGTTGCTGGCCCTTGAAATCAATAGTACCTTCTACGGCCTTCTGTAACTGGTCCATGACGCTGTTTATATAACCACTGTCGGTTCTGCTAAAAGAGTGGGGTTACGTGCATCGGGGTTGAATTGGAACTAAACCTTTAGGGTAACGTGGGCTAAATCGGCTAAAATACGCGCAGCCGTGCCATTCCAGTATTCGTACCATCCGTACAAGCACCATAGATCAAAAACATTGTATGGAGTCAAGAACGCTTGCTGTTGAATCTCTAAGCATCAATTTTGAACTCACACGTAGGAGGGCCGTAACTATGAACAAGTGGGGTCGTCAGCTCACAGATGACCCTTGCCTTTATGACTACTCCATAGTAACCCTGATGTTTCCCATTTCGGCTGTAGTACGTACTGAAGCCTCGCATCCCCAACTCGCGGTTCACGTTGACCGAAGATAATTCTACAGTCAGGTCAGCTCAATATTATATTATAACGGGGTTTCTTTATCTTCTCGGGATATTATTAGCTGTTAAATGGTCTCACATCAGATTGTAAACCTTGCTCGTTCTTCAGAATAAGCGATATCCTTGTGTTTTTCGCTTTAGCGATGAGCATCGCTGCGAAGTCACCCGAGGACTTTTATAGGTGGTTCAACGACCAGCGGACTAGTAAGCTCAATTATGTCCTAATGAATCTCTAACAAAGTAATTGAAACGTCAATTGAGTCTATAAGGACAGATAAAGATCGAGAAGCTTGTTTAGTTCAATTATCAGACTTGGAAACAACCTGTAGGAACAATCGACATCTGCTACCTTCTCATGATCAGCAGGTATATTCATCTTCTTTAGATGATCTAAGCTCTAAAATCCTGAACGCTAAAACTTCAACACCACGTTTCTCGTTTTCCTCTCGATTGAAAGCCAATGCAAGAGTGAAAGCTGACGCTGTGACAACTCCTTCGGTAGGGCCCGACTCGAAACTTCCAGAGCATGGCAAAGAACTGTCGTCAGCTTTTGAAATCTCCAACAAAACTGGGCTTTGGATCAATGAAGTCCCCTTGACTGCGGCCGTGCTTCATCTATTACGCCTACGAGACTGTGTTGTTTACCTTCCAACCGCAAAGCTCCACTCGTTAAAGATAGATGATATTGAGAACTGTGTAATAGCAGTATTGCCGGTCCAGGGTGCTGTCTACGTATCGGAATCGCGAGGCTCGACCATCCTGACCGCATGTCACCAATTTCGCATTCACAACTCTTTCAAAACTGACATATTTATTAGCTGCCGTTCTCTCCGACCGGTTATTGAGAAGTGCTCGGCGCTGCGGTTTGGACAGTTTCCCGCATCTCTCGTAAGTCTTCATTTTACTAGCAGTTTTCATCGCTAACTCTAGAAACAAAATCAGTCATTATATACGTGGATCGAAGTTGACGACTTCAGCTGGCTTCAAAGATCAAAAAGCATTAATTGGGAGGCAACCGACGAGAAGAAAGATTGGCATATACTCACTAGGGAGGTTCAAAAGGATGTTCGCGATTCCAGTGAAATCCTGAAACACCTCTTACCGGGCTGATTAGATTCATTAAATATAATATCATGCTTACTCGCCGCTCTCTTGAATGCCATCCCATTCTTCCTCATCATCACTGGAGCCGCTGTCAACAGCCTCCGATACCACTTTCTGCTTCTTGGCAGGTGCATCATCCTGAGACGAAGTCTGTCGCTTTCTCATTTCACCGAGGCGACCAGCTCTGGAGCTGTCAAAATCCTTGTCTCCGTCTCCATCAAAAGGTGGCGGTACGAACCACGGGATCTTTCCACGGTTAAAGTCATTGAGGACTAGCTTAGCAACTCCACTTTCGTCAGGCTCTCCTCCCTTCAACAGTCGTCCATGCTTTCGAGCAATCAGTTCAAGGAACTCGCTAGCATTCTTCCATCCTGACACTTCGTAGGTACGCTCAAGATGCTGAGGCTTGCATTTCTCCAGAAGAACTGGAATGAACTGCTCAGGGTGCGACACATGTTCCACACGAACGACGCCTCGAAACAAAATGTCTGCCTCAGTGTCTTTCGCATTTGGAGGTACAATTCCAGGGCAATCGATGAGGAATATTCTCTTCATCAGAGTAATGTACTGCCAGACTTTGGTCTCTCCAGGAATTGGTGCAACCGTGCAAACCTTTTTCTTTCTAAGAGTGTTAATGATGGAAGACTTTCCTGTGTTGGGGTATCCAATGAAACCCACAGAAATCTGCTTTCTGTCTTTATGCAATGACGAAAATTGGCGGAGAATATGGATTAGGCTTCCCTTGCCAAACGAGTTTGTAATTGACGCATGAAATGCAAGAGTTGGGTATTCCTTTGACAGTTTTTTCACCCAAGCGGCCTGAAGTTAGTCTCAATCCATGATATGATGGCTTCTTCCAGATAACTGGAGTGAAAAAGTTATGTATGGTTCATAACTAAGAGCAGCGGAATATCGGGTAGATGATCTACCATCCGCAACTCAACTCAAACGAACCAACAGTCGCACCAGGAGCTTTCCCAAAACGGGTCCGCTATAATTAGGAGGACATTTGATCTTCCAAAGTTGTAACAGGCATCTCCTCATAGTTAACATGCACAAAGGCAAGAAGAGCGCCTTGACTTAACGATGGAACCAGAAATGTTCAATTCTTCTGACTCAGAAAAAAATAGGGAGGGGGAAAACTTACCGAAACCCAGTTTGGAACCAAGTCACACTTGTTGATGACGAAAATCAAATGCTTGTGTGGTGCTTCCTTCTTAATATACTGTTCCACTGACGTACAACGAGTACCCATAGGATCACGCGCATCCAAGACATGAATAACGACATCCGAAGAGTCTATGACCTTGTAGAGCTCATTCCAAATTCGTTTGGACTGCCCTTTGCTAAAGATATGCTCCTTTGCCTCAATAGAATAGCCATCCTCGTCAGTTCCTCCCAGAGCGCCTTGGAGAAGCTTGTTGTGCTCGAGCTTTTCTTCATACTGCTCTACATCATTGTCGAGAGTCGATGCAAGGTCTTCCAGACTAGACACAGCTGCAGTAGGCTTCTTGCGCTGAGCCTTTGGTCCAAATGTGTCTGAAAATGATTCGGTCTCTAAAATATTCACTGCCGGCTGTGTATGAGCAGATTCTTCGAGGAGAGACATGGGTAGCTTGTTTCGTCTCATCAGAACCTGAAATGGATCGTGAGCCTTGGCACCCAGCGACTCACGGAAGTGGTTCAAGGCGTCTTGAGCGATGACTCGCGTATTGCCAAACCAACGACGATTTGGTTCGACGCGAGCATTAGGAATCTCAGTGGACTGAAAAGACGCAGCCTGTACAATATCTCCTTTCGCATTGCGCTGCGCTCTACCCTCCTTGTACATGCTGAGCTTCTTCACCTTCTTAGCATCTCGGTAAAAGTTTTCACCTTTAACGCGAAGGTTACCATGGCTCGAAATTTCAGTGCCTTCTCGAGCTCTTCGGCTCTTCTCTTTTTTAGCAGTTCCCATGACTTCTTCTGTGCTAGTATATTGACAGCCTGTTACTGAGCAAAGAAAATTATTAAGGACAGAAACCGTTCAAGTAAAAAAAAAAAATTGGCTGGATTAAGAACGGCTATATACACGGCTAAAAATATTTCTTGCACGGCTGCGTTGCTCCAGTTACAATCTGTAACCCTAATCAAACTACTCAGTAAATACACGTCTGAAGAAGTTCACTAGTCGCGCTTGCAACGCGACAACGGACAACTTGTCTGTAAAATGGATGATGTGATACTCTTCGATACGGAGAATCTTTCTCTTCGGAACGTGGCTCACGTCAGGAGATTGTTGTCTAGCGCTACAGCAGCGAAGGACCGTCGAGGTCGGCCAGAAACAGCCAAAGATCAACCGAAAACACAGAATGTGGCTCGCGCCATCCTGTTGTCTGGTATCCAGATGATCAACGCCATGAATTCCAAGCAGAAGAAGTCTAAGTCTGATATCTGCGTCGTATACGACCTTTTAAAGCTGGCTGTTGAGTCACTTTACCTGTCCCCCCGCCTCACAGTGAACTGCGACATTGAGAAGTTGCACGCATCTCTCGTGATCGCATTGTTGGATGCTGACCTGGTAAGTAACAGCCGAGGCTTGTCTAGTTGACTAACATAGGTTACCAAGAGTCTTAGTGAAGCGTCTGTCTTGTATACTCGCCTCGTACAATCACAGCACACAGTGACCTATCAGGAAATCTTGAATGCTGAGGCCTCACATACGCTAAAGACTCCGACCTCAGTGTCATTGGCGATTACATGTCAAATGGTTGTTCTCAAAGCCACAGCCTGGGTGGTGCAAAGCAATCAATCCCTGCCAGTTTCTTTAACGGTAAGCCATTGTGAGTTTGGTTTGGTCAATCTAACTCTAGAATGTACTACGTTCGGTACTCTCCCGAAGGATTTTCGAATACATCCAATTGCTCCCTGAGGCACAGCGGCATAAAAAATCAGATTTGATTGCAAAGCTGTTACTGGAATTGTCAAACTCTTCTCCCAATTCAACATCATTGTTGCTGAGGCTCGTAGCTCTTCAGCATGTCGCGATCAGCAGCGACCAACTAAAAGCTCTTTGCAAATCATTTCGGTCTGTTGCAATGACACAATCACTTACATCAATTGCAGACGTCTTGGTTAAAGAGACTGGGCGGCTTTGTGTGAAGCATGATGTGGTGCTGAACAATGACGACTTTGTTGCGGCACTCCGCAAACTCATCGCTAACTTGCCGAATCAAGTCAGCACTGATGTACTCAGCGATCTGATATCAAATTCTGGCAAGTCTTCTACTGGTGTGGCCCCTAGTTCTACTGCAGTGGATTTGAAGGATACTATCCGGAAGGATGCTGGTAAGGATACTGAACGACACTGTCAAGACCACGCCGAGGAACTGGACAGTTTCCGCCAAGATCTCGCGAATGTTATCGATTGCTCCAGCGCAAATCGTATTTTGCGCAAGCTGAGTACCTGGCTCTCGACACAACGAAATACCAATCGCTTCAATGTTGAAGATATTATGGCTCTGTTTGAGCCACTGATTGCTGTCTATATGGAAGGGAAACACTCACGAGGCCTTCGGTTGACATCTTCGGTGCTTTTTAATAGCGCCAACGCTTGTGCCAGAGGAAAGGACTTCACGGCTGCAGTTCTCTTGTATAAGCGGGGCATAGAGTTGGAATCCGCAGCGTTGCAACTAGATTCTGCTGGAGTGGATTTGTCACCGTTGTCAACAAGAGTCGAAACTCTGATCTCTTTCAGTATTGCTTCGGGCGATGTTGGACATGCAGTCGATGCCTTGAATGATCTTCTGCAGCTTCACATAGAGAGTTGTGGCCTGTTATCATCGTCGTCTGACGTATGGCAACTGCTTCGTGTGGACGATATTCGCCAAGCTTCCGCCCAGCTAGTCCGCCTTCTGCTCAAGTACGGTGACGCTCAACGCCTTCTTCAAGCAAATCACTTGTCCACCATGGAGCTGCTACTGTGGAGCCTTCGCTCCGTCCGCGCTTCGGACTCGACAAAACTAAAACTAGCCTCACAGTTCATTGACTATTTGGATTCGAGTTCTGGATCACACCTGGTGAATCCTGCATATTGGTTCTATTTTCTTCTTGGGGGTGGTGTACATGACCGTTCAATACAGGTGCTGGATCGTTCACTGTCAGTGGGAAATAATAACTCCGTGGCTGAAATATACGTCCAGGCGATGGCGAGCTACTCTCTTGCTTGTGGTGCTTCCGGTGCTGCTACTTTACGGGAGCACAGTGAAACTGCTGTGAGCTCAATAGAAGCCCTTTTTAATAAGGACAAGCAGATGGCCACGCTGCTCGAATTCGAAGTAGAGCATTTCTCTACTTTCTTAGAATGCCAAGGTCTTCATACGCTACGGACTCGGCTGCTGAAGTTATATTTGGTCTCTATCAGTGGCACTTCTCCGTTGAAGGCTAAATTTCAGCTTTCACTCGGTTGGTCATATCATGCCTTGAGGAAGGTTAAACTTCTTGAGCGATTGCTACAGGAGGTCAGTGAGCATGAGGGTCGTATTATAAAATCAGCGGCTCAGGTGCTAGCCACGGAGAATCAGATCAATCAACATGACATCACACTGGCGCAGAAGTCATTCGACACTTTATGTGGTACTCTCGCCTCGTCAGACTGCCTAAATGTCCCGGTATCTAAGGGAAAGCTTCCAGGCGAACCGACAGAGGAGTTTTATGATCGGGTCTTGCTCTACGTGAAAACGGTGGCAGCTGAGTCCAAGCTCATATGTTTGAAAGGAAATGTTGTGAGAGCCATACGAACACGGTCAAAAGTGTGGAAACTTCTTTCATCACTGAGTGCTTCACCTGGTTTGTTTGGTCGGTATTTCTCTTCTTGCTTACTTGATTTCCACTTAGATATGGCGATCATGTGCGAGAGGGCTGGAATAGTCAAGTCTGCCAGTCAGCATATATGTGAAGGCGAGAAGGTAGCAGACCGTCTGAACTATCAGTTCCGACTTTTACCGTTTTTGTCGCTCAAAGCTGAAATGACTCTAAGGACGGGAGACAATGCTTCTGCTCAGCGACTACTGGCGGCCTGCGATGAATTATCCCAGCGATCAGCAGCGAATGGCATCAGTCATCTTGTGGTCTTACGGTCCAAAATGCTTTATCTTCGACTGAGCGATCAATTGTCAGAAGAAGAGAAGTGTTACAAAGTGGCCAAGAACATGTATAGCATGTTGGAGAAAGAAGACGCTAGGGACTTAGACGATGTCTCTGATCAGTTGTCACAGTTACAGTTGACTGACCAGAACGGACGGAGAGAGGTGTCTATTCCTTTGGCTTTAGCCTACAATGAGATATCGCGATGTTTTGCGCAGAGTCTGTTACTTCAAGGGAATATTGAACGGGCAAAAGCATTGCTAGGGGCCCTTGTGCCTACAAATGTGGACTACGACATCCTCATGAATCAGGTGCAGTCTGCAAGATATGAGTACGCGTGCTCCCGCCGGATACTATCGGGAGATCCCGTACTGGGTACCCTCGATGACTCTGCATCGTCGCTACCATCGACACTTCGCAGTCAAACTACTAATAACTCGTCGAAACTCGTCTTGAATTCTTCAACAGCACTGCAGCACTTAAGTCGGGCAAAAGAGTTACTGTTCAGTGCTTCGGAGCAAATGCAGAAATTCTGCTCGAACATTGAAGTTTCGGAAATCTCACAACTGTTCAACAATGTTGCTGTTTTACTATCCGCTATCAGCGATCACGATCCGTCTTTAAAATCTGTTGAGCTTTTAGAATCAACGAAGGGGGCATCCATTTTGAGCGACAGGGCAATCAGTGTTGCTGCTCCGCTTATTGACCTCGAGTGGCCTACACCAGTTCCTTGCCAAACAGATGTAGGAGACACGACTTGCTTTGTCGACAATAACACTCTGGAAAGCATACAGAGCTCTTGGCTTGTTGTTTCATTGAACATCTCCGACAGTGGGAATCTCATTGCTTCTCGATATGAAAATGGACAACCGCCTTTCACGGTCAGTCTTCCGTTGAATCGGCATAATAGCAGGGATGCAGATGAGTCGCTGTTCTCGTTTGACGACGGAATGTCTCATTTTCAGCGAATCATGGCCGCTAACTGTTCCAGTATTGCTGCTGCGCGAAATTCGGAGGTCAAATCACGCGAGGAAAAAAAGGAATGGTGGAACAACCGCTTTGAGCTGGATCATGAACTGGAGAAGCTTCTTCACGACATTCAGTACTGCTGGTTTGGAGGGTTCAAGAGCATTCTTAGCACAGAAGCCGTGGACAATACTCTTGCAAATAGATTTGCGGAAGATTTCATGGATGTTTTGAATGCTCAGCTGCCTTCTCGCATGTCCAGGAGAGTACGAACTCGCGTAAGAGGTGCAAACTCAAGATCTCAGTCTGTTGTGATGGATCCGCGAATATTCCAGCTTTTTCTTGCTCTCGGGCATCCCGACACATTTACTGTTCCCGAGTTACTGGAAGACCTAGTATATTTTGTGCTCGACATTCTTCAATTTCATGGTGAGCAAAATGCGTACGATGAGATTGACATCGATCAAATCGTGATCGACGTTGAAGAGTTGCTAAGAAACTATCACAACAAAATTGCTGAGTTATCTTCAGGGGCAAATTACGAGCACATTATACTTGTTCTGGATAAACATTGCCTGGCATTCCCTTGGGAATCGATGCCAATGCTGCGAGAGAAGTCTGTTTCGAGAGTTCCGTCCTTGAAAATCCTGCAAAATCTCGTCAAGAGCTACACAACAGAACTTGAAGTAAGCAAAGCATTTTATGTGCTGAACCCTGGTAAAGACCTCATTGGCACACAGAAGCGCATCGAAGGCTATCTAACTGGAAAGAACGGGTGGTATGGCACAATTGGAGAGAGTCCTTCTGAAGAAGAGATCGCGTGTCAGCTATCTCAATCTGACCTGTTCATTTATATCGGTCATGGAGGCGGTGAGGCCTATATTCGCTCTTCTAAAATAAAGGGGCTTGAACGGTGCTGTCCGTCGCTTCTGTTGGGATGCAGCTCTGGAGCATTGCAGACGGCAGGTCAGTATGACCCTTACGGAACGGCCCTTTACTACATGGCTGCCGGTAGCCCAATGGTGGTAGCTAACTTGTGGGATGTGACAGACAAAGATATTGATGCTTTCAGTATATCGATGCTACGCAAATGGGGCTGCTTTGACAGCGATGCGTTTACTAGTATTGGGGAGGCTGTTGTTCAGTCTCGCCAGGACTGCCGGCTGCCGTATCTAAATGGTGCTGCTCCGGTTATTTATGGCATTCCTTTAGCATTGAAACCAGTATAAAATGGTTTCTACTTTACGATAACATGTTATCTGCATTACTCACTCATAGTTCTGAAGTCTCCATAGATCTAGTTGCAAGTCATTTCCTTCTGGTAGTGGCACTTCAAAAACATCCCCCATCCAACGTTCTCCTGCACCTTCTAGGATAGTCCTCAAGGCCATTGCGGCATCTATACCCATGACACGAGGTATACAAACACATGCTGGGCTATCAGGTTGCGCCTCTGAACTCCATGTCAATGTCAACTTAGAGACAGGCTTGACTTCTGGGCGGTTAGATATGCACGACACGAACCTTTCAGAGCTCTTTAAAATATCGTCGATAAGAACTTTACGGGAAAACATTTCCGCATCATCTCTCCAAACCACTGTTTGGTCGTTGCGTGCATGGTTGAGTTCATGTGCGCGTTTCGATGGGATCAAGCTTTTTATATGCCTTCGACCGGCCGCTACAATTGAGTTCCGGTTAGCCAATAAATAGCACCTAGGCCCTTCTGCGTTCCGGCCACGGCGTAAGTGACTTAGTATAGATACGCCTCCAGGGCTTTCTGATGCAATAATCCCAAATTTGATCATAACCTCCTTCGGCAATATCGACCGTGAGCAGGCCTCCATGCGAGGAGATGAGGCCAAAATCTGGGCATACACATTGGTTTCAAGTTCGCTCAAGTGACTGGATGGTTTTAAAGGACTTCTGATGCCTTTTGGGTATCTGTTCCCTGACCATCTTTCAAATCGTGTTAGCAGCACGGGCTTAACAAGAGTATCCGGGGTTTCAGGTCTATACAATTGGCGTCGACTTCCTATCTTCTGCACCTCAACACTTGGGCTCTGAATCGGCCATAGTTTATGGCTTTGATACCGTTCATCGCTCTGTCGAAGAATATCTAGGATTCTTCTGGACGAGAGCCGAGACCTTGGTGTCCCGCTCGCCATCTGTCGTGGGGGGAGTGAGGTGAACCTCTGATAGAGATGGCACGGCTAATATATATATATATTTTTAAAAAAAATTATAGCGATCCACTCTTGCCAAGCACCATACCAGAACGACATGCCGTCCAGGAACAATATCAACAGACCTAAAATGACTCTTCGGAGTTCTGGAAGGCCTCAGAAGAAGCCTGTCAAGTTTATCGAAGGAAAACCGGTTCCTCTTAATGGCCCAAGCAAGCTCACTACTAAGGTTATCTCAAAGAAACGAGCCAAGAAGAATGCTCGTAATGCCAAATATCGTGAGAACTATCTGCAGTCGTTGGACACTGACGCCATGATGGTCGATAGTGAATCTCAGTCAAATACGCAAAGAAAGAAACAGGAGAGGTTGAGTGCGCTTAACTTGATCATGCAGCAGGACTTGCCTCCTCAGAAGGTTGACTACAGCAGCCCAAATGGAGGAACTACCTTGGGAGGCCCTCCTTACTAACCAGGTGACATTAAACTACATACCTGCTGCATCACACTTTATTGATTTATTTACATAACATGGATATAATGCTCAGCTTCAGTCCCGGGGTAACACGACGGCTTCTAGGAATTCTAGGCGCAGGCGCTGTGTACGCTTCGAATCCTTCTCGGTAGACCGTGAAATGATAAGCGGATCGAACAATAATAATAGCGATTTTTTGTCAACTCCACTTCGGATAGCATGAGCCAGAAATCCGCTGACGTAGAGTAGAACATTAACATTTACGCTCGTCAGATTTTCAAGTAGCACATTCACTCCATCAGCACCTTGAAGCACTATGGAATAGTATTCTCTGGGAATTATACCCCCTGAAAGGTATTGAAGAAAGAGGATTAATCTCTGGCACACTGAATAGGTGCCTATATTATCATTCAGCTCATTGGCTGTGTCGAGCAAGTGCGCGTCAAAATCGGAACCTGAGTCCATCCATTCCTGAATCTGTTGCTCAATCGACCGATCACCATCACGTACAAACATGTCGTCAACGATATGAGTCCATAGGTAATCCACATAACGAAATATTTCACGTGGCATATTGGCGATCGGTTCATCTTGTGCTCCATTACGCGCTCCAGAAGGCATCCGGCATAACTCATCCAATGAAGCACCCAAACATGATGGAAGAGGTCTAAATTGTACCTCTATGAAGATATCCTGGACTTCCTTGATACGGATTATGACAACTTCGTGGATGGTCTTTTGCTTAACTCTCAGAGTCGTTGATACTCTAACAGCCTGACTAGCACCTGCTGGCAACTTACCAGAAGACGGAGAAAACGTGATATCTGGGTTGGAGCTGATGATGAACCATTCCACAAGCCGTCCAGATTGCGTCTGGGAAATTTCAAAAGACACCATTTGCAGCTCTAGAACAGGTCCTTCATGAGATAACTCAGTTGGCGAAACCTTCACCACAGGACGAGCAGCATTCTCAGCATTGTCAAGTCTCTTGAGGGTTTGTGAAACGATGCGAGCACGCTCTTCAAAATCGACAAGTTTGGCGTTCACTCTGAAGGTGGCAGTGACAGGCTTATGATCCGATAGAGTGTATTCTGGAATTGATGTATACTCCTCCAACTGAATTCCATCCCCAGTGTACAGAATTCGATCGGTATACGATGGGATTCTGTCCTGGTCGAGTTGATCAACAGACCCAACTCGATAACGATACGTTGGGGGAAAGTCTATTCTTCCCTCCTTGAAACCCTGCAAGATCCTCTGTCCTTTCATCTCCTGTCCCAATGTGTCATTCAATAAGATCCCATCGTAGTCTTTTAGGTTAACGAATTCTTCAACAAAGTCGGCTTCTAAAGAAACTCTGAAGTTTAGGTCACCCATCAACACGACGATCCGAGAGCCCCCGCTCCTCAGCTCAGGAGATGGACCCTTCTCGAGCTCGTCGCGGCCTCGCAGGAGGTCTTCTGTGTCAGAGACAGATAGCTCTTGAGCATCGCTGTCGAATATTATGCTTCCCTGTGAGTCAGCGGGCGTAAAAGTGAGATCAAATTTGGTCGCAATTTCTTTCAATTCCCAGCGCCGACGGTCTAAGTTCTGTGGGGTGGCTCCAGCAGAAAGATGACAATTCACAAACGTCATCACAGTTCCTGAGCCCTCAACTGCTTGGTCCCTTCCAACAGTGAACGTTGTCGCGATAGCGCCCTTGTTTCCCCATATACCGAATAGCCCGGTTCCTGTCGAAGACAGAGTAATAGCAGAGAACTGAGGTAGAAGCACTTCCTTTGCAACTACTACTGTCATCATCCCGAGAAGCTGATTATGGGCCAATTCACTAAACGTCTCAGATGACATATCACACAGAGTGTTGAGAAGAGTCTTTGTGGTTTCTTGCAAGGTTACAGAATTAGCATGCAGATTCTTTCCAAGAGGATCAGATTCTTGAATGCTAAGGACGTAAACATCAGCAACCGCATCAGGCTCGCTAGCGTTGACTTGTAACAAGCTCTGTATATCCTGCTTGGAAATGCGTTCACCATGAGTATTCCACGAGATGACCTTGACTTGCAGTTGTGATTGGACTAAAAATAAATGTTTTTGGTCTGCCAAAAGACGGTTCCGTATGTCCTGGATTGAGGGCTGGCGTGATCTGAGTGAAAAATCATGAAGATCCATATCAGAATTGGATTCTGTTCCCCTTGGGTCAGCAGAAAGAGCATAGGCATGATTAAGGTCCGCAACCTCATTCTGCCAGAGGTGTAGAAAATCATCCAGTTCTTCTCCTGATATTTTGTCAATGACTTCACCTATGTCCTTTCCAACGAGTTCGAGTCGTCTGGAGTTGGCATTAGCACTAAGCTCCAAAGTATGCCTCGGAGTCAACGGCTGAGGAACCGCCAAGTCCGGGTGCTTTTTCTCGATCAGAGTAAAATAAGGAGGATCATCGATCTCCAAATCAACGGTCGACGCCCGCCGTCTACCTCTAAAGCATTTCAAAATATGGCTGTCTGTCTCTATGCTCATCTCCCTAGATCCTGTTGCATGAGGATATGCAAGGACGGGAGTTGTGGGAAAGCGAGACTACTGATATTAATCCCCTACCGCAGATCGCGTTACACCTGCCAAACTAACTACACTAATTCCATCAACTTAGCACGGTGCATCGTCGTATACTGCATTGACAGCGTGTTAAAGTGGGTGAAAACTTAGCATATCGGATCAATTGTTAGTATGCCTACGTCACTCAAGTCAATCTTTATAACGGCCACGTGTCTCAAGTTACTTCTATTTCCTGCCTATAGGTCTACGGATTTTGAAGTTCATCGTAACTGGCTCGCAATAACTAAAACTCTACCGGTCAATGAGTGGTACACCGAAGCAACCTCTCAGTGGACTTTAGATTATCCGCCGTTTTTTGCATGGTTTGAGTGGTTATTGGCTCAGGTCGCACCTCGTAGTGTTGGGGCTGATGGTGCCTTTGATGTCGTTGAGTTGGGGAGCTACGGGTGGCCGACTGTAGCCTACCAACGGACGACGGTCATAATCTCCGAACTAGTGCTCTTTCTAGCACTTCAATGGTACATCTCTACTGCCAAAGATGGTCGGCCTCGATTGCAATCGAGAGCAATTGCAGCTTCAATTGCCCTGTCGCCTGGGCTGTTGATCATTGATCACATCCACTTTCAGTACAATGGGTTCATGTACGGCATTTTGGTGTTTTCCATTGTCGCAGCTAGGAATGAGCGACTCCTACTATCTGGGTTTCTGTTCTCGGTTCTGTTATGCTTCAAACACATCTATCTCTACCTAGCACCAGCCTACTTTGCCTACCTGCTGCGAGCTTACATTCTTTCGGATGACAAGAAGAAAGGTGTCATTTCTATTAACTGGATGAACGGTATAAAGCTTGGCTCCGTCGTACTGCTACCGTTTTTTGTTGCATTTGGACCGTTTGTCTTCTATGGGCAGATGCCCAACGTTTTGTCAAGACTATTTCCGTTTTCCCGAGGCTTGACTCACGCCTATTGGGCTCCGAATGTGTGGGCAGTGTACTCATTTGTAGACCGTTTTCTGGCTACTACTTGGTACAAGGTCAATGTTCCTGGCAGTACGAGAGGTTTAGTGGGTGATGTTGCCTTCTCAGTTCTTCCGGACATTCAACCTCGCACCACATTTGTGCTGACACTCTTTTATCAGGTCCTGGCAGCAATTCCTCTAGTGATCTGGCCCAGTTATGATCGGTTTGTTGGATCACTTACTCTCTGTGGCTTTTCCAGCTTTCTGTTCGGTTGGCATGTTCATGAGAAGGCCATCTTACTTGTTATATTCCCGTTTTCTTTCATGGTTTTGCGAGATCGCCGAATTCTCTCCTCGTTTGTACCTCTGGCAGTATCGGGATACATTTCCTTGTTTCCTCTTATTTTCACATCCGGCGAAGAGCTGATCAAGTGTTTGTATACATTTATTTGGCTTCTTCTCTTCATGATATCTTTCTCTCATCTTGCGACCGTTACCAACGTCAGCCGGCGAGTGTTTCTTCTCGACCGCCTTTCACTCATCTACATGCTGGGATTTGTTCCTACGTTGCTGCTGTCAGCAGTCATTGACAAGGTGGTTCCAAAATATGAGTTTTTGAAACTAATGATTGTTTCATGTTACTGCAGTATTGGAGTGATTGGATCTTGGGCCAGCTTCAGCTGGCTGTATTTTTTCGATGATGACTTGTGGCGTTCTATGTCATCTTAGAATAGAGATTCCAAGATTCCTGGTATCATATTTGCTCATTTGTCTTGAAAGGTACTCTATTTTGTACGACATAATGGACAGTACCATTTGCCAACTGGTACACGTCTCAGGTTGATGCATGGAAGGTGGTACCATTCAACAGGACAGTTGCGACCATCGCAAGCAATCATTTCGCCATATGAAACATCCCGGCACACGCAGTACACCGGTTCGCTTGACTTACGGTTATCATTTCTTGCCTTTTGTCGTTTTAATTTACGCCGAAGTTGCTGCTTTGTTTGACTTGGAATTCGATTTTTTGAATCTCGACGACGCATTCCTGCCTCTGCGACCTTCAGACCAGAGCCAAACTCAAGTGCCTGCGCCTGCGCACGCGATTGAGCTGGGGCCCGCAAATCTGCCTCTTCCTCCTCCTCCTTATCCTCTTCCTCCTCTGCAGCCCTTGATCCCTTGGCGACTGTTGATCTGATCGAGCTCTCTATGCCTTTGACAGCCTTAAGGCGCGTCACTTCGCGAAACGACTTTTTTAACTCGGACTCCACGAGCATGAATAGATAAGAAGACTCCGCGAGAGCGTTGAGACGTATGATCTCCACGTCGCTTATCTTAGTGTTAGCATTCGATAACAAATGTTCTGATGCCGATGAGTTATTCTTTTGCGCTGCTTGAAGGATTCCGTGCAAATCAGCAGTTGCATCGCTAGCTCTTTCATCCAGTAGCTTTATAAGAGATAGGCATCTACGTGTCTGAGAGTAGAGGTTGCGATCCATGATCACTGCACTTGACGGGCATTAATGGACGCGACATGGTGACGATAACAAGTTGGAGGAGGATATGGGAAGGGAAATCACATGCGGCTGTGACATGTACGGCGGGAAAGGTAGTGTACCTAACCACGAACTCCCAGCCAATCAAAGCGCTGGAGTTAGTGAAAAAACCCACATTCGAGCCCTCTACAGAAGTCTAGTTGGGACACATTTTGAACCATTGACCCATTTTGTGTACTCTTTCTTTCCCGTTGGCATCAACTAGTCTGCTGCCTTTATCTTGGAGCCAGATCGGACTACAGAAGGAAGCAGAATGTTCCGGTTTGTAAGTTCTTGAGAGCGTGATTAGTTATGGAATCTCGGACAGGTCGATTCTTGACGGGTCATTGGCAGACGCTAATACACATATGGTTGTGCGTTATGAACATCTACTATAGTCTACTTGTCACGGCCTTGTACGGATCCAGTGTAGTGGGCATAGCGAACCTTGTGGTGTTATCATTGATTGTCAGAATTCAAAATGTCGAGATCCTCAGGTCCGGAATGGTACTAACAAACAGGCAACTACGGCTTCTCGCCTTTCGAAGCACGCCGTGACCGCGACGGTCGCTACGGCTGGTCTTTCATCTTACTATGCTTACCTGTATTTGACCCCGGCCTCGGCTATGACTGACGCTGAGCATGGTCTGCACTCACCTCACTACGGATGGTCGCACAGCGGTCCTCTGTCGACCTTTGATCACCAGTCTATCCGTCGTGGATACCAGGTATACCGAGAGGTTTGCTCAACCTGCCACTCGCTAAACTTGGTGCCGTGGCGCTCGCTTGTTGGTGTCTCGCATACCGCTTCCGAGGCCAAGGCTATGGCTGAGGAGTTCGAGTACGACGACGAGCCCGATGATGAGGGAAACCCTCGCAAGCGACCCGGTAAGCTGGCTGATTACATGCCTGCCCCTTACGAGAACGAGCAGGCTGCTCGTGCTGCCAACCAGGGTGCTCTTCCTCCGGACCTTTCTCTGATCGTGAAGGCTCGTCATGGCGGATGCGACTACATCTTCTCACTTCTTACCGGTTACCCAGATGATACCCCTGCTGGTGTTACTCTGCCCACTGGCCTCAACTACAACCCATACTTCCCAGGCGGAGGAATTGCCATGGCTCGTGTCCTTTTCGATGGACTTGTTGAGTATGAAGATGGAACTCCTGCTACTACGTCTCAGATGGCCAAGGATGTGACCACTTTCCTTAACTGGGCTGCCGAGCCTGAGCACGACGAACGTAAGCGTGCCGGTCTGAAGGCTGTCATCACCTTTTCGGCACTTTGGGCCATTTCTGTCTGGGTGAAGCGATGGAAGTGGGCTAGCATCAAGAACCGCAAGATTGTCTACCGCCCTCCCAAGGACCTGTAGACTGCTGCTAATACCCGTTGACTTAAAAGTACGATGGTGTGCAGTGGTGCTTGTGTCCAATATGTATGTCCATAGCATTACCAATAGATGGACGTTTACCAGCTAGATGAAATAAAATCCTTCGTATACTGCAACAAACGCAGCAAAGTATCAGTGTTGATCGTCGGGATCGTTGTCACTGACGGTCGACTAAGAACTCAGGATGAGCATAGAAACTTATTCATGTTAAAAATCTATCTACACTTAGTTTAGAGAGAAGCTTAGAGCTTAGCACTTTTAGTCTTGGATTGGACCACGCGACGGGCCAACTGTTGAAGGTGCACCTCATCTGGACCATCAGCAATACGGAGAGTACGGTTAACGGCGTAAAGACGCGCCAACGGCGTGTCCTGAGATACTCCCTCAGCTCCATATAGCTGAATAGCTCTATCACACACTCGTAAACAGATATTGGGACACTCAATCTTGGCCTTTGAGATGTCCTCAAGGGCAGCTTTAGGTCCGGAGATGTCAATTTTGTGTGCAGCAGCTAGTACAAGCAGACGACCATAGTCGATCTCAAGTCTCGACCGCGCAATCCAGTCAGCAACGGTACCATGTTGGCCAAGTACCCTGCCAAATGTACGGCGGCTGGGATCCGTAGCTCTCTTCACCATCCAAGTGAGGGCCTCCTCAGCGGCACCAAGGGTTCTCATGCAGTGATGGATTCGGCCAGGGCCCAATCGACCTTGGATGATTTCAAATCCACGGCCCTCTCCGAGAACAATGTTCTCGACAGGAACACGGCAATTCTCGAAGCGAATCTCCATATGGCCATGAGGGGAGTCATCGTAGCCGAACACCCGCATAGGCCGTACAAAAGTAACACCCTTTGTGTCGGCAGGGACAATGATGACCGACTGTTGACGGTAAGGATTTCCCGCGTTCGACGTACGTCCCATTACGAGCAGTAGCTTACAGCGACTATCGCCAGCACCAGATGACCACCACTTGGTTCCGTTCAGAACATACTCACTACCCTCGCGAGTGATCTCCATACGAATGTTCGTCGCATCCGAACTTGAAACCCATCGCTCGGTCATGCAGAATGCTGAGCGTATTTTGCCATCCAGCAGAGGCTGAAGCCATACCTTCTTTTGCTTCTCAGATCCGTAACGAGCAACGACCTCCATGTTTCCCGTGTCGGGTGCAGAGCAGTTCATGGCTTCCGCAGCAAGGAGACAGCGACCCATCTGTTCAGCCATGAGGGCATATTCAAGGTTGGTGTAT
This sequence comes from Sugiyamaella floridensis, assembly GCA_030556845.1. Lineage (NCBI taxonomy): Eukaryota > Fungi > Ascomycota > Dipodascomycetes > Dipodascales > Trichomonascaceae > Sugiyamaella > Sugiyamaella floridensis. The sequence goes on along the minus strand of JAKTUT010000002.1, from coordinate 279,854 downwards.
CCAGCTCCTTCACTGTAAGTGCGGGGGAGAAAGAGGTTCCACAGACCCTGAGCCTTTGCCTCAGCCTTCAGCTTCTCAATTGTCGGGTGATCACCCTTCCATCTGTTGGAAGAAGTTTCATGCTGCTTTTCAAACTCTAGTTCTGCGGGAATAACCACTTCTGTCACGAATCTCTCGACTTTATCTAAAGTCTCACGAGCTCGGGGCGACACCTTGTCTTTTACAAGCTCAGGTATATTGGCAGACATCGTTGGGATGGATAAAGCGGAGTCGGCGGAAGAAGGGGATTTTATACAACGAGGGCAGGGGGGATCATCGCTCTGATACGGCAAAATGCGGGGTGCCACGGCTTAGTTGTCTCCGAGGTCGTGGGGATTCCGCGGAGTGACTGAACACAAGTATCAAAGGCGTTGAGTCCAACGATGAGCTGTATGGATCAAATATCTAACTACTGTAGTGACGTTATTCGTCAGCTAAATGGGTGACTGTCACACATTAGATGAATTGTGCTAACTTCTAGAAAGACCCGGAATTCCTGGTAGGGTGCTTGAAGCTGGAGCCATGGGCAAAGGTGGAGGGCCTGGTGGTTGGTAAGCATTCTGCTGCTGATATGGCTGTCGACGCTGCATACCTTGACCAGAGTGGAACTGATTTGTTTGTTGAAGCTTTTCTTCTTCGTGATAATAGCGATCGTCAAAGGCACCTTCATCGTTCGGACGAGGACGACACCAGAATCTCGTCATTTTATCGTTTGATCCCGAGCACAGAATGTGACCAAGAGGATGATATTGCAGGGACCAAATGGGCCAGTCATGTGCGTTTGGGATTTGCAGCGTAGGCAGAAGTCCTGTAGTATTCTCTGCCATTGGGGTGTCCAGTAAGAAATGCGAGATCGTTCCATCGTGGGTACCAGTTGAGAGTAATGACGAATGTATCGGGTGCCATGTGAGTGATGAAACATCCGACTTGTGGCCACGCAGAATAAGAATATCGCGCATCATTCTCAGGTCAAAGATACGGCCAGAGTGATCTCTGCTTGTAGATGCTAGCAACATCTGGCCTCCAGTCTTTTGGAACAAGGTCTTCGTCACAGTATTTTTGTACCCATGTAAAGTACTGATGCATTTTCCTCTACTTCGTGGGTCCCAAAGTTTGATGAGGTTATCCTTGGATCCACTAGCAATCAAGCCCATCGTAGGATGCCAATCAACGCACTTGACATCCCATCCATGCCCATTCAGGACGGCTTCTTCAGACCCGTCATTGAAGTTCCAAATCTTGACAGTTCCATCATCTGAAGCTGATGCAAACTTGGAGTCATTAGGAGCGAATGCTATTTCGCGAACTACCTCGCGGTGGGCGTTGAGAATATTGACATTGTTGAAGTTTGGCTGCCAGAACTTGATTTGACCTTCTTGATCACCAGATAGTAGCCACTCATCATCGTGCGAGTAGACCATTGTACGGATCGCATTGTCGTGTGCCTGCATAATCGTTTCAAAATTGAAAGACATACCGTTCCACAACGTGAACTCTCCACTCATGCTTCCCGTCAGTAACCGTCTTCCCTCCGGGGTCCACTGCACGACAAGAACAGGATGCTTTATCTTATTCACGCTCGTATGTACAAACTTAGTTGCAAGAGATGTAACTGGTATCGGCTTATACGCGGGAGGTGGTAGCATGTCTGCGATATAGCTTGCATCAGGTCGTATCCGTAATCGGTTGGCTGGTAAACCGATAGCTCGCTCAACAGCCCACCGAGAAAATGTGTTTCCATGGTCGATAGTTCGCCTATGAGCTAGCTTCCTGGGGCCATCCTCTTCCATTTTACTTGGGTATGAGATGAGTGATGGAGGTTCTTGCGTCTATTCTTCAACTTGGATTCTAAACTTTGAGAATGCTGCAGTTTCTGTATGCTACTAAACATGCGGGCTGTTAACAGCATAGATCCCCATACCCGAGGTTGCATGTACGGCTGGAACTACGCGAAATTTATCCGATAAGAGTAATAACCTATCCCCGAAATAGCACGTTTCTAAGTTTTGTGTTGCGCGCCTTGATTGGCAGTTTACAAACTCCGGGGCAAGTGGCGACATGATGAGTTTGCAGCTATTTCCACGTAAGGCAGCCGCTCGGTACCTTGTGGTTGGAGCAGTTATCACAACCTTGCTGTACGTTCTCTTTGTTCCATATCATTCAGACGCGCTTAGATCCGTGAGGCCTTTGAAAACCGGACACGACGTTGTTAGCAACCCTGGTGGAACTGATGATACACGTCAAGCGGCGTCGCCTACTTCTACGCATAAGGTCACGTCTCATATAACCGAGCCGGCGGCGACTACCGCGTTGTTGCCTACTGATCCCGTTTATGACGAGCTGGCAGATATTCTGGATCCTGAGGCGCAGATCACCACTCCAACATTCAGCCCTGATCTTGCCGATGATTCGACTACCGTCAAACCCCCCGGAGAAGCAGAAACAAATGAAGGACCACCAGAGCCTACCTCAACGCCACATGCCCCTGACTCCGTGGGATCTGTAAACATTCCTGGCCTATCTGAGGGCGACATTATAATAAGCACCTACTTGAAGTCCGTCTTTGAACTGTTTTATACACACCGCCCGAGATTCCAGCCGCTGAGCAAATATCACAATGATATCTATGCCCCTCATAAGGCGCATGATGATAATCTGCCACTTCTTACTACTAAGGAGTTAGGCGAGTACTTGATTGTGGATGGTGACGTCAAGCAGGAGCTTACAAGAGCACACGCGGAACTAGTAGCTGCTTTACCTGAAAAGTTGGAGGACGGAATATTCGGTGGCACTGGCGTTGTCTTTACTTCTGGTGGTGTCTACTTTCCAACTATGTTAACGTCGTTGCGTATGCTGCGTCTCGTGTCACCAGTCATCCCTGTGGAGGTTTTTCTGAAAGACGATTCCGAGTATGAGCCGGCGATATGTGAGAGAATCTTACCTAGCCTGGGAGCTCGTTGTGTCATCTTGTCACATATATTTGGTGAGAAGTTTTTGGAAGATTTCGCTATTCGTGGCTATCAGTTGAAGGTGTTGGCACTTCTGGCTTCGTCGTTTGATGACGTTATTTTCCTCGACTCGGATAATATTGCTATTAAAAACCTAGAGGCCACCATACTCCAGGAGCCATACCTCAGTACTGGCTACATTATTTGGCCCGACTATTGGTTCCGCACAACCTCTCCCCACTATTTTGACATTGCTGGAATAACTTTGGGCGAACGTGTACGCGGTAACTTGTCTGAAACTGATCTGGACAAAGTTCCTCTTGCTGACCGCCGCAATGCTCTTCCTGACAAGAGTTCTGAATCTGGCCAGCTAATTGTCTCTAAGTCTCGCCATTTTAGGAGCTTGCTGCTAGCTGCATTTTACAACATCCACGGCTATTCTGCGTTCTACCCGCTTTTCACTCAGGGCGGATCAGGTGAAGGAGATAAGGAGACTTTCCTGGCAGCTGCTTTGGCCCTCAACGAAACAGTACACCAGATTCGTTCCGATACTCGCCCTCTCGGAAGATTTTCGGAAGGTAAATTTATCGGCGCGGGAATGATGCAGCAAGTTCCGCTTGAAGATTATGAACACTTTGTCACAAAAACAAGGGAGCAGAGACCTAGCTCTTTGCTTTTGCACTTCAACATGTACAAGATGAATCTGAAGACTCTTTTCTGGGGTGACGAAAAGGACCATTTTACTGAGGATCAACACAGACTTCGGTACTGGGATAGGCCGTCTGTCAATGCCGAAGCTTTTGACTACAGGGACATTGAATTGCTTCTATGGCGAGAAGCGAAATGGATCGCCTGTGATATGCCTCTTCTTTTCAATGCTACGTTCAAGGACTGGGAGAGTGAGAATCAGACCGAGATCTGTCAAAAGGCCAGTGAGCACTTCACTTGGTTGGTGAGCACTCACAGCCAATGATAGGCATATCTACATGTATCTGTATCAAGAATATTCATCACCACAATTTTTAATCTATCTATTTGATGAGGTTTCAATCCCGAAATTCGTAGACAGTTCAGTATCTATCAAATGTTCAGGTTGAAATCACCCTTGTGCTTAACAACTACGCCTTTCTCTGTGACAATAGCATCAATGAGGTCGTGTGGGGTCACGTCAAATGATGGGTTCCATATGCCAATTCCCGGTGCGGCAGTAGAGACTGTGGCAGTCGAAGAAGGCGAGATGGTGCCACCTTCAACTATAGCACCTTTCACTTGTGTCAGTTCAACGGCGGGCCGTTGCTCAATGATGATATCATTGCCACTCGGTGTTGAAAGGTCTATTGATGTTGTGGGTGCTGCCACGACAAATTTGACGCCGTGATGCTTAGCCAAGACGGCAAGTTGGTAAGTGCCAATCTTGTTTGCTGTGTCACCATTAGCAGCGACTCGGTCAGCACCAACAATAATCAACTTGATATTCGGATTAGATCTTAGCAAAGATGCTGCCATTGAATCCGTTATCAAAGTAGCTGGTATTTTGTCGTGGACTAGTTCGTATGCAGTCAACCTAGAGCCCTGGTTGTATGGCCGGGTCTCCAAGCAGAAGGCATGCTCCAGCTTCCCATCTTGGTGCAGAGATCGAACTACTCCTAAAGCAGTGCCGTAACCTGCTGTCGCAAGCGATCCAGTATTACAGATAGTGAGTACCGATATCTTCGCTGACATATCGTCCTGAAGATCGGAAATCCAATTAGCACCGTTTGCACCAATCCGCTTGTTGTCCAAAACATCGTCACTGAGCATCTTCTCAGCAGCTGCAACAACTTTCTCCACCACGTCCTTTGCAGTGGACACGGAGACGTCACCGGCTGTCTCCTCTGCTAGTCTCGTCAACTCTCTGGCTGCTAAAGAAAGATTGACAGCAGTCGGCCGTGACTTGACCAGGAACTCTAGCCTCTCAGCAACAATTCGAGAAGCCTCTTGCTTGGTTTCGATATTGAGGCGTGATAATTCAACCGCAAGAGACAGAGCAGCGACAATTGCAATGGCTGGCGCTCCTCTGACCACCATATTACGGATGGCGTTAAAAGCATCGTCTACACCCGATACTTCGACATAAACAGATTCATGAGGTAGTCTCAACTGATCTAGAATCTTCAGTGTCTTTGCATCCGCGTCGTACTGTATTGCTTGGAGCGTGTTGGTCATCGTTGAAAGTTGGTGAAGTGCAAACAATATTATACGAGTAATTTGATGTGCATAAAAGTACACGATTTTCTGTAGTGCCTGCGAGAAGGGTTTAAAGTCGCTTAATCCAGTACACAGCTATTTACTAAAACCCGCCTTGTCCATTGGTTCTGGTAATTAAGATGACTGGGACTGGTCGAGAGGCTTATTTCCCATGTGTTTTAGCTATAAGTTTCTATTGGTAGAGGTGACGAAGTAGCATTGGTACCGTCAAAAGCCTATATGGAACGGTCTCACAATGGCCATCAAGAGGAGCTTCAAGGGCGCATCGGAAGAATAACCTAGAGAACCAAAACTTGACTACATAGCAAATGAGAAAAATATGGAAATCAGTTGGTGTTCAAGCACATTTGACTGGTGCGAAAGGCCTGTTAGTTGAGAGCCTTACTCGGACCTCGGGGCTACATTTGCGTTTACGTGCATAGTCCTATACAAAAACTGTTAGCAGATTCCACGGGTTCAACTATCTCCTTTTTCATTACTGGCAGTCAGGTAGGCATTGAAGCCGTTTGATCACTCACCCCTGCTTGGTTATACCATTCATGTACTCGTGTCGGTAGAACAGCTCTCTATACGGAATGGACACTACCCAAATTACGAGCACCGGGACAGCAGCCTCGGTTGGAGGGAGTACCCCGAACAGCGACTCTTTAACTCCACATCGCAAGTCTACCGGCACGAAAGCCATAAAGCCAGCAAGGATTCCAACGAATATCATTCAACCGGCGCCATTTATCGATACATTAGCATTACTGGCAGTTTTCACACACATACCATCTGTTCTTATGATTGTTGTACATGCGTTATTCCTGGCCTCATATTTTTCTTCTACTAATGTCTCCATGTCTACTCGTTCAGTATTTGGATGGACCTCAACGTCAACTTATGGATCGCCTTCTTCAGGACCATTCCATCGTTCAATTCTTCGGGTTGTTGCTAAGATCGTCGTAATCGATATTGGCATGGCGCTCATCACTTTATATGTTGCCCCACTACTGCGTAACGTAGTTATGGTTTTTGCGCATGCAATCGTTGCAGCGTCTTTGGGCGGTGGAGGTAACAGAGTGTTCACTAATGCTATCTACTCGACTACTCTCATGGAGTCGGTTATATTCGTTTGGGGAAAGCTTCAGTTTTATTTCTTTTCAGACAACATCTTGGATCCTCTTGTGCTAGATCCTCGCCATCTCATGGGTCATCACCATTTACTTGACGACGCGTTCATGGGGAACACGCCTCCTCCAAAATCTTTCAATACCCTCACAAGTGCTTGGGCATTGATCCCATCCATGGTTAAGTTTGTTCGTCACATGGATTGGACGAATGAGCTGCCTCTTATATCTTTTCAGAGTGTGGCGATCCATGTAGTTGGCCTGGGCATGGTTCCTTTTATTCGTCGAGTCTTTCCGGAGAGAGGTATGGGTGATTCCTCCATGAGCGCTCATGCGGCCTCTTCCTCGGACCTCAGCAGTGACAATTATATCGATCCCTCAGTAAATTATTCTGTCGTCGTTGAGCCGGCTCCAACAGATGTGCCAGCAGCCTCCGGTAACGCGAGAGTTATTTCAATTCCCGATCAACTTGATGTCGTTGATAGCGGTGATAGGTATACTGATCGGGTCAACTTTGCAAGCGATTTTGATTTCTTATATGCCCCTGCACTTAAGAAGAATAAGCGACTAGCGACCGTCCGGGCAAACCAACCACTGTGGTCTGTCCTTGCGAGTAGCATTGTACTCGCGGCCAGACACGAGAGCGAGAGCACGGAAAGCCGGCTTCATGATTCCCTTGATGATGTGTCAAAGACATCTGTAAATCAGATTTACGTGCGATACATTACCGACAATGCTGCTGCGTTTGAAATCATGCAATTAAGCCCTGAGTTAGTCGGAAACTTTGGCGCTCGTGTGAATCGGATTCCTTGGCCACAAGTATGCATCCAGCCCTTAGGAGATGATTTGGATGAGACAGATATTGCTGCCGAAGACACTCGCCCTCATGTCCTCATTGTTTACGGGCTGGTTTCAAGTTCCCCGTATGAAATCGAACTTGTGTACAACTCAGCTAGTGGTCCTATGGTTTGCCTGTCTACCAGTATTTTGACAATACCCAAGCGGAATGCCAGCTCCAACGGAATTCACGGTATCCAGCCGCCTCCTAGGCCAGTTTCTCCGGTAACAACGCTACTGGAAACACTGACAACGACTCAGATTGCTTTGTCAGATGAGAAGTCGCGCCTGAAAAAGTCGCGCAAAGACCATACGAAACGGTTAACAAGCTTGCGGGCTGAAATTGATGCATTGCATGGAAAGATAGATGCCCAGGATAAAGGTGACGAACGAAACAATCGAAAAGTCCTGTCCTTACGAGAGTCAGTACGTCAACTAGAGGAAGAAATTGAGAAAATTATTGCAACTACTGAAGAATTGACTCAAAGACAAGTGGTGTCAATCGCTGAGTTTGATCGTCAGAAAGACGAATGGGAAGCGCATGACAGCATGATCAAGGAGAAGGAGCAAGAATCACAGAATCTACGACTGCAATGGGAGAAGAAAGCACAAGTACTTGAGTCTGAATTGAGTGCGCTTGCAACGAAGTGCGACAAGGTAGAGGCCAAGCAGCAAAGAATAGCATTCGAAATTGACAGTCTTCATTCTCAGTGTGAAAAGGAGTTGCAAACCGAAATCGAATTGAGAACTACGGCAAGATTGGAGAAACTTGATAGAAGAAAAAAACTGGAGGACGAGTTTGCAAACAACATAAGCAAACTTGAAAAAGTCGTGGAGGATACTAGGAAACACACTGACACGATTGTGACACGGTTGTCTGGTCAAGTTCCAGGACCAATGGGCCATACGGGCTTCAAACCTGACATCTTACAATGAATTCTATCTATGAATTCGATAGTAGTTTTTAAAAATGGTTCCTGACTGCTGATTGGATCGTCGAAGAGCCCAGTAACATAGCTGTTTCCAATCAGTCGATAACCAATAACAATACTATATAAACGAGTGGGGCACTATAAACGAGAGCTCATTTCCCTATCTTTGATACACATGAATATAAAAAAGTGCCTTACAAGCTCTTCGCAATGATGACAAGCTATATGATGACAAGCTATATGTTTCACAACGAACGACGACGTCGTGATAAATGGGATAACATTGCGTTGGGAGCGGTCATGATGCAAAAAATATAAAATAGCCATACGAAATCTTCGTTGAGAATTGAGCGGCGAGGACAGTTGCCCGCTAAAGGCCTCTCCTGAGGAAGAGTTCAAGCAATGATACGTTGCCGCCAAAATAAGGACATTTGCCCAGATGTTGAGCTAACAGTGAGTGTCCTAACCGATTTCAGGTCCTAATCCGTGGAACTTGTGATTATAGTACAGTAAATTTCCTTGTCCAGTCGTTTCGTTGCATTGCACGTTGAGAACCTTCGCTATCCAGATTTCGTGATCTTGCAACGGGATAATGTCTAAACCCTGACAATACAAGACCGCCACAGACTTTTTCAGTATTGGAATTCCTCTTTGGCCAGTAGTTAGGTGGCACTTTTCTTGTTCAAATGGGTTGAGATCGGAGCCCAGAGCACCGCTGAACGCTCGGCTGATTTCGGCTGATTCTTTAGTTGCTGGTAGGATGTTAACGGCAAATTCCCCAGACTCATGTAAAACCTGAGAAGTTCGTGACGGGATTTGAATATTAAAAGAGATGAGAGGACAGGGCTTAACTGATAATGATGTCACAGATGATAATGTAAGCCCTCTTGGCTCCATACGGCACGTGTGCGCATTCACGTGAGTTGTAGTAACCACCGTTACTGGCGCCGCCAGTCCTCGCATGGCTTCTCTATATAATGACTCAATGCATGACGGGCTTGAAGAGGATGAAACCGTCCTCCTATGTACCAATATTCTTTGAATTGACACCTTTTTCAGCGGCATCTCAGCTGCCACTTAGTATGAATGGTGAAGTAGCAGATCATAATTCAACCCAAGCCCTATCTGCCTTACAATTTATTCAGACCGAAGCTCGTTGAAGGGGAAGAAGCTAAGCAAACTTCAAATAGGTTATATTTGATAGAGGATTGATATTTGACAGGCAGGTACCTGTCAAATATCTGGAAAAATACCTTTGCGCGCCCTGAGAGCCTCGGGCTTTCCAAGAGTCTCGACTCAGCCCGCCATATTCAATCCTCTTGATCCTACCTTTAAACGGTCTTCTCCAAGCAGATTTAGGCACACTAAAGATCAGGCTGAAAGATCTAAGTATAAAACCTACTTAGATAGATCAGAAAAGCGACACGTTCGTCAGGCCTCTATCGGCAGCATGAAAACAACGATCCAAACACTCACTCACCCATCATACGACAATGCTGGCGCTTCTCTCATGTTACAGACCCGCTCGGGAACCAAATACATCGTAGGGCGGTTTTCCGAAGGATTACAACGTTTGTTGGCACAGAATCGAATTCGAACAAACAAACTAAGTCACATATTTCTCACTGGGGAGCTGGGATGGGATACTACAGGCGGTCTACCTGGCTTTCTGTTAACTGCTGGTGATCAAGGTGTATCAAATATTTCGGTTCAAACTACTAGTGGTAGTCTAGTTGCCGTTAAAGATAGCTGGCGCCACTTCATTTTTCATCAAAGCATTTCCGTCAAGATGGAAGGTTGTGGTGCAAACTTTCATGACGAGCACGTGGCAGTTGAAGGAGTTTCTCTGACTTCCACCAGTAAGGCAGGTTCAAGTGCGAGAATTTCGACTTCTTTTATAGTCCAAATACTGCCCAGCCGTGGTAAGTTTTTGGTGAAACGTGCACTGGAACTAGGTGTGCCGAAAGGCACGCTTTTCCGGGATTTGACCAATGGCATACCAGTGGTTACTCCAAATGGTAATACGGTATGTCCTGAAGATGTCATGGAGGAGGCTAAGACACCTCCTCGTGTTATTGTCATTGATTGTCCCTCCCAAGACTATGTACAATCAGCGATCTCCTTTCCTTGGGATAAGCGCATCCAACGCAAGAGAAAGCATGAAGACTCTGATTCTGTGTACGACGATTCTTATGATGTTGATATCAAGGTTGTTTACCACTTTTTGGGCGCGGATATTGACCCGTTTTCAGGGACTTATCGAGAGTTCATGTTGAAACTTGACAAGTTTGAGTGTCTTCAGTTTGTATCTCATCCGCTGTATTGCCCCAATGGCATTTACCTGGAAGGACTATATTTGCTTCATTTAAGACTTCGAGAGTTGCTTCCAAGAAACTTCAGGGCACTGTACCACTCTGGTCCTGATAAAATCGCTCCCCCTGATCTTGTTAAGGAAATGAGCTCTTCTTTCAAGTCTTTAGCCGGCACCCCTGTGGAACCAATTCAGTCCCTTCGAGCACTAGATGTTGTAATTTTGGAACCTGAGGTACTCCAAGAACCATCTATTGCTGATCTCGGGAAAATAGTGGAGCCCTCAAATCAGATTCCAACGGTAGAGCAGACCATTGATGTTGATAGTTCTTCGCTAATGGAGCCAGAGGTCATAACACTAGGAACCGGAAGTTCCCAACCTTCGAAGTACAGAAACGTTGCGTGCACGTTGTTTCGTACTAAGCAGACCAGTATCATGCTGGATTGTGGCGAAGGGACTCTTGGTTCGCTAATGCGTATGTACGGACCAGGTTCCTCAGAGAAACGGATCAGAGAGATTGGGGTCTTATATATCAGCCACTTGCATGCAGATCATCATCTCGGGATGCTTTCTGTCTTGAAGGAATGGATTCGTGTTTCGGAGAAAGGGAGGACACTGCACATTGTGGCGCCAGATCCATTAAGACAGTTTCTTGACGAATGGTGTGCATATGAGAGTAGTATTGCGAGTGCGATACAGTGCGGGGCATTGGTATTTGTCGATAGCGAAGAGTTTGTACATGGCCGCGGTTATTCTGGAAGCCGACTGGCTGCTAGAGACAGTATCAAAGTGAATGGTTCTGTGCTGAGGCTTCAGACTTGTAAAGCTATTCACTGCAACCTGTCCTACTGTGTATCTATTACTTTGGACGATGGATTTAAGTTATCATTCTCAGGAGACACGCGTCCGAATTGGTATTTTGCGCAGAGAATAGGGGCAGACTCCGATCTACTTATTCATGAAGCGACACACGAGGATGATCTTGCGGATGAAGCGAAATTGAAAGGGCATTCGACCATTAGTGAGGCACTCAAGGTTAGCAAAGCTATGAATGCCAAAGCTACTGTGCTTACACACTTCTCGCAAAGGTACCCTAAGTTCCCTAATTTGAATGGGCTTACTTTGCGGAACACAGCGCTTGGATTTGATGCACAGAGGTTGAGTTTCAGCGATATCTCGACTCAGCTCACAAAGAGAGAGGAATTGGAGAGGATATTTAGCGATTCTGATGGCCTTGATACACAAGATTCTCTATAAAGTCATGATCGCCGAAATGTTTCGAACATCAGCATGAGTAACTATCTGTGTACATAGCGTAACGGAGCACAGTTACGTCCTCCGTAACTCTGTGCTGAAGATCTTAGTAGTTGTAGGTCTCAGGGATGATGTCACATACCTGAATGTGAATGATAAATCAAGCACAAGTTGGGACTATTTATCCTATTCATCTACTTTAAACAAGTCATAACTGATCAGCGACTCTGGACAGTAGGTGATATGCTGCTCGTTAGCCACGATTATCGGTGTCTTGTGAAATATAGTTGACTATTTTTTTTAAACAGCCTTAAAGCAAATCGCACCAGGCCGGACTGCTTGCCGATATAGTATATGAGTAGGCTTCTTAAGTTCAAGCTCCCGCCAGGCAACCCATGCCTAATGAGGCACTAGGATTCGAAGTTGAAGCGACGGTTAATAAATAAATGCCAGAGAATAAGGATTAAGCCACTAGTCTCACGCATTACTTCATATAGAGCGCAAGCAGTTACTAGCTTGTAATTCAGCACGTCAACAAGTAACATCTTTCAAAGGTTGAGAGAAAGGCTTCACTCCCTTGCTCATCAATTCACATCACCCACACGTTTCTTGGGGCAGTACGGGCACATCATATGGTTACAGCGAGTGCAGTCGTACCGCTCGGGTGGGATTCCATGGTAGCGGCCGCATTGACAGCAGTACCACTCAGTGATAGTTTGAAGATCGTTGGGGTTGTACGCTGACGCTGAGGCTGCCTTTGGCAACACAGAAGCAGGTTTAACAGCCATCCTTGGCGACGGAGATCGTATGAGTTTTCTGAAGGGCTTGTCAGCAGTATTGGGTTTGTCAGCAGTATTGAACCCGAGAAAGCCTCCGAGTGTTCAGCTGAACACGTATATCAGCAGAAAATACGCTGTCAAGATGCGAGGTCAAAAATATCCTTCGACCAGGTTTGAGGCTTGTGGGGAAGGACTTGGCCCACACGTGCAATAGTTGACAATGGAGTACGGAGGAGGGACAAAACGAGGCAAGAAGAGACTTCAAAACTCTGCGTTGTAAGATGAGAGGTAACTCTGGGATGCTTGCTGTAATGCAGACAATTCGTGAATAGATTAGAGTGTATGTTCAGTTAGTCAAGAGTGTGGGCTCGCAATCGGGGCTCGATACTGATATTTAGAAAAAGTAATTCCAGACGCAGTGTCGTCTCAAATTTGTGAGGTGTTGCGTGCAACTAACAGTGTCCCTGCGCGGTTTGCGCCGGTACCTGGCTAGGATGTAGTCTAATCGGCTAATACTCGAGGAGTACTACCTGCTATTTGCTTGGTAGTTAAGGTTCTCTCCATGACCAGATGAACATCAATTCGGGCAATAGCAACCTAAGGACGCGAGATGAAACTGTACGTTACTGACGTTTACGCGTGGGCTGAAGGTATTGAACAGAACTCCATGTTCATTTCTATTTGCGTACCAAGCGTACCTTGGCTTCTGCGTTTCCGTTTTGTCGGTAGATTCTGATCGTTCAATAATCTACAGGTTTATTCGGTGTCGCCTGAGTTTCCTGCGAAGCTACTCTGCAAGAGTGTCAGCATCGCAAAAAAAAAACGATAGTTGGACAGTAGATCGGATCCCTGAGGGAAAGAGCATCATCTTGAACATAACACATCGCCTGCCGTTCGTTCCGTCGCAGATTTCTAACCAACGAATACATGGTTGGAGATCAACGCGGGGTGGTGTTCAGTATGCAGGCTTCTACCTGCAGTTCTATAAATACCGAAGTACTCAATAAGCAAATTACCACAGTTCATACCTTTCGCATTCCAGAAAAGAACATAGTATACAAGACACCAGATCCCTCATCATACAAAGCGGCGTATGTCGTGACACCGGCAACCTTGAATAGCGCTCCTCATTGGCTCTGCCAAGGTAGCGGTAAGCTGCATGTCGCACACACACATTGCTCAGCCGACCCCCAAGTTACCATAGTTAGGTTATCCTAATCATAAATGACTGGTTCTGAGAGCTAAGAGACTTAGCAGCGTACTAGGCACAGGGAATATGGTGCTCTTGAATGAGTGCTAACTGTTATATTCATATTGATAGTTTCCAATTTACGTAGGCCTGCAAAGATAAACTTCACCTCTACTCCTCCTCAAGTTCGCTGAGATCCAGATCCTCCTCAGCAGCCCGGAAAAAGAATGGTCTGATATGGGAGTGGTAATAAGGAGCCAGGTGTTCACGAGGAGGGTTGCGTCGCAGAACCTTCTCAAAGTAGTTCTTGTAAACATTTCCATCGTAGTTTCCGATAGGAGCATTGATGAAGAAGTCGCTCAGATTGAAAGCATCAGTCAAGGGAATAGCCTGGTCGCGAACCTTCTTGCAGTAAGTGTTGACATGGGAAGTGATGTTATCAAGGTCCTGGGACGTAAGGAATCCGTACTTCAAGAACAGAGCGCTCTCGTTCTCAAACGACCACATCGAGAACAAAGTAGCAACATCGAGAAGGATAGCCTTAACGCTAGGATGAGCATTCTTGATCTTGTTGTACAGAGAACGGATCAGGTAGAGACGAGTGTGGACACGAGCACACTCGAATCGCTGCTGCGACAGCTCCTCGAAGGCCTGAGTCTGTTCAAGCTTCTTCTTTTCGGTGAGGTCGATGTACTGTTCAACAGTGTGAGCAATGACCTGCGATGAAACTGCCTCCCATCCCTCGATAACCACATTGGGATCAAGAATGTTGCGACCGTTGAGCTTAGAGTTCTTCAGCGATCCAACCCGGGTCAGGTACTCGACGGCACCTCCAACTTTCTTACCACTGCGAGCAGCGAGTCCACTCTGAATGAGTGATCGACCTGCCGAGAGGGTCAAAATGTTGTTGTCACCCTCCCAGGTACAGTTAACAACCCAGTCAGCATATCCCTGACCGAATCCGTTGTAGCCCGAGTAACCGTGTCCACCACAAGCCTGACGACACTGGTCAATGATCTCAGCAGTTCCCCAAGTAGAGAATGCCTTGAGTCCAGCAGAGACCGAGAAGAGCTCCTTCAGGTCCTCAATAGCAGACTGAAGGGCAACCTTATCATCAGCCTTTGTGTTTTCCAGCTTGGAGGTGGTGTTGTAAAAGACATCGTAAAGCTCACCGGCTGCAGCAGTCATAGCAAACGCGTAAGCCAGTCTAGGCATAAGACGGCGCTGGTGGTATGTGTAGTCCAGGATCTTTGTCTCGGGCTCTCCAGGAACACTAGAAAATTGGCGACGGACAGCACCATAGCGGATGGCAATTGTCAGGAATCGCTTGGCGACGTGGTAAGAGTCGCTGGCCATGGAAACACGACCTCCGATGAGGGCACCGTACGCCAGCTGAGCTAGCGGAGGCTGAGTGACCTTACCGTTGGAATCGACCTTGCTGTATTTCATCATCATGAACTGACGGGGGATACGGACGTTGGAAAACTGAATCCATCCATTGTCAATACCGTCGCGACCCATCTTCTTTCCAATGTCACCAAGGGCAATACCAGGTCGAAGAGAATGGTCCTCCACGTGACGAAGAGGAACGACAAAGTTTTTAACACCGTAGTCCTTTCCGTCAACAATCAGACGAGCAAAACACAGGGTGTGAGTGGCAGTGTGAGCAGCACCTCCAATCCACCACTTAGTAGCACCTACGTGTGGGGTGTTAATCACAAACTCATCAGTAGTGCGATCATAAGTAGCAGTGGTCTCAAGGCCGGCCACGTTAGATCCATGGCCAACCTCAGTCATCGAGAAGCATCCGAAAAATCTGCGGAGGTTTCCGGCACCTTGCTGGATCCAGTAACTCAGCTGTTCGGGGGTTCCGGATCCGCGGACACCACTCAGAAACAGGCCGAAATGGACACCACAGCGAGTGTGAGCAGAAGGATCAGACAGACCAATGGTAGAGAGGCGACGAGCGATGTCAACTTCATTCTCCGCAGTCATGATGTAATCCGTGATCTTAGCAACACGCTGGAGAGTAATCTCGCGAGCTTTCTTGTAGTCAAGATCGTAGAAGTCATCGTTGGCAAAGACAGGGTCACGCTCAACAGCACTCATGATTCTCTCCAACCTCTCAGTTTGCTCCTTGCCGCCATCAAGAAAGTAGGTGAGCTCACGAATGTCAAAGTTAGCCTTAGCTCGCTCATCGGCGAGAGCCTTAGCGGGCTCTGTATAAGTGTTGTACTGCTTGCCATCAATCTCGACATAAGCAGTCGGGTTGACGGCAAGTCTCTGAAGTCTTTCGTTTACGTTGGACATATTTGCAATGACAATCAATAAACAGAAGAGTCACTGTCAAGTAATTCTAACTGTGGGGTAGCTGGGAACTTTTATAGTACAAGACCCGCATACGGCTAAAGACGCCTCGGCCCATGTACCTCGGTTCAAACTCCCAATGTGAATGTGTGGGGTGGCATGTTTTCAGAATGTAGGCGGTGCCAGCGACAACCCAGTCATGATCTTGCAAATAAGGTAGTGAAAATCTGAATAACAGATCGAGCTTGAGTCCACATACAGAGACAGATTGATTTTTTATAAGTGTGCCTATAGACTGTACAGCACAGCCAACAGAATCTAACCGAAGACTGCTTCGGTCACCCCCGCGTTGAGGCCGTACATCCGCGGCACCAGATGCAGAACTACGGGGAAACCCATACCCACATACCGAGGGCCGGGAACGTTCCCTGTCAGAAGACCGATCATTCCACATACCGAGCTAGGTTGTCTGTCACATGCCCTCCGTCCTCCAAACAGCCGATGTTATCCATACAATCAGCTGATAGTTTCGGTCCGGATGCCGAACCAGCGTGGCAAGTGCTGGTGAGTCCAACATGCTCATGGCTGAGACATAAACTAGTAGTGCCATGACTTTTCCTGTGCGCGGACCGACCCCGCTGTGAGAGGACTTGTTTGTTGAGCCTAACTATCCGACAGCGCGTCTCTTACGTAACCAGGATCCATCTGTGAGCTCACCAGTTGTTACCCTACAGAATCTGTTACCCTGATGTTCTCGAGATGACAGAAAAATATCTAGCCCAGGATGATGACCGTTTTATGGAAATGATGCCTCGCCCTGATGCCGGTTAAGTTACTGTTCATTAATATAAGTGGTTAAGGGTAAGAACCCAGGTGGGCAGAGGAATAGCTTCCTCGTACTGTGATCTCCGAAGTCTTCACATAGCTGCTGAATTGTCTTTTTAGTAGATTGTGAGCATTTCTTGAGTCATTCCAAAGTCTCCAATATCCTCGTCAGCCAGACTACTTCTCGAGCAGCATTTGAGAGAGCGACTAATTCGGAATCGTCATGGATAGCGCAACACTTCGCTTCTGCACTTTCCAAAACATAGGACAGTTTCCAATCTGAATACGTAGCCAGAGATTGACTTGCGGCCAGGTTTTGATGCCCAATCCACATTGCTGCATCCAATTAGGCCACCAGATTCACTTCGATCGAACACGAGCTCCTAGTGAGCAGTCTGCATGATACCGTGGAAGGTCCGCTTGACAGTAGCCCAGTGAATTTCTCTTGCTCTGTCACAAAGTGACTCAGACGGTTCACGGCAAATGCAATGTCAGACTGAGTACACACCATGGCATACAGAAAGTCTCCAACAGCACTGCCGTGTATCTCCGAGTCTTGTAGTAGCGGGACTCGACTTGCCAACAATATCAACAGACTTATCCTTTTGGTTTCCGATTCGTTACTCGAGCTCACTTAGAATTGCTCAAGCATCTTCTTCAGGTACACTTCCTGCGATAACTTCAGCTTTTGGGGGGACCAAGTAACTCTCATCCCTAGGAAGTGTTCAACAAGTCTGAGAGCTTTGATCTTGAACTCATCGCTCAGCTCTCTCTTAACTGCATTGATAATTTTGAGCTTCATCCTGACAATCAGAAGGTCATCAGCATACAATTCCACAGATGGTTCAGTTCCACTTTCAATGAGGTTGTACAGTCCAAGATCATTCCGGGGCTTTCTGGAATAAGATTTCGTTCGAACGTTAAGATGACTCGGTTCCAGTAGAACGGTGCTTGTCTCAATCCATATAGGCGTTAGTTGGCACATCAGGCTTTTTGTCGTTACCTACAACATAGCCCGGTGGCTGCTCCATGTAAATTTTTCGTCCTGCACTCCGTTCAGAAAGGTCGCCGTGACATCCATCTGGTGTATATCATAGTTCTTGCGAACTGATATGGCCATCAGTAGATGAATCGATTCATACCTTGCGACAGGCGTCTCCTGATAGTCAAGTCCAAGCATTTGAGCGAAGCCTTTGGACACTAGTATCGCTTTGCACTTTTCAATCTGACCAGCCCAATCAAACTTGCTCTTAAACACCCATGTGCACACAACCACTTTCCTGCCAGAGAGGAGGTGAGGTCAGCAAATCCCAGGATATGATGAAGATGTGGGGAATCCCGAATGATGACGGCGTAGAGCTGCAGATACATGGGCCAAACTAGGCATGGCAAGTGGTGATGTCGACTGCAACGGACTCGAGTTGCCACTGGGCTGCTCATAACCAGGCGCCATCTCAACTCCATCAGTCTCGTTACGAAGGGCTGTCGAGTACGAGGGTACTCTTATTTTCGTTGAGTGACTTAAATCCATCGTCAGCGGCTTGGTGCCACAGCTCCTAGTCATGCCTTTCAAGGGCTTCGCTCAGGGAGGGTGGTTTGTCATCATCCTGACTAGTGGTAGCAAGAATCAGGCTATCTAATCGCTCGTACCGGCATTTTTCGTAGTTCGTGTCTTCGAAACGCTTCGGCCGAGACACGCAAACCATAGCGACTTGTGTAGGATCTCAGTTACTTGGGAAGATCAAATCTCGCAGTTTCGGTTCATGACTTTCGAAAATGTCGTGGTGATCTTTATTCGTTCCAAAGTCCTGAATATCCATTGAGAGTTTTCACTCGTCTCTTCGACGTCATTTTCGCTTTGAGGGATTTAACTAGCCTCTTGAATGTTACTTCATCCTCAGTCGGTTCAAACAATAGTTCGTTAAACTTCATCGCCTCCTCATCAATGTTTGAGGATGCAACCTCCCCTAGCTCGGAGGTTGTATATAGTGGTTCGATCTGTACAGTTAACACGATCCATACTGTCACGATCGGTCTCGATTCTGATTTCACAGCCTTGGCTCCGCTGTCTCTGTCAGAGTTCGCTCCAACTCACCCAGCATTCACTCCACTGTCCTTATCGGATTCATTGGCGCCAACCTCCTCAGCTTTCACTCCGCAGGCGTTGTCGGGTTCATTAGCAAGGTTCCAAGCTCTCAGATTCTTTGTGAGCTTTCTCCTAGATTCATTCGGTGTCGGCAAAGCGATATCGCCACCAGCTCCACGAGCTGTCCCGCCTGTCCCAATCTCCTCGTCCTCGTCCTCCTCTGGAAGATTTCTGGATCGCTATAATCAGATAGCGACGCAGAAATATCTAAGTTAGGTTTCAATACGATATCTCACGCATTTACTACTTTGTTCGTTCCGGGATGCCAGACTTGGTGGGTACTTGGCTTTCCAGTGTTAGCTAACGAACAGAAACTTGAGGACTTTCATCGCAAAAGTTTCTCTTCAGCCTTCGCGGAGGTGCACCTCCGTGCACAAAGAAATGACAGCCAAATATTTGGAGAAGCTTGTACTGCGACTTTATACCAGTCATTCGAAATACAGGCGACTCATTCGCTCTTCGAGTGTCAACCTGATTACGTAAAATGCCGCAGGTCTTACGCATACATCCACAATTTCAAACGGTACTTTTGAATTGCTCTCACAGCTTCGATGAACGTGCGATTCATTCGTTCAGTAATACCAGTCAGTTCAGGTTGTATATGGGGAAGTAATTTGATGATGGATCCCACGAAATTGAAGAAATCCCGAAGCTGATAAGTGTCGTATTGTCGTGGTCCATCGTATGGAGGGCAACAACGGGTGGCTGCGAGAGCGCTGAGAACATTGTTCATATGGTCGATGTACTCAATGCGCTGTCTCCACTTCATCTTTGCTCTTATTGGATAGATAGTAATGTGACTATCCTAGTCGTCAATGACCGTCGTAAACAACTAGCCTCCAGAGCCTTTCTCAGAGGTGAATGGTCCCCTGACATCCGAATGAAGCAGCTCGAGTGGAGAACTGGTAAACGGGGTAGCCGTCCAAACGGCTTGTGAGGCTTCAATCTCGCAATCATCACAGCTGTCAATTTCCTGTCCAGGTCTGGGACGGGTTCCAATTCATCATGATCTTATTCAGTGAGGCTTATTTCAAGAGTCCGTTCACAGAGGTGCACTTTCGTGCTGTTGGGAGAGCACAGCGTGCGTCAGTCATTCCAATAGCACCGAGATACTACCGAGAAGTCGAGTTGTCCTTGCAGTTGCGGTTGCTACAAACTTCCCACACTGGTGACAGGTGATCTCGGTAACACGTCCCTTGGATCTTCTCTTTGAAGCCTTTCTTCAACGTCATCACCATACGGTCGTTGAACAAAGTGGCGGTAAAGATTTTAGAAACCCTGCTAAGTCTTCGGGGAATTCTCTCGCACCAAATGCTGCATATATAGCGGGATTGGTGTTTTGAGATACGATGGTTATGTTGCCAAGTACGAAAGAAGAACCAAGTTGGATATGTACCGTAAGATCAAGTCTGGGTCAACCTGGTGACTGGACAGCCCAATCTTAAAGAGACAGCTCGAATTCTTATCGGCAACTTCTCACGTGAAGTTTGCGACGCGATTGGCTCTCTGATGCCCTTCACGCCGTAAAGTTCTCCAACGCTCATCTCGTCGACAGTGAAATCCTTGAGTTCAAACTTTACCCGATCATCGACGAACCACATCAAGTACTTTTTCTAGTTTTCATGTTTAACGAATCATTTCCTACGATCTGGTGCCCTTCCACTCCGCAAAATTGTGACGTCAAGGAACACCAAAGGTGTCTTCCGTCCAATCCATGATATCCTATGTATCAGTTACCCTGTCACAACAATTGTAATAGTTGCGATTGATATATCAAACAACCCTATTATATCCCATGTTGCAGTTACCCTGTCACAGCTATAGTATAGTTGCGGCGGAATCAATTAACCCTATTATACTATGTATAAGTTGTCACAACAATAGTATAGATGCGATTGATGTGTCAAATAACCCTATTATATCCAATGTATCAGTTACCCTACCACAACAATAAAATAATGCAACAGATGGATCAATCAACCCTATTATATCATAACTATCAGTTCGTTACCCTACTACGACAAGAGGATAGTTGTATTATATGTATCAACTGCAGATAACCCTAATATAATTGACGTGTCAACTGCAGTCCATCCTGATACAATTGATGTATCAATTCAAGTTACCCTAATACAACTCTGGTTAACCCTAATACAACTCTCGTTAGCCCTAATACAATTGATGTATCAACTGCAGTATAACCCTAGTAGAAGTGATGCATATACTGCAGGTAACGCTATCACACTTGATGTATCAACTCCACTTCGCACTAGTGTCGGCAAAACCTACCCTACTTCAGAATTGTGTGGTAACTTACCGAATAATGAAGAAAGTTACACTACATTTCAGGCATTGCAGAAATAATCTTTTGGTCTACGTGAAAACACTTGTAACAACTAATTACCCTACCTAAGAATGCTTTTATTGATTGAACTGCATTGCTTGATAAAAATTTGAGTACTGATAAAATTGCATGTTACCCTACTTTTAAAGTGATTTTTCCTACATAAGTGATAAACTTATAGTACAAGTGACCCTACCGTCACATGGCACATGTAAGGTGGGTTAGGGTTACATATTAGGAATTGGTGCGACAATTCGGAAATAAACTAATCATGGTTAAATGTCGTATATACTTATGAAAATGGTGTAAAATTGATTATTAATTTGTAAATGGACAAATTTGATATAGGTTAGGGTTAAATGTTGCTTTTTCTGTGTAATTTTTTAGTTTTTCCACACGAGTTGCAAAAAGTCTTAGTATTTTGAACAACAAATAAATATTTCACAGTCAGTGTTCATCTATAACTTCAGTTACCCTACATCAACAGCAAGCTACGTACGACACGATTAGTTACCCTACGTTTTCACATAAGACTTGTGATACAAAACATCACTTACCCGGCGACACAGCACTGTAATCCTTACGCCCAAAAATACATTTAGTTACCCTGCTTTACAGACACATATAGTACTAAGTCGATTAGTACGGTAGGGTAATTAACTGACGGCCTGCCCGACAGTAGTGGGGCATGTTGATACATCAATTGTAAGGGTTAACGGAAGCTGATCGATTCTATTAGGGTGGATGGCAGTTGACACGTCAATTGTATTAGGGTTGTCTGCAGTTGATACATCACTTACAACTATCCTCTTGTGTCGTAGTAGGGTAACTGATAGTTATGATATAATAGGGTTGATTGATCCATCAGTTGCAACTATTCTATTGTTGTGGTAGGGTAACTGATACATTGGATATAATAGGGTTATTTGATACATCAATCGCATCTACACAATTGTTGTGTCAGGGTAACTTATATATAGGATATAAGTTAATAGGGTCAATTGATAATTCAATCGCAACTATACCATTGTCGTGTCAACGTAACTGGAACTGATACATCGGATATAACAGGGTTAACTGCAACAAATCAACATCATATAGCCAGCTGGATGCTGTAGCATTCCAATAGCGTATTTGGTGTGGTGGTTGTGAAGGGCAACGAGAAAGAGATCAGTATATACGGCTGAAACAATATCTGATGTTTTTTCCAATAGGTCATGGCTAAGGGTTATCAACGAGTAGCTATGTCTTATATTTTCGGGTAGCAGGATAGTGACTGTGTCCCAACTTTGTGTTAAGTATCTCATATAGATTAACAATCCCGTAATGTAGTAATATTACTACGATCCTTTTGGGTCTGGTAGCTTGTTACTAGCCAGAAGTTCACTTGCATATGTGAATAGTCCCTTAACCGTCTAGGGCTAGGTAATATTTTTACCACTATTGCACCGACTTACTTGTACTGCTTACAGACAGATCCATGGAGTGTTGAAATGCCGGAAGTGAAGGGCAATCAACTAAAAGCTATCGTGGACATAGGGTCTAATGGAATCAGATTCAGTATTTCGTCAATTGATCCACATCAAGCGCGAATTTTTCCCTGTCTGTTTCAAGATCGAGCTGCTATTTCACTGTTTGACGCATTACATTCATCCTCGGTGAGCCTTCAAAGCGAGAGAGAACAGGCAAATAGCCCCAGTGGATCTATTGAATCGACTCAGCCTGATGCCACAGCTTCAAAGCAGAATATCTCCGCGTCCACAATACAAGAGGTCGCCGACGCTCTAGTTCGTTTTAAGCTCATTTGCCAGGATTTCGGTGTCCTCGACAAAAATGTCAGCGTCATCGCCACTGAAGCTACGCGGGAAGCTCCAAATTCACTTGAATTTAGAACAGCTCTGAAAGAAGCCACAGGATGGGATGTTCTGCTGCTCAGTAAATCTGATGAGGGCCGAACTGGTGCCTACGGTGTTGCGTCGTCATTCTTTGAGATCCAGGGACTATTTGCGGATATCGGCGGTGGAAGTATGCAAATATCCTGGATTGACTGTAAGAATGGGTCTTTTAGGATGTCGGAGACACCAGTATCCCTGCCTTACGGCGCGGCAGCTCTAACACGAAGATTACAGAGAGAGTCTACCGCCAAGTTGTCTGAGGAGATTCGTGAGCGCCTCTCAGATGCGATACAATCCATTGGGATTCCACCTGAACTACTTCGAGCTGCTGAAAATAGTGGAGGGTTCAAACTATACGTATGTGGTGGTGGATTCAGGGGCTTAGGCCATTTGATACTGGCAAATGCAAATCTTGGCCGATATCCTTTGCCGATCATAAATGGGTTTTCTTGTACAAGTGAGGACATTAAAAGAACGGTAAGGGACGCGGTTTCGTTCTCCAGAGTCGCCGATGGATCGAACAGGGTGTTCCGGATCTCCGAACGACGAGCAAACCAGCTTCCTGCTGTTGGTCTACTTGTCTCTCAAGCTTTCGAGGTGTTCCCTCCGATCCGCAAAGTACTATTTTCTCAAGGCGGTGTCAGAGAGGGTGCTTTATTTCATGATCTACCGGCAGGGATTAGGTCAGAAGATCCCTTGCTTGTGGCAACCCGGCCGTTCGCCCCATTAATGGCTTCCAAGTATGTGGAAGTGCTCTTGGGTGGTCTGCCAGAGACAACGCCGCTAGTGATTCGTAACAGGATTTCACATGCGCTCGTTAATGTGGCATTTACTCACTCGTCCTATCCGAAAGAGTTGCAATCGAACGCAGGGTTGAATATTGCTTGCACAGGAATCATTTCGGGCTGTCATGGGCTGTCTCACGAGGTTCGAGTTCTTCTAGGCCTTGCTCTCTGTAACCGTTGGGGTGGAGACCTCCCTGAGAAGTCTGATAAGGAGGCTCTGATATCGGTTGCAAACCCCAAAACGTTGGCTTGGTGGGCGTGCTATTGCGGACATCTCATGCATGTCATAGGTGGTGTATACCCGGGCGGTAACGTTTCTGAGAATGTGATGAGGCTGCAAGCGGATGAAGTATCGGATAAAGGATTCACACTAATATTAGAAGCCGTTCGGGATAATGTTCGTACAAATGCTTTCATGGTACGCGGCAGAATCAACGGCTTGGAGAAGAAGCTGAAGAAGACGCGGAAGGAGTTCGGGCGTGAATATTGCCCGAAGGTCAAAATCAGAGTAATCTGGAAACCAGGAAAATCTCTTTAATTTAGTTAAGTAGCGCGTGCTATAGAAGGAAACTAACTAGCTTATGAAGCTCCTCTGCAAAGAAACTTACTGTATGCCGACAGATAGCCCCTTTGCTGTGCGCTTGACTGTCAACGCAGCAATCAAAGCAGCACCAACTCCACTACCATCTTCGGCTGGAACGATCTTCACTGGGTATTCTCTGGGGTTCACGATGTCCCACTCAAAGATCTCCTTTAATGCTTGGGCTCCACGTTCCTTAAACAGGGGATATTTGTTGAAAACTGAGCCATCGGCGCCAGCATGGCAAGCCGTCATACCAGTCCGCTTGCAAATAGCAGCTACACCACAGGCAGACAGACGAGCAGATCTCGTTCCAATCAGCTCTGCTAACCTGCGAATCAGTTTACGCTCCGGTTCCGTGGTACGCAAATTGAGGCGTTTGAGAAACAACAGCTCCACGTCTGTCAGGTTCTCCCAAGGATCTTCCTCAATCTGAGATAAGAACGAAGAGTCCAGATCATACGGCTTCCCCAAAGAACTGATGTCCTGTCGCTCAAAAATGAATCCCTGGTTGTGGAGGTCAACCAAAACCAGTCTTAAAATCTCCCCCAGGTACAGACCAGCAATCATCTTTTCAAAGGCTTGCTGATTGGGACGTGGAGATGAGTTGTCAATTTCAACATCATACACTGTTCTAGGAAGTATGACGTGCTCATTGTCGAAGGCACCCCATTCGCAGTTGATAGCCATCGGGGAATCGGGGTCAATGTCAGCAGGCAAAATCCCTTCAAGTTTCGGGATTCTTCCAACTTTCTCGTAGTATGCAGCATTGCAGCCTGTTCCAAAAATGCAACCCATTTTGGTGTGAGGGTCGGTATAGTTCGATGCCACCAGCGTACCAGTAGTATCATTAATTAGGGCGGTCACACGGATGGGTACCCCACGTTTCTCGAGGGCCTGTTCCAGCATAGGTTGGACATTGTGCCCCTCAACCCCATCGATATCAAAACCTTTCGTCCAGCGTTGCAAGACACCTCGGTTAACAGCCGATTGGGTACAAGGATATGAGAAAGTGAAGCCCAGGTGAACGCTCGAGAGCTCTTCGCCCGGATGGTTAGCAACTAGAAATTTCTCTAGGCACTCTGCAATATAATCCCACAACTCGTCGGATGTACCGGTTTTAATATGGTCTGGCATATGATACTTGGATTGCGTGACATCAAATCCTCGCCTGCCATCCAAGGAAATCTCAGCAACTCGAAGATTTGTTCCACCCATGTCTAGAGCCAAATACGACCCAGTCTCTGTACCTTCTGGCCAATCGAGAACCCAGGTCACGTTCATCGGCTCAGAGTTAGTTTCTAAGAGCCCCTAAGGTGTCAGCAATCTACTTACAATTGATCCTCCTTCCTTCGATAAGCCTTGGTTAATAGCAGTCGAAAAAAGCAATCTTTAGCTCACCTTTCTCAAGCTCTGATACGAAATGGTTCGTAATAGCTTTCAACTTAGCTGAATCAACTGTGAAGATACTCTCCAGTTGGGCAATTTGTTCTAGCAAATCGCGGGGTACGTCCGCCATAGACCCCTGTTATGTTAGATGGCCCTATTAAGAATTGGAATACTATTGACATACCTTTCGAGAAGGTGGTTTTCTTGGACCGAGATTCACCATCTTTTACGTCTGTTACTAAGGGATAAGTACAAGGTGCAAAGGAAGAATAGCCAATCAATTGCGAAAGCCCAAATGTTGCTGAGCTGAGTCGCTGCGGCCTCACCACAAGGTAACCCTCCCCTGACAGTAGGGTAAGTAATACCATTATGGCGTTCATCATACCTAACTCACCACTTGGGACAAGTAACAGTAATTTGTGACTTACACGATATTGGAGACAATGACGGATCAAGGATTGGGTGATGCATCGACTCAGGTTGCTAAAGTACCTGACCTTGAGCTTGCAGATCATGTTTTTAAACTAAAGACGCCGGCGCTGAGTGCCTACCATGAGGAGGCTCTTGACAAACTCATGGTGTCAATTAAGGAAAACAACCTGGCGCCACTGTATTTGTTCCTTCATACCGATTCCCTGGCTTCCGTAATCCCCTGGGATGATAACCTGTATAACAAACTCAAAGCTGAGAATGACAAGCAGATTGAAACGCTAAAGAACGCCATCAAGGAGGCGGAAGAAGAGGAGGAAGAGCTCGCCATCATCGAAGGATGGCTCAAGCTGGGAGAGTACTATGCCAACATCTGTGATCGACGGGAAGCAATCCCAACATTCAGAAAGGCATATGAATTGACAGCAAACTCCGGGGTTAAAATCGACATCTGCTTAACGATTGTTCGCATTGGGCTTTTCTTTGATGACAAACCGACCGTCAAATCCGAGCTTGAATCTGTAAAGCTCCTCATAGATAGGGGTGGTGATTGGGAACGACGCAATCGTTATAAGACGTATAACGGTCTCTTTTTATTGTCCACAAGACAATTCGGAGAGGCCGCAGAGCTTTTAATCGATAGCCTTTCTACTTTCACGTCTACTGAGGTGTCTTCGTACGAAGATATCGTGGTTTACGCAGTTATCAGCGGGGCAATAAGTCTGGGCCGTGTGGATCTGAAGCGCAAAGTGATTGATGCTCCTGAGGTGCTGTCACTCCTGCCGACTCATGCCGCATTGGAGCCCATCACGATGCTGACGAACTCACTTTATACTTGTGAATATGCTACTTACTTCAAAGCATTAGCAAGAGTAGAAGAAGAGATTCTTCGTTCCTCTCGGTATTTGGCTCCTCATGCGTCTTATTACGTGAGAGAAATGCGACGCAAAGCATACGCACAACTGCTGGAGTCGTACAAGACTTTGAGCATGAAGAGTATGGCGGAAGCGTTTGATGTTAGTGTCGGATTCTTGGATACGTAAGCTCACCGGCATCATTTATTCTATCTTCTGTCTACTAACGCAGCGACCTTTCCAAGTTTGTTCATCAAAATAAGCTGAACTGCATTCTTGATCGGGTCAACAATGTCATCGTGACAAATCGCCCTGATAACAAGAACGCTCAGTATCAGCAGTTTGTCAAGCAGGGTGACGCTCTTCTTACTAAGCTGCAGAAATACGGAGCAGCTGTTAGGCTCAGCGGAGCAGAGAGAGCTTAGCTGTGCATATAGCACTGTGGTAGAACAACTAATCAGTTAGAACAGCCTCTCGTATTCAATGGCCATCGTGTTCAATGTCCATCTATGTCAATAGCAAGGCTGAGATCGCACACCTTCTCTGAATTCAAGTTGCAATTTCTTCCAGTAAGATACCCATGTTGGTCGTCTGCCGGCGGGTTACATGTACTTCTGTGAGGCATCCGTCCTTTGCCCGACGGTTCTCGTCTTCTCAGGGTCTGTCCTCATCTGTTCAGAATTATGAAATCAGGAAAGTCTTAGGGTATGATAGCCAGCGCTTATGTGATTTCGGTCTACAATTCTAACGTGTAAGATCTCCCGTCGACCGTGTCTTTCTGGCTGTCTCTGACGTTAATT
The DNA here is from genome assembly GCA_030556845.1 of Sugiyamaella floridensis. NCBI lineage: Eukaryota > Fungi > Ascomycota > Dipodascomycetes > Dipodascales > Trichomonascaceae > Sugiyamaella > Sugiyamaella floridensis. Next base: position 251,855 of record JAKTUT010000002.1, on the reverse strand, counting down.
CGTACTCTAGCTTTGTTCCTTACTGTACCAATTCGCGTATCACGGATTACACTGCAGAGGGTGTGCCCAGTCGTGCACTCATCGCAGTTGGATGGGGCCAATTCGCAGAGGAGTTTGAAAGCTTTCTCCAGTTTGGGGACAACACGGTAATAGTAAGTTCTACGAATAAATCACCGATGGTCAACTACTAACATTAGGCGGAGGCATCTGGCAGTGATATGTTCAGCGAATTATTCACTGAGTGGAAGGTATTACCAATCATTGGAAAGTCAGATAAATGTCTAGTTGATTTTCGACTACGATATCAGTTTAAGAGCCCACTGTACAATAGTGCCTCTGGAATGTTAGCCCCGAAATTGGCCTCTCTGATGGTCAGGGCATTCAGCGAGAGAGCGGCCTATTTGACGGCAAAATCCACAGCTTCGGCTGTGTGATCTGGGTGCACTGCGTACAGATGTTCTCACCGTTTGTAAGAACTCCAGATGCCGAAGTAGAGACCAAAAAGCTTGTCTTTGTAGCAACTACAATCACCGCCGTTATCGGGGAAATTTGTCCTGTTGGTGTTCTCAGGAAACCATGTAGTGAATGGCTGACAGTATGCACACACTAAATATGTACCATATATGGCGTTGGACTCGTCAGTATATACAATTACGTGGCAGACTTGGCTGTAGACTATAGCAAAAGTCTTTTATTGTTTTATGACCGTTGCATCACGCAACTGAACCGTAGCTAAATACTCTGGCATTCAGGTGGTGTACATTAATATATGAAGCTGAGACCTAATGCAACACAGTGTACGGGGCAGCGATTAGACTTACGTAGCTTCGACGAAATAAGTCATAAAATCGGTTGTAGATTAGGTAAACTCCATTCTACGCAGATAGATATCAGAGCGCTGCTGATATATTTGGATCACAAGCTGTATGATTATTGTGCTCGTCTAAAGCACACGAATTGGCTTACATCCCCAACCCAGATACAGCCATCCTAAAGAGAGCAGATAAACCCCACGGCAGTGAGTGCCTTGAACAACACAGCGTTGTAACGCTCTTGGCAGTGTGCGTTTAGTTGTAAAAAATGTCTCTATTTGGAGGCGATAAAGATTCTAGCAGGAGCTCAGATTTATTTGGTAGCCCTCCTAGCGATGACCGTTGGGGGATGCCAACCGCGAAGTCAAGACCGTTGTGGTCCCGCGATGACCGCCTCCGCTCGGTCTTGAAGGGATACTCAATTCCTTCTGAATATGACCGCATCTTTGACGAGGGTACTGTGGATGGCTTGGGAGTACCAGTATCATACTTGGATGAAGTAATCAACTCCGCAGGTATCTCAGAATCTGCAGCCACAGCCATCAAAGCTGTCGTATCACCAGATGTCCTTGGCGAGTCCGTAAGCAAAAACGTATGGTACGTTGCCATGGCTTTAATCGGGCTGGCACAGAGCGGACAAACGTCTCTTGACCTCGATGCTATCGACTTTGCCAAGAACAGTAGGTTATGATTGAGTCCATGAGATTCCACTAACATAAGATCTCCCAGGCGTTAAGCTAGGACCGCCCGTCGCCGGTCATATGACCGACAGAAGCAAATCGAACTTTGGCTGGGGCGAAGAAGATGCAATTCAAGGTGGAACAACGTTTATAACTGATGACCGACAAGTGGATGTTCCATCAAACACAGTTTGGGATGGTGCTGATCCAACCAGTTACAACCCGATTTCTAAGGATACAATTGCAGTACGACTGGCTCCAGAGAAGGAAGGAGTTTTCATATTTCGTCATGTTGTCTACATCTTGGAGGGCTCTACTACGTTTAGTTCATCAGCGCCAACGGTGTTTAAAGTTGTCCGACGGTACAGCAACTTTTTATGGTATGTCAATGGACCCAGGTAGGAGCCGAGCCGACCACCATGACTAACGTTAGGCTTCAAAGTGTTCTGATAAAGAAGTATCCATTTCGGCTTGTCCCAGTGTTACGTATGTTGACTCAGGCTGTTCGCCGCAGTGTTGTTACTAACTACAGCGCCGAAGCGCTTGACTGGTAAGGCGAAAGAAGTCCAGAGTAGGAGAACGAGGCTAATTTCAGTTGATGGGCCATCTCTGGAACGGAGAAGATGTGGCCTTAGTCGATTTATCAACCTCCTAATCAAGCATCCAGTGCTGAAGAAAGAACAACTTGTTATGATGTTTTTGACGGTCGATTCCGATCCATCTACATGGCAAAAACAAGCTGGAGCAAGGGTACAGGAAGAGTTCTATCAGAGAGTCATATCTCCAGCATTCATTTCAAGCTGGGACGCTGACAGCGAAGCCAAGAGATGGAGAGAAGTTCAGGCAAGTGTAGTCGAGGCATTGGAAGCTGTTGTTCAAGCTTGTTACGTTACAGATAGGATGGCGAAAAGGCAAGAGGCTATGAGTGCAGACTACGAGAAACTCTCTCAGACGTTGAGGTAAGCTATACTTCCTTGGCCGCAGAAGTTAACTAACTGAGCTCGTTGAATCGGAATGTTGTTTCAATGTACTTCCAGAACACGGGAGACATACCAGCTATCTCTGCAGGGCTGGGGGCCGCTTCTAAGTCCATTTCCACGAGCTACATGCTGGCTAGAGATGAAGGCCTTTCTTTACGGGTTGGAGCCCTAGAGGACTTGAAGCGGCTTCGCGAGTTTTTGACCAGCATGAAGGCAAGTATTGACTGTCTCCAATACGGCGCGATCTCTAACCTTAAGGATGTTTTTTTGCGTTACGAGAAAATTGGTGGAAATAACATCGAAGAGTTGCAGCGTCGAGTAGATCAAAATCTTTACCGACTCAATAATCTGAGCTCAAGAGACGATACGAAGGAAAATGATGCTGCAAAACTGAGGCAGCTCGTTGAGAAAGACAAAATTACAATCCAGCAACAGAAAAATCGTGACTGGCTTATTAAAGAGTGCATAACAGAGGAGATATCTCTGTTCCAAAGAACTCAGTACCAAATTTCCAAGTATGTTATGAGATGTAGGTACTACCGTTCAGATTCTAACTACAGGCTTCTGAGGGATTGGTCCCTTGATAACGTCAAATATGCGGAGCTTAATGCCGAAAACTGGACAGCACTAAACAATGATGTCAGCGAACTTCCGCTGTAGTGCAGAGGAGAGGGAACAAACTTAACGCCATATTCTATTTCCACGAGTAGAATAGCTTTTAAGCGACCTTTTTGCTTGCACTGACAAAACCAGATCCCTTTATAGTGCACACCAAACTTTTCTCGTCAACTTCTTTCAGGACAGCTTCAGACTTCCAGAAGCTCTTCACGTAACGCAGTAAGCGAACGAATTTTTCATCGACAGCGTCTCGACCAACAAGCAGGCGGCCAACATCCTCCTTTCCCAGGACCATCAGAACGATCGCAACAGTAACTTGTGATCTACCTACAACTCCGCCCAAAGACACCTCTTCTAATAGCTTCGAGGCAATTGCTCTTCCTAGGTCCTCGGGCGTTTCACCTTTAGCTGCCACACCCTCAGATGATATTGGCCAGCCATGCTTTGTCTCAGCGACAACAGTAGCACCAAACCCAGGACTTTTTCCGGACTCATCTCCCCGGGCTACGTCCGAATAAATAAACGTTTCGACCTCCGTCGGCTTGAGCACCGCTCGTACAGAATCAATCAAGCGATTGACACTAGCCGGACTTACACGAGTCGAGTAAGCGATCCCCCGAATTCTAGTTACAATGTTCGGCGAGACAGCATGTACAGTAGAGGGCTGTAGAATAAGGTGAGGTAGATGCAGAACAACCTCTCCACCACCTAGAGGCTGTGCTCCTCTCTTGACTATCCGTAGCTCCTGGCGGTCAATACCAAATTTTTGCATCACTGGGAACACGGCAGTTCTTATCGTGTCAACTCCGATATCTCGAGATGAGCTTGTAACTCCATATAGCGTCAATTTTAGCGGCTTTTTCCCGAATGGAGCCAGTAAGAGCATTGGCTCAATGAAGTAGCCAACTGCTCGGCTGGTTGGACAGGTGTGCGACAGCGTACCCCCAATAATAAGACCCGGTCGATATACAACTGTGGTACCGGTATATGAAATTTCAATAACACTGCCATTCGTGACGGCTTCTAAAAGTCGAAGAAAAGAGACCTCGAAGTCTGTTGTTAGTGGAGAGATCAATAGCTTCAAGACCTACTCACCTTTGAGGCCTGGTTCAACATCGTCCGATCGAATACCACTAATTTTCACAGACTTTCCGGATAGCGTAGAAATTACCAGGAGGAATCTGAAGTCATCGCTCCCAGTAAAATTCAGTAGGTGGGGTTTTGACATGTTCGTTAAGATCTGATCGCTGTAAAAAAAACCTTTCGAAATATATGCAAAGCCGAAGATCGACTCGCATGAACATCCTACAGCTACAGTGAACCTGTTACCCTACCATATATTTGTAAAGAGCTTCTATAGACATATACATACTATGGGTGGAGAATACTACTTGTTCACAAAATGTCAGGCACAGGATCAAATTCAAAACGACCATCACCACCCTCTGGTATCTCCATGGTTGCACCTAAGAGGTTGAAAAGTGACGAATCTAGTCAGAGCGTGCAAGATGGAGTCAATCATACATCACAAGCGGTTGATCCCGACCAATTGACGGACGTTATCGAGTCTGCTGGAGTCAACCTGAGAGAAGAGGAGATATTGCTCTCTTCATCATTGCATAATGAACCTTTAGGAGCGGATGTTGCAGGGCGCAATGCCGCCATGACATATCAAAACCAGTTTTCGGCACCACTCATCCAAACACCGTTCCTAGATTCGAATAACCTGGGGGCGAGTGTAAGAAAAGCTTCCGCTGAAATGGGCATTAGATATGTTCTCGACAAAGATAATGAGATTATGTCACTGCTGTCGCTGTCCTGCGAAGAATGGCTTAGTAACATCATCACAGATGCTGTGGTCTTTTCGCGGCATCGGCGACGCTCTCGCAATGATTCTCACAGTGGCGTTGCAAAAGCGCTGAGAGATATCGCTATAAAAGACAAAGAAGACGAAGAAAATATGGCTGCCCAAAAGCTAGCACTGGGCCTTACGGGTGATGGCACGGGAGAGGACAAGAAGCAGGAGTCGGAGGAAACGATGCATCGTGCCGCGAACGCTACGGCATTAATGATGACCTCAAGTAAAAAGAAGTATAGCTGGATGACTGGCGGTTCCTCTCCTGCCGCAAGCAGGACGCCACTTGGACGTTCTCGGTCAGAAACTACTGTCCGTTACCGTGAAGCTAGGGAAGAGCCAGGAGTCGTCTTAAGAGATTTATTAACTGCACTGGACGAGAGGAGATATGGTGTCGAGAAAGCAATCGTGAAAGGCTATACCAGAATACGTAATTAACTACCTATCAGTTCGGTGGCTGAATCAATTCAATGCATCTTTGATTGCTCGCGTTTGAACGCGTTTCATCCTATTACCAGGCATAGCCGAGGTACATCCTAGCAAGGTGTGCGAATATAAGAAGAATGTGAAACGTCGACCTATCTCGGTGATCCTGTATGTAGAAGGCTTTCAACGCTAGCGTAACTTGTGAAGTCAAAAGGCTTCTTTCTAAGCCGTTACTAGTTACCCATATAATGTCAGATATACATCAGGGTTCGGGTAATTCAAACTTTGGTATTAGACTAACAAACGATAGCTGAGGAAGCAGCTTATTATATAATGAATACAGGAGATTTTAAGTGGCAAGAGCGGGTATCGCTATGTCATAGAAGCTAGCTTAATATGACGAATCTGCCTTGTGACCTTCCAGGGTCTTCTTCCTCGCTTTCCCCTCTTTCCAACTGAGTTAGGCGCAATTCCGTTAACAACAGAGACAGAGCACGGCTAAAGTTGCCATGACAACTACACAGATAAACATCTAATAGCTGTAGTCCAAGTAATACCATCACTTCCATCTTTCTCTTTTGAATAGCGACCAACAAACGATACAAGGGATCACAAAGAGATGTCAACATTTAATCTTTCAGAGAACCTAGCAAGGTTCTTGAAGGATCCGTCGAGCTGCGTAGATACCGTTGATGTCGAAGACTATGCAACGGCGTTGGATGACCTCACGGATCAGATGGCAATATCGCCAGACCTGCTCGCGAATTACGAGTATTTCAACTCTGCTGAATACCTACTGAAGTAAGTAGTTTTGGAGGTCAGATTTCTCTCTGCTAACCTTAGGTCGTTCTCTGAACTTCCGGACGAGGGCAAAGCCAGAATGGTGGACCTGCTGGTCAGTGGAGCAAACGGCATTGTTCTCACAGAATCCAACGCGGAAACTTCTCGAGATCTTCTCGAACGATACTTCTTTCTATTCCATTGGTGTCTTCTTGAATCTGAAAAACTCTTGAGTCAGACCTTCACAACAGCAGGAGTGCGGACTACTTTGCGCTCTAAGCCAGTCGATGGATCTGCTGAAGTTATCAATGGAATAATCGCGATTTTATCAGCTGTTTGCAAAAGCTTAAAGCAGGCCAGCACTCTACTCACCACGACTTCTGAGAAGGACATATTTGCTAGCCTATTTCTTCGACCTATTTATTTGCTGATGGAGCATGAACAAGCCATCAAGAATTCGGAGCTTCGTCTTCACATGTTCAAGTGTATAGGACTTTCCGTTAAGTTCTTTAACCAACAGTCTGGTGTACAGACGTCTTTGTTGCAACTTCTCACATATTTCGAACACCTGCCCGAGTATTTGGCGGAGTTGATGCAGGTGCTTTATGAGCAATACGACCATACGTCCCTGATCGAGGAGACTATCCGTGAGCTTAGTGGCAAGTTCTTCAACAGCAACGACAGCAAAGGTCCCAAGACAGTTTCTCTGTTTCTCATCAAACTGTCTCAGGTTATTCCTATGATTGTTTTGAGACATATCAGCTTACTGGTGAAATTATTGGACAGCGAGGTAAGTTTGCGAATGTGGATGCATATATCCCAGGCTAACTTAAAAGTCATTTGCACTGCGATGTGCCATCGTAGAGATCTCGGGAAATATCGTGGTTCATACCTGTGCCTCTCAGGATGAGCTTGAACTTCATAAGATGCAAGTGAACGGACTGCTGGATCTTATCGAAGAGCGAACAAGAGATGTGAGCCATTTCTGCCGCAGTCGCTCCATACAGGTTTTATCTTCCGTATGTGAGCTGGAAGCAAAGTTTCCAAAGCGGCGATCGGGAATGATGTCACTGGCTGTTCGCGCGTTACGAGATAAATCAGTCATGGTTCGACGCAACGCTGTCAAACTAATTGGCAAGCTTATCTCAACTCACCCGTTTGGTCTTCTTCACGGATCTCAGTTGAAATTATCCGAGTGGAAGAGTAGACTAGAGTCTGCTGAGACACAACTTGAATCCATGAGCGTCTCAATTCACTCTTCTGGGGACGCAAGTGTCGTAGAAGATGCAGGTGGACTTATGGCAAATGATGAGGAGTCTCTGGAGAACGTGCTTCCTAAGCAGGAATCTTTGGGTGCTCCAGATGCTGAGCTTGTCCACAAGCTAGAGCTTACTATTAAGTACTACTCAGAGGCCATCGAGTTCATCCTCCAGGTACATGAAGCTCTATCTCAAGCGGAGATACTTCTGATGTCTAAAAGTAAGGGTGAGATTATCGACTCTATGGATCTTTTTGTTCTGGCAGATGCTTATGGTATCGAATGTGCAAGAGTCGGTATTAGGAAGATGATTCATCTTATTTGGACTAAGGCCAATAATGATGAAGGCCAGGCTATACAGTCACATCTGTTACAGTGCTACAGCTCACTTTTCTTTGATACACCACTCGACATGTCAGACAGCGATGCAAATCTTTTCATTGCGAAGAATCTAATCAGCTTGACGTTTGGCTCAACTCTTGCAGAACTGGCATCGTTGGAGAAGCTTCTTATCATGGCCATGGACAAAGATGACTTGATATCAGCTGGTGTTATCAGAACTCTGTGGAAAATTTACAGCTACCATCAAAGAGAGATTTCGCGAACTCAACGTCGTGGTGCAATCATAGTTCTTGGAATGCTGTCTAAGGCCGACCCCACAATTGCAGTCTCCGGCACTGAGATGATCCTCAAGGTGGGCCTCGGTGAACAAGGACGAAATGATTTCGCGCTAGCGAAATATAGCTGTATTGCTTTGCAACGGTGCGTTTCTGACAGCGATTGGCGGTCTGCTATAACCAGACCAGCTCGGATGCCGATTACCCACGAGGCTATTGGACTCCTCGCTGAGATTCTTCTCATGCCTTCGAGTGAAATGGAGTGGTTCGGGGTCGCTGAACAAGCGATAAAGGCCATCAATGATTTAAGCGACTCCCCTGACGTCGTCCTCGGTGAGATAATCAAGGCAAAAACGAGATCAGTCTTCAATGGTCCCCATAGTGCGAATGAGGAGCATTTGAGCCAATTACTGTTCATCGTGGGGGATGTTGCTTTAAAGACGATGGTCCACTTGGAGCGCTGTGAAGCTCTTTTCAAGCGCAGTAAGCTTGCTTCCGAGAAGGCCACAGCCTCACTAGTAAAGGAGACGGCTGAGGATGACGATCTCAATGCTGCCGCAGGGGGAACTACAGAGGATGATTTCTCCGAGGCTATATCGTTTGTGAGAGAGCGGGAGATGCTCTTCGGAAGCAAGTCTCTGCTCACCCGATACGGTAAAATGGTGAGCACGATATGTCAGCAATGTCTGTCAAGTCCCGTGGTAAGTTAACGCTCTTGTACGGCCACCGATATGGTACTAACCCCCAGAGCAATATGCTGAGTGTAGCAGGTACCCTGTGTCTGGCAAAGTTCATGTGTGTCTCATGTAAGTTTTTGATCGACGCATTGAATGCCCACAACGAGAGCTAACAGAAGCGTCTTACTGTGAAGAGAATCTTGTTCTCTTGATGTCACTTATGGAGAAGTCGGACAACGCAACAATCCGAAGCAACTGCGTACTTGCCCTGGGTGACATTGCTGTTTGCTTCAACTACATGCTCGACGAGAAAGCAGAATTCCTTTATCGAAGACTTCATGATCCAACGCCAATGGTCCAGAGAACGTGCCTGATGACTCTGACGTTTTTAATCTTGGCAGGTCAGGTGAAGGTAAGGGGCCAGTTAGGTGAGATGGCAAAATGTTTAGAAGACCCCGACAAACGGATATCGGATCTTGCACGGCTATTCTTCAATGAGTTATCCACGAAAGAAAATGCCATTTACAATGGTTTCATCGATGTGTTTGCTATGCTGAGCGCCGACCTTCAATTAGAGGATGATTCATTGCATAGAATTCTGAAGTTCCTCGTTGGGTTTATCGACAAGGATAAGCAAGTGAAACAGCTGTCAGAAAAGCTACACAGCCGAATGGCAAGGTGCGATACTCAGAAGAGCTGGTCCGATATTTCATATGTGCTCGGATTGATGCCACATAAAAACGAGGCAATTGCGAAATCAATCGCGGAAGGATTCAAGTACACGCCTCAGACAGTAGAGTGAATAACCCTGTCCATTAACGAGGAATATTATCTTCAGTCTGGCGTCGACGTTCCTTCGGCGCCCTCGGCCCCATTCAAGTAAGTTGGTTCCGATTGCGGAAACTGCGAGGCCGCCGGCGTGCCGACGAACGTTGCGTTGTTGAAGCGCCTTGCCCTGTCGTATCGTACATTAATTTCGCGCCCATTGAAGGTAGCTCCATTAAATATCTCTATAGCTCTCGCTGCATCAACTTCAGTGCAGAAAGTGGCAATTGCGAATCCTTTAGCCCGGCCATCATCATAGGTAGGAATTTCCACTCTACCCACAACACCTATTCTTTCTCGTAGGAAGTCCTTTAGATCTTGCCACTGGGTAGCGAATGGAATCTTTGGTTAGCGTGAAGAATGGTCTTGCTGATGACACACTTACATTTCCAATGAAGACTCGGAGTTTGTCGTTGCTGCTATTAGCACGTGCGCGTGACATTGCCGGGCTGGATATCTGATATCCAGGGATCATCTGTTGATAATTGGGGCCTCTTTGAACGTAGCTTTGGGATCCCAAGTATGCAGCTGGCCACACGTCAGCTTGGCCCGTGTTTGGCACACCACCCTGCGATGAAGCAGGAAATATGCTGTAAGCAAATGGTGCCGCGGCATGAGGTGCATAGGACGACATGTACTGCACCGCCTGAGATCCGATAAACTGCTGATGAGGTTGTGCGGGTGCCACAAGCGGCGAAAACGCTTGGGGACCGGCTTGCAAAGGCAGAGGAGAAGCTGGAACTGATAGACTAGATGAATACGTTGCTTCACCATCAGTGGTGGTTGAACCGGAATCCATTCTAGTCGAGTCCATCAAGGTCGTCGAAAGAGCATGACCCGAAGGAAGCTGAATACCATTCAGCTGGTGAGCACACTCAGCTGCGCTGTCATAATCCCGAAATATCACACAACCTACTCCTGGTGTTTCAACTCGCGTGTAGACAATATTAGCGCGAGGGATAGAGTTTCTCACTAGATCACGCAAGTTTCGCCAATCGTAGTCTGGTGGAACGTTGCTGAATTGAACAGCATGCCGGTCCATACGGCGATAAATGGGTTGATGATGATCTTGATAAGCAGTGAACGGGGGGTTTCGGTGAGGTGCTCCCATCGGAGGTTGACCGGAGGATAGCTGGTCCTCTGCCCTTCCATTACCCCCGAACAGGTGGCCACTTGGATAGTACATCGCGGAAGATGGGTCATAGTGAAAGTCAGATGTATACGCGTAGCTGGAGCCACCATTAAGGGGTGAGTCACTCACCGTGGGTGTCTCTCTCGAATATTGTACACTGCTACCGTCAGGCGAGCCATCACCAACCCCAGCAAACCGAGGGCTTGACTGCTGTTCTACTCTGGAGTCACCTATAGCGGTAGCAGGGTGGTGAGAAGCAGAGTCTCTATCGACAGCAGATGATACGATAACGGGCCGACTAGACGACTCGATGGTAGACAACTGGGAATCAGGCAAGGAGGGCCGGCTTTCGGAGCCATCCTCCTTAGCAGGAGGAGGACCAGAGGTAGATAACGGGGCCATCATGTAGACCGCAATCTACCAGAACCAAATGAAGCACTCTAATTCCACAGGGATTTGCTGAGACAGTGGCAACCGGAACCAATTAACAGGCACAACCTGGAACTCAGAGCCGTTACTTTCTTCCGTTCGAAGGAGACGCAGTTATTTCTAATTACATTATGCAGGTAAACTGGACCCAACCCTCAAGTGCGCTATCTAACACACCCTTGTCTATCTTTGCAGGCAGCCTAGGTGGTTCAGGGTTTTGCTTATTCGGCATTGCCCTAACCGTCGTTCGATGGCAGTGTCGTATAGTATGTTCCGTCTTCTTAGCTACAGCGGCGAGGATTAACTTCCGATTGAAGTCAATATCTCTCCACCTACCACTTAACGCTTATCTTGCGAACTGCTGCCAATCTCTAGACCAAAGTATGTCACATTTGCTCCGAACTTCTTACGTTGCACATCCAGTAGCACCGGCAATATTTATATACATGATATAGCTTGCTACTCTCTCATGAGCTGTCCAGAGTAACTGGCTGCCCCAGTAATTTGAAATCAACTGCCCTAATGTTACACTAATATAAAAATTGATCTCCATGTCCGTCTCAAGCCTTACCAAAGCGCTCCCTTCGCCTCTTAAAAACCTTTGAGGGGACTGCTTGGTTGGTCTTCTTGACGCTGCTGAGAATTCGACTTGCTGCCTGAGCGTCCGACAATCCGTACTTTCGAATTCGATTGATCTGTTTGACGAGTTCTTCGGTCTCAGACGGAGTACCCCACTTCTTGGTTCGGTTCACACGTTTCTCCAGTTCAGCGATGATAACGTCCACGTCATTCGCGCTGGGTTGCTCAGTCGCTGACGTCTCGATAGATTCTTCGGGTTGTACCTCGACTGCAGTCACTGCTTCGGGAGCGGCAACAACTTCTCCTTCTGCTGCCTTCTCAGCAGGGACGGTCTCAACTTCAGTACCAGTGTTACTCTCGGGCTGCCCAATCTTTTCAGTCTCGCTCGATTTGACATTAGACGCGTCATGCTCTTCTAAACGAGCAATGAGCTCATTCTTGGTACCAGACACGCCCAAATCGCGTTGTTTTAGGAGCTCCTTTAGCTCGGTTACTTTCATGCTCGAGTAACCCGCCATTTTGAATGTAATAGTGTAAATGGGCTTAACAGTAGCGGAAGAGTGTATATTTGTTGCATATTGACACGTCTGAAGCCTCGAAGTTTAGGGTATGGGTAGCTCCTCATCACAGCTTCGCTCATTGTGAGCTCCTCATCGACTGTGGAGCATTAGAGCAATAAATATAATTCACTATAAGTAACTTAAAAGCAGAAACCTAATACCTAGCTAAGAGCGCTGTAACGCATTGGCTCATCCTTCGCTGCCGTCAGATGCGTCATCTGTTCTGTTGAGCACCATACTTTCCATTGCATGCCGAAGCTCCTCGTTACCAGCATCAATGCCATCCTCGCTGCTCGAGCCTTCGTTCGATGGAGAAAACTTAGCCTTTCCTCGAGCTTTCCCGAAATCCACGCTGTCATACGTAATTGGAAGCCCAAATATCTCGATGTGAGGTTGATTATCAGAACGATCATATCCCGGAATATGAGTTTCAAACTCTGTTGTGCTGATGACTACTCGGCGGTCTTCATGAAGAAAAGGATAAGGTAAGCACGCCTCCAACTCGTAATTCGCCAGAGGATCATGCTTCGAGCCACCACCATTACTTGCTTTGGCAGAACTTTCGTGCAACTTGGAATTGATGCTGATGGAATTTTCATCAACATTAGACGTTGGCAGCTCAAACTTCCAAGTGGGATGTCCCGTAGTCGTATCGACCATCACAACATCCTGGCCACGAAGAAGTAGAATTTGCTTCCAGTTAGAGTCCTTAGCATGGACATATACAGCTTGCTGGATGTTCCATCCCGACAACTTCCACAGCTTGTAGCTGGAGGTATCGAACGACTGCTTTTTATTGAACCAATGCAGCGTACCCTTCTCCTTTGTAGTAATACCAAGGCCACCAGCATCGTCCCAACAGATGTCACAGACAGTAGCAGGTACTTTTCCTCGCAGATAGCGCCCTGATACAAAAACCTGCTGCGGTAGAAAAGAGAGATCGTAGGTATAGATATGGTCGCCCTTCGACGACACAGTAGCCAGTGTAGCATCGTGAGGAGATAATGATAAGTAAGATATCCCTTCAAGAGGTTTAAAACATCCTGCGGTGACTGTCAGGTAAATGTCAACAATTTGAACGACCCGAGATTTACCTTGTTCAGAAAATAGCAGGTTGCGAAGACCTTCGAGAGAAGACACAGGGCGGTCGCCACTTCCATTTTCTGGGGATGCGTCAGAGTCTTTATTCAGATAATATCTGAGACCCGAGTATCCGGCATCAGAAATGGACTTGATGGATGATACTGCAGTCGAAGACAAATTCTCGAACAGGCGTTCAACCAGTGGCCCCGATGGTGGTAGCTTTATGGGAGTCGGTGACCATTGGAGGTCTCGATTGTGAAGTGTAGATGAATCTTTGGGCACAAATGCCAGCCATCTGTCCCGCATGTCAAACAGCGGGGCACCATTCAGAGATGAAAAATCAACAGATAAACCACTGACGGGCAGCGGGCTATAATCTTCGAGAGAAAACACCGTTACCAGTCCTGTGGCAGTTATAACAGATAAATAGAAGGTGCTCTCTGTGTAGAATTTATACGGTCCTGGGCCAGCAGAGCTGGGGGGAAGAACGAGGGTATGAACAAGGCTCGGCTGCTTGGAGATGCTGTGTACTTCCAGCGCATCACAACCGTCTCGGTTGACCTGAAGGACAAGGAGGATGTCCGAAGCGATCGGAAGGTCGGCGCACACCATCGACGCATCAACAATCGTACCTTGGACGTTGTGCGTTGATCCTAGAAGACTAAGGCCGCCATCTTCTGTCTCAGTATCATACGCCCAAACTTGGACAGCGGACGAATACCGAACCAGCACATAGCCATTTGGGAACAATCGTGCTGAGTAGGTTGAAGTTGGGTCTGACTGATCGTGATGACCATTCAGCTTCTCATTGCCGTTGGCAGCTGCAGCTGAGTGTAAAGGAGAGTTACCACTGGCTAGCGAATCTCCGCTGAAGAGCCTTTTCTTGGTCCATTTAGCTGCCGAGGTTAAGAAATCATTCCTCTTATATGAGAAAGGACTGTGGAAGTTAGAACGCGTCTGACAAACAATGACAAGAAATACTTACGTTTTTTCGATCTTTGTCGCAAGAGTAGAAGCAGGACGTTGAAGAGGCAGTGATACAGGCGTAGAGGATGCAGTCATTACACCGTTGAATCTTGTCGATGAGAGGCGCGGTCCTGGTAACGCGAAACAATGAAGGGAGGGGATCAACTGGCTCCAGACGAGTGAGAGTAGACAAACTGGAACAATCAGACTTGGCCTGCCAAGAATCAAATAGTCGAAATCAAATAAAACGTGGCTCTACCCGTAGATGCGAAGCAGAAGAGGAATGAATGTACCCCCACAACAGTCTTACCGTTCAGTAGTGATCTGCTGATTAGGGCTATGGGCTTGCAATCAAATCAGGAGGCAAACGACGGTCACGAGGCCGTCCAGTGATAGGCGACTACGGTAAGTTCGCGCCTTCAATTGCTACGCTATTCACACAGAGCTCTAGACCGATGACTGACTCTCGCGCATACGCTACTTTCGGGAACTTTGCTGTGCTGTCAGGTGAGGGAGGGGAAGAGGATGGGGGCTGGCTTTAATCAGGGGCCATAAGCTGTTGGGCCGCAACGCATGGTTTAGGGTGTCATGAGTGCCAAAGAGCATCGGATCAGTGGGGGCCGTGACTAAACAGTATCCTCCGTTGTCACATAGTAGAAATGACAAGGTAGATGCCTTGAAGAGTACCTCATATTATTAATCGTTACAGAAATGCTCACAATGTTCTCTTCTGAGCAAAAACGCGTTCATTGCCCTATTTCCTTATCTTGCAGCCAGATAGGGAAACCCTCACGTCACCATGCACTGCAATTAGCCGGCAGCATGCACACCATGAATGGGCAGTAATTGTGTGGTAGAGGTTACGGGCCACGTCAATATGGTAGAAGGTCGCGCCAAATACATTATAATTGAACTTTGGAGACCACTGTTAGTCATTTTGCCATATTTGTTCGTCTGTCAAGACACAGCACGCGTGTTTATTACTGCCTGGTGTGCCATGCGCCCTAGCCCACCCATGATAACAGGGGGGCGCTGAGATCTCAAGCTACATTGCCATCTCCATTTCCCAGTATCACTGTCGCGTCCTTCACTTTGGGCGATTGGTATTCTTGTGCTTACGTGCTTATACACGTCAACAACGTCGAGGTATTTACAGTAAAGAACCGTCTTCTTGCGCTTGGCGGCGTAGAGCAGAGCTCCCTGCATAGCCATCGTTTGAGGTACACGCTCGACACTTCTTGTCTACCGAACACACTCCTACAACTTGAGCTGTCTAAGCACGCTGCTATAAACGACAGCATCCATTTTATTTCACTTAGCAGGTTACATGTTGTTTTCCTGAAGCGATTATCTCATCAAATCGCCTCCCACGTTGGTTGAGAATGTCACCTCTTCAGCCTAGTCCAGCATGTTCTGGCTTAGTATCAGCGAGTCAAGGTGCACCGTTAACACATGACAATACTACCGGAGCAGTTCGTGAACGTTATTCGAGAACAACGTCACCCCCAATCCCTTCATACAACCACAGCAGTTGTGGCTCTCCTCTAAGGGGAACCAACTACACGCTGTCGTCTGCGTGCCCCAGCGATGATGACGCATCTGTTTCGTCCTGGCCCTTCTCGCGTCCTCCTTCACTGTCCCACTTTGATTCTGCCGATCCAGAATATGCTAATGCTAGAGGTTTCTCTATCATACGACCGGTCGCAGCTTGGGGCAGTCCATCCCTACCTTCAGATTTCAGTACCATGGGATCAGCGAGTGATGATCAACACTCTCACTTTGACAGCTGGGTCCCTGAAGACTCGTTTCCAGCTCCAGAACCAGCTCCTACCTTTATTATGCCAAAAGTCAGTCTACCAGTACGGAAGTCGTACACCTCTAATGGGCTTAAGCTTGGAAAGCTGAAGATACTTGTTGCAGGTGAGTCTGGTGCAGGGAAAACTCGACTTATCAATGCTCTTCTCACTTCACTGCCAGACATTGTGCACGTGGACGACCCTGTCACTATTTTTCCACAGTTGCACGAGGAGCATGGCTCTGTTTCATCCACGGAAGAGGCTCACGAGACCTATAGCATGACGGAGTACACTGCATCTACCAAACCATATCCGCTATATTGGTTGTCGCACCAAGAAGACCAGCATAACACGACTGTAGCCTCACAGGACAATCTCCTCGACAGTTCTACATCAAGTCACGGCGAGATGCGCAGATCCAGTCTCATCCATTCGTTGGAGTCGGCTACTTCGTCGGATGGAGCATTGGATCGTAATATCTGCTTCGTCGATACAGCGGGATTTAGACCAAGTGCTCAAGCTGGAACGACCTCCGTTGATCCCATCATATCTTATCTGGACGCAAAATTTAGGGAAACATCAAATGTGGTTAATGCCTCCAATCCCCAGGTTGTCAATATTCTCACATCAGCGTCATCACTGGCCCAATTTCCTCACGTGGACGTCTGTTTCTACATGATTTTAAACCGTATGAAGGCAGTGGATATCGAGAGCATCTCCCAGCTTTCTAAATATGTGCCTGTTATACCGCTTATTGCAAAATCAGACAATATGAGTCAATCCGATATAGTGGAGTTGAAACTTCAGATTTTACAGGAATTGAACAATGCTGGGGTTTCTCCCTTCCTCTTTGATACAAAGCTGGAAGACGCTATCCAGTTCGCGTCTAACCTTGTCTCTTCCAGTCACAAGCCGAAGGACCAAATCGAAGCTGATGAAATCTCACAGAAACATGGCCAAGATGAGGTATATCCATTGCTTATACCTACTGCGGTTAAACCTCAACGCAATATCGACCAGGAGATGCTTGCGAGCGTCTTAATGTCGTCGAACTATGAAATCGCACTAGTTGACTCAGAACTGAAGGAGTTGTGTCGCTACGTCTTTTCTGAACATGGATCAGCATGGTTGCGATATGTTGCTGCAAAGAGGTTTGTGGAATGGATATCTGCCAGTCAAATTTCCCTGCTAGGACACAATGAGTTGTCAGGCGTTAAAGCCCTATCAGTTCAGGGGCCACAATCCAACTCATTAGTTCCCCACAGTCAACAGAAAGCTCTGGGAACGGTTTCGGTGATGCCTGGGTTTTTCAATCCTTTGCCGAGTGCAGCAATCAACGGGGGAAACAGAGCTCAAGTGGAGACGGCGAGATGGGCTATGCAACTCGAACAAGTTTCTCGCACCGACAATGTTATAGCAGTCCGTGAGGGCAGCAGAGCTGTTCGACGTTCCTCAAAAATCAAGCCGGGAAAGCGGAGAGGTAGCGGAATTAAGTCCTCTACCCGTTCTCCAGAGTCGATTGTGCATATGGATCCTCTCAATCTTGCAAGTTGGAGTAAGATAACATCTCATTACGCTTTGAGAGCTTTATCCTTTGTTATTGGGCTTGGTGCAGCGTTAACATGGGTATACCGGAAGCTACTATTGCCGACTTCAGTCAAGGTAGCTGCGGAAGTCCCACTAGAGAGCAACCTGGTCACGAAAATCCTGAACTCACTAGGCGGAGGTTGGTCAACACTTCTGTAGAACGCTGCTCGGCCGATTTCGCTGATATTATTGTGTTGCTATTAGTTTATGCAGATGAATGAAGGTTATTTACAAGGTACGGTACGGCAGGCCATATCCCTACTTAGAACAGACCTGCGACAGCGATTTCATTAGCAACTGAATGCTTCAAGTCATTGAAGAGAAACCCACCTTCTGATGACATGCCGAATACATTGGAGAACGTATGATCCGGTCCATATGATACAAGATCTGGATCAGAGTTGTTCTCAACTACTGGAGAACATTCAGCGACAAAAACAGAGCGCTGCAAGGATCCCAGCTGTTCTGCAGTAGCTAGAAGCTCCGAGTCAGCATAGTCAACTGCGTCAGCAATGTGCTTCGCAAATGCAAAGGAGATGCGATCTCCAGCAGAGAGCTTGGAGCGTGGCTCCAGCACCAGCATTGCAGCTCGTGGTGACCACTCTCCACCACCCCCTGCAATAACTTCGTAGCGATCCGACTTTCCGGTGCGAATATGGTCAACCATGGCAAACACTTTTAATGGTCCATGTGAGTCTGACACATTCTGACTCATCAGGTGCTCTGAGTTCTGGAGAAACCGAGCTGCGGGCTCACCGTTTATCGTCTTGATCATATTTTCGTTTGCCATAGTCACAGTCATCTGAGATTCGCCTATAGTAACGAGAGGGCAAGCCGACTGGTATTCTGATTCTAAAGAAACAGAATACGGTAAAGAGATCCTCAGCGAGGATAAGAGTTGTTGAGACAGCTTTGACATGTCGCCTTGCCTCGAGTTGAAAAGCATTGTAGCAGCAGTTCCAGTAGTAAAAACTGTATTAGCTACGGGAAGAATCACGGATGAACCCGCATTCAAGTCGCCAGCAGGCGATTCCAAGGCAAAGAAAGATGATGAAAGTTCCCAGTTCACTCTTCCAACAGTAACCCCCCTCTCGTCTCTGGTTACAGACAATCCATCTTCTAGGGGAGTAGCATCCAGGATCTTAAAATCGTCCTGGAAAAGACAAACAGAGACACCATTTCTTTGCGAGCCTGGGGGCACCGCATCAACACAGATACCCGCAACAGAAGATAATGTAAGTGATTTAACTGTTTCCTGAAGCTCAAAACTATACCGTGGAGTTGCAGCGATGACTGCAGCCTTCGCTATGAAACGATCTTTGGCGAGAGCTGATCTAATATACGACTCAATGGACCGAGACGGATTCGCAACAGTAAAAGCCTTCAACACATTGCTGTTCCCAGCAATATTGGTGCTGAAGTACTTTCTTCCAAACAGCCGAGGCTGAAGGTACCGTGCTGTGCTCTTTCGCATCGGCTCGCTGTGATTCGGTCTGCAAACCTAGAGACAGTACGGCGGTAATGGCAAGATTCCAAATGGACGGGTAACTCCACAGTAGTATCGACAGTTAAGGTTTGTTTCTCCGAATGGACGGACAGGCGGAGAATGGCGCAGTGATTTATGAGCTACATCACTGTACCACTCTAATCATTGCATTGATAATATCCTGTTACAGCACATAAAAGTTCTGTCTAAACAGTGCCCGGTAGAGAACGCGGTAACCCCGACACATAAGTCTCTGCCTAGTGATACACTCAGCCAATTATATCGCTGTGCCAAGCTGAAAACGACAAAATCTCATTGTATGCCAGTTGATCATATTCAAGGCGTCTTCTCAGCGGGGTATGCTAAGTTTTGGTCACTTGCGGGGAAATCTAGTCCAAAGTGGGTCATGTTGAGATTTAAGGGGTCGACATAACGCACCCCACGCTAAAACGCAGGTAATGCATCAGGGCGGGGTACAACCCCTCTCGATAGAAACTCCGATACTCCGCAATTTGACATGGCCTAACGGTTCCTTATTGGGATGACAATGCTGTCACCAAGCAACAATGGCCATCGACTCCAGCGAAAGAGAGCTCCAGCAGTGGTGACCGCAGCAGGATCGAATCATTACAAGAATGCTACCAACCCGAAGGTATGTGAACTTTCGATTGAGCCCAACAACCCCACAGTCGATTAAGGTTATTTGAACTCCGGTGAACCTCCGGATCCCCGACTCTCTTGTCTTGGTCGACGGTGTTAAGGAAGTGGGATGCAGCTGTAAGTTAACAACTAGCCTCTCTCTTGCAGGAACGACTCTTCACGATTCATGCCACAACTACTGAGTCTCTGATCTAATGGATCCTTGTCTTTGCAATTATCATACCACCAGCGAATATGCAGTGGAGTTGCACAGTTCAGTCATATACATTTGGAATTGACAGATCATTTCACCAATTGCTTTGGACTGACTGCGTGCATGACTTTGCTTTTGTCGATAGAAATTAATGCGTATCCCCCATATCTCCAAATGAAAATAAGCATACGTCTCTCTCTCTCTCTCTATATATATATATATATATAATATAAAATATGGAGCAACTATTAGCTTCTACTGTTATTTTAATTCAAAATTCGATGTCATACTCCGAGTCCCCTCAGCCCTTTACGAAACCTCAAGATGACCTCATTGAGAAGAGCATCGCCAGAGTTACAACTTCAGGCTTCAATAACGAGTTCGTTCATATAGGAGATACCAAAGTTCGACGAACTGAATTGATGCTTGCCTTTGGTGGTACATTCAATCCGGCAGTGACTGTGGCTCCATCACGGAAATTTGCCAATCCCGTACCAATGGGGTTGTTCTCATTCAGTTTAACAACCATGGTACTCTCACTGGTCAATGTGCGCGCTCGCCACGTTCAGGAGCCAAACATTGTTGTCGGAGTGGCATTTTTTTACGGCGGAATCATGCAGGTACTTACCGGTATGTGGCTGATGGTCCTTGAAAACACATTTGGTATGACGGCTCTCACCTCGTACGGTGCCTTTTGGATGTCGTACGGGGCCATCCTCACTCCTGCCTTTGGCATCATGGATGCCTACAAAGGGCGACCTGAAGAGCTAGGTAACGCCATTGGTTTCTTCCTCATTGGATGGGCTATATTCACATTTATGATGATGCTATGCACGGTTCGCTCCACTATTGCTTTCTTCTCTCTACTCTTGTCCCTTGACATAACCTTGATCCTTCTTGCAGTCGCCAACATTACGGGAAGTCTTACTATTACCAAGGCAGGCGGCTGGTTTGGGCTCATCGTGGCCGCTTTGGGGTGGTACAATGCTTACGAAGGTACCCTCACGCGAGAGAACACCTACTCGTTTCTCATACCAAAGGAGATCATGATGCCTGGAGCGTACGATCCCAAGAAGGAAGCATAGTGTTCTAGTTGTTTGTCATAAGGAGATTCTCCCCTACCAATTCTTGATTTAGTGATACTCGTCCGTGCTTGGGGCCATACCAGAATAGTAGGCACTAATCTGTGAAGTTCAATGGATATGCCAATACTCGACCAGCACTTCGCTTTTTCAATGACCAGCTTCACACAATAGTCAGAAACCATCAGAAGCGTAGCTCTATAACTAATTGGCCTCCGATCACAATAAAACTTTAATGTGTGGTCGCAGTTACTTAATCCTTGGCAGTTCCTGGTTTGGCATTGGTACCCCACCATGTTGTACTTACGGGCTACTAGAAAGTTTACTACAGGTGTCAGACGCTATTCCTGAATTGCAATACATAAATACAGAACACAAGTTGTTCAAACTGATAGGTGGAAAACCTCATCGGCAGAAAATGTCATCAGCTAGATGCTGGCTTGGATGTCCTGCTCCTCAGTGTAGTTCTTTGTTATGACGTTTCGGTACCATCCATCTTTATCGATTAGAAGCCTAGTTTCAAGGCGGTATCCATTGATTCTGGGAAGGAGAATAGACCACACAACCCAATAGATTGCTCCAGCTGCGAAAACACCCAGTGCAACCACACAGTGAAGGTAATAAGGCAAGTCTTCGTAAATGTTCTGATCTGGGCGCTCAGGGGGGACGTAAGGAGCAACAACAAGATATAAAGATGACAGGAAGAAAAAAATAGAAACAGGAAGGGTGGCGCGAATTGGGGGCTTCCAGCTGGGGTACTTGTTACGTTGAAGATAGATAACAATCAACGCAAACGAAACAAAACTGTTCACAATCGACAATGGATAAGAAATCAGGTTGAGAATGAAATTGTATGCATCGCCAGGTGGAGGGGCAAGCATCACAATAACGGAAACAACCCAGTGTTCGAATAGTCCTGTGAGGGGAGAGTTGAAAGGCCAGCTCGAAGCAAAAAACTTAGAGAATGGGAGGACTCCTTCTCGTCCTAGTTCCTGAACGATACGTCCCTGTGAAAAGATGACTGCCATTACATTTCCCAGAGCAGAAAGAGCAACAAAGACTGATAATGCCTTTTCTCCAGTCTTGCCAAAGACAATACTGAAAAATGAACCGGCAAGAATCCGACCTGAGTCAAGAATCTGTTCACGAGGTACCACAGCAAAGTAAGCCAGATTAACCAACATGTAAAGAACCGCGACAATTCCAAGAGCCGTAGGAGCCGCGATTTTGAGGATTTTGTTGGGATTCTTGGCTTCAGCCAACGCATAGTTAGCGTTGGAGTATCCAATAAAAGACCAGATAACATTGTAAATAGCGTTGACAATACCATATGCAGAGGCTTCCGTGTGGTCAAATGCATTCTCAAATGCATGAGTCGATTCGATGTTGAGGTCACCAGCCATAGCCACCCAGCCGGTGACAATGATGATCAGGATGACGACGATCTTAAAAACACCAAGAAGGTTTTGAAGGCGAAGCCCCCATTTTAGAGCCACAGAGTGAATAAGGAAGGCAAAGGTAACGCACGCAAATCCAATAAGTCGCTGATTCCATCGACCTGGCGTAACCCCAGCGGCATACAGAATATACTCGCCAAAAACGACGGAATTAGACGCGGCCCAGCCCAACAGGAATGCATACGAAGCATACATAGAAGTAGCCAAGTAGCGGGGTTTACGGTAAAAGAACTCTAGATAATTCTTTTCACCTCCATTTTTAGGGATCATAGAACCCCACTCAAGGTATACCAGCAGACCAGCAGCGGATATGGCGGTGCCAATAACCCAAACAAACAGCGTGAGTCCAACTGATCCACACATGGCGAAAATCGATGACGGAGTAGCAAAGATTCCTGTTCCAATCATTCGATTAAAAATGAGAAAAGTGGCTGAAATTATACCAATCTGTTTGCTTCCTTCAGGCGCAATGACCTGAATGAGACCGCTCTCGAAGTTGCCGACGGAGTTATCATGGAGTGAAGTTTCCGAAGCACCATCCTCCTTGGCGTCCTCATCGTAGGAACTGAAGTTTTCAAAAACCATTGTTAAATTTCACACCAATGTGTTTGTGAGATTGATGCAACCATGCCTCTATATATCAGACGGCCACGCGAGCTCTGTAAAAAAAAGCTGATGGCGTCTTTCTCCAATGCGTCTATGTGTGTTCTAACTTGTTAATTTTGGTTGCAGATCAGGGGAAAAACTTACACTCTAGGACACCAGATGTTTTAACGCAAGTAGCACGTATAAATGCAAGTATGTCGTCAACGAACGTGCCACTGGGGAACCCCGGACCGATGTACGCATGACATCTGAAGACCGTTGTAGATATTGAAAGTTAAGGTAACGCCACACTACTTGAACAAAAGTATCGTGTATTGCTATCAGAAAAAATACCTGCCACCATTACTTCGTGTCGCTCTGACGTTCTATTATCTCCGGTACTTGCTTGATCTGCATGTTAGTTTTCGACCTGTCAAAAATTTTCAGCCGTTGATGCAGCAAAAATAAAATGCGATGCGATGGCGTGCTCATGCCGCAGTAAATCTACCGAAGACCGAATGCCATAGAACCAGGGTATGTGACCGGCGAAGTCTCGGCTGTGTATACAAAAACGTCGTCGTGCCTACACGGGCGGTGAGAACTGTTGCGGCCGAGCTCTTGGCGACTCAACTAGGCAACTCCTTGGCGGCGGGCAGAATCCTACTCATGACGCCTTAGATATGTCATCATCGACGTGTCTACTACTAAGGTGTAACAACCATAGCTTTGCCATTGTGGGATTGCCTCCTTCGCCGACACCAGATGTCGCGAAGTAGCACAGTTTTCCATTGAAGCTGTGTTTACGTAATTACTTATGTAAGGAACCAGCAGAGCTGGAAGATGAAACCCTAACCCTAGTACCATACACTATCTCCAACAATGTGGACATCATGTACTTCACTATAAGTAGTATATGAGGGAAGTTCTTAAACCTTTATACATTAAACATGTACGAATGTAGGTACTTTGGAGTAGCTGTTTTCCTTTTCTAACCGCAGTGTCGACTACCACTAGGCGGCCCGACGGATACGTTTGCAAGATCTGTCAGAGAGGCAGTAGCCCGAAGTCAAACCAGATAGTATTCTGTGATGACTGCCATACGCCATATCACCAACTATGCCATGTTCCAGTGATTGATAGAATAGTCGTTGAAGTGGCAGATGCTCAGTGGTTTTGCCGGGAGTGCCAACCTAAGCGTCGTGAACAGCCTCTAGAGACTGGTCAAACTGGCGAAAGTCTATCACTTGAAGTTGTAAGTTCCGAGCTGCCTCTGTCGGACCTCTCTAATATCAGAAACAGGCTTATCTATCCTCACTCTCCAAAGCGCAGCTTATTGAACTGATCCGATATGCTGAAACGTTGGATCCTAAGTTGCCTCTGTTCTCGCCACACGCACATTCCATTGTGCTCAAGATGCAGCTCGAGAACAGCAGAAGGCCATTTCCATCATCGAATAACGGACAAGTTGACTATGAAGATCTGTTGGTCGATGCACTTTCGGCAAAGGCGCATGGAAAGGGTGTCGAGCTTAATCAGATTTGGTCGTGGATCGCTAGAGACACGCACTCCCCCAACACAGTTGACACCTCATTTATTCACTCTGCAACACGAGCACTTCAGCGGGCACTTCGCCGAGGCCGTATAATCAAACAAGGCTCATTGTACTATGTCAACACCAGCTACGTGAGTGTGCCCTGCCAGCTTTGAAATCCATGTATCCGACTAACACCAGAAACCCTCTGAATTATCTCTGTCACAATATCTAGCTGGAGATGACGAGGCCCTCTTTAGTGACATTTCATTACGCATTCCTCCAATGAGCGAAGAAGATCATTTCTACTGTGTTGACGATAACGACGAAGTCTTCAGTCACAAGGTCTATTTGAAGGTTTTGTGAGGGCGCCTGCCATGAACTATGCATCTTTTTATAACGACCGGAGAAGAGTTGGCGATCACCATATTTATCCGACACGCAGGAATCACTTCTTTGAGGAATCTCGTAAAGCTATCAGCAGTTTTCCGATCGAGTTGGCATACTTCGCAGGCAAATCGTCCGGCGAGGTAGTAATGTTTTTGAAACGAGATTGTAATTGCGAAACGTGGGCCACGTATGTCTTGATATCCCTCTTCGTCAGTACCTGTGTCCGTCCAACAGTCTGCAACAACCAAATGATGCGAATCAGCATTAGTCCACAAAACGTTCCGTAAAAATGAACCTGGTCGCTGAGGTACGAGAAGTATGCATCACTGTCAAAAGTCAACATACTTTCTACAACCTTGTCAAGATGCTTTGACATCTCTATGACCATGGTTTCGTTGCAGAGAGATAGAGCCTTCTCTCCAGGAGTAAGAAGCGGCATGCTGCCTGCAGTAACCGCGTCTATAACATCCCCTTCAAGGCCCAGTGTGGAGAGAGTGGATTTCATCGATAGCGACACTAACCCTGTATCAGCGTCATCGTCGAAATTTCCAACTTGCAAGTAATTCCAGTAATACAGGGTCATGAAGTAGCCGTAATGGTAACCAGCCTCGACAAACTGAATGATAGGTTGCTCAAATAGATATTTCCAATCTGCCATCCAAACTGATAGTTTTGTCTCTACGCTTTCAAGCGACTCGGTCGAGGTGGTGAAGTTGTACACAATCTGTTGAAGATTTATTTCAGCAATCATTCGTCCATCAAAGTTTGTTGCCGAAGTAAGATCCAGAGTACGTCGGCAGAGGTCCAAGCGCATATCATCCAAAATACACATTCGGCCAGAGAGCACACAGTTCACCAGATGGACTAGGCACAAGTGATTCCACACTCGATAAGCTCGAAGCTCATCCATTTCTGTTACTGGGCTACTACCATCAAACGACATTACTAGGCCAAGTACGTCTTTTGTGACAAAGTGCTGCAATGCTATACCACTGTAGAACCACGCGTCGAACACAATGGATTCATGGCTCAGAGACGACGCGTAGATTGAAAGAACAGCCAGTGCCTGCATAAACTCAATAGTCTGAGGAACGATGAGAATTGACTGGTTCAATTCATACAGCATTCGTTCTAGCAGTTGGTTATAGCATCGGACCTTGATATGGGAGTGCGAATATCTCAGAGAAACACAGCAGCACACAGTAAACAAAAGTGAGCAGCGACGAAGAATTCTGTCCAGCAGCTCTTCAATCGAGACATCTTCTGGGAAGGATACCCAATGGTTATAGTTTTCGCGAAAATGTGAGACTAAGTCGATAGCTTCAGATTCGCTAATGATACCCATAGAGATGATGTTACGATCGTGGCATACCATTTGGGGATCGAATAGCCGGGATATCGGTAGTGGTAGGTTCGTTGAATCTGAAAGACTGGTGCCAAAAACATTGAAGGGGCTTGCGTTGTATGATATAGATGTTCTGCCAAATGAAGGACCCTTGACGCGTTCTTCTAAAGCAATACGCTTCGCCCTAAGCGAGCTGGACGACAGACGCGCATTTCGGCCATTCATGGCCGAATGCGTTCGCTTGTGCACCGAAAGAGGAGATCCAACCGTCAAGTCAGTGAGGTCATCTTGTTCCAAGCTCAAGTTTGAAGTGTCGGCCCAAGCTCCAGATTGAAGGATATGAAGAATTTGGGCCACAGATACTTCCAAATTCCTCAGAGAATTCTCTTGTCCTGCAACAAGACTCTCCTGCCCAAATACACCGTCATCACCTTCCTCCACAAGACTACATTCGATAGATAGAGTCTTACAACGTAGACAAGACTGGCCCGAGAACGAAGGCAGACACCTCGTCTTCTGCTTCCGACACGTCTTACATGCGCGGGAAGCCCGGTGAGCAGATTTTTGTCGCTTCACAGTCTGCTTAGAGATACCTGTATCATCTGAAAGCATTTTCAACGTCTCCTAGAGTGTTTAGGAGAGACCCTTATCAAAAGCACGAAGTAAAGATACGAGTATAAATACTGTTTTCCTCTGATATGCAAGATCAATATTAAGCTTTCAGCCCCTCTACAAAAAGTCTGGGGTGAGTTCTAAACCGTTGAGCTGGGGTAATACAAAATAATATATATATAATAAATAAATAAATAACACTAATAAATAATAACCAGTCCTTTTTTGACAAGTTCATGGCGTTTCTTTACTGCAATCAGCGTGACGCGGTCGAGGGACATCGGTTGGTGGGTGCTCTTTTCGTTGAGTATCGGAGGAAGCCGTTTCTCGTGTAGTAGTTCGCTGAAGAGGCAACTTCGATTTGGACTTTGACACTGCACTGGCCTTGTTGAGAGTCGCAGCAATTGTTCTGTTCCATGGAGCTGACCTGTCTAGAGTCGGGGTTCTAAACCGGGTAGATGCAGCAGACCTTTGGATCCTCTTGGATCGAGGTTCCGGTAGGCTGGTCTCACTAACATTGCGCTGGCTTTCTTTTCGCTCCGCAGTGCCAGATCTCTTCAATTTGGTGGATTCCAAGTCTTTTAGTTGGCTAAGCTTCTCAAGAGAGTTCTCCATAGTACGATTTAATATTCGCTGATTTTCGCTTCTCTGCTGAGATATCATCCGGTTGAGAAATGCTACGTTCGGTTGGGCCTTGGAAGCTCGATGTGATGACGAAATCACCTCTCCTCGGAAACGACCGTTCACTTTGTCAGCATCATCTTTCAATAAGTCGATGATCCTCTGAAGGCTATCATCATGTCCTTCATCCTTCATCCCCTGAAAGGCACGATAAGGAAAGGCTGTGGAAGAAGTCATTTCCGTGACAGGAACTTCGGTACAAACTCTTGCACGGCTTTACAGGGCTAGGTCATAAAGACCAAAAACTGACCTGTCTCAGGTGATGAAGTTAACAGCTACTGAAACAACCGCGTACAGACCTCGGAAGACTGATTTATCACGCTACACTCCCGCAATAACATACATGAAGCGTACACTCATGATACCTGCATATCTAGAATGGTGAACCCGAAATTAGCACCCTCTAGAGGGCTGCTGTTATACCTGAGATCTGTGGTAGTGTCCAACGAAACACTTCCAAGGTCTTCTGGTTGCATTCGGGCCCAATGGCCTCGCCCTAGACTAAGGCACTATTCAATTAACAGAGATATGTCGCTGACTCTGGGAAGATCCCCGACATCTGTTGGCCCTATATTGGAGTGTGAGAGCAAAGCCTCTCTGCAACAGAATGAAGACGAAGAAGCGGTCGCTGATCTGGAGTCGACGAGAAGCAGCATCGACATTCGTCAAGACAGCTTGGATTTCTTAATTGGTAATAAATCGCAAGAAGATTTCGAATCCCGACTTCTGTATCAGCCTGTATCGTCAGACTATCCGGTGGAACTTCCGGAACATCTTCCAGTTTCTGCAGATCGACAAAGCAGCACTCTCCAGGACTCGCAAGCTGTAAAGTGGCAGGAACGCTGCAAGAGGTTACTCAAAGATCATGATTTTAAGGAGTTTAAGACGACATTGGAGATGGGTATTTCAAAACGCTATGCTCTTCCGCCGAATCTGCTGAGAAACTTCTGTCAGAAACTGCTTTATCATCACCTCTACTCACAAGTCTTGTATATATTCGATCATTATGAAAGCGTTTGCGCCGAGGACAGAAGATGTATATCCGCTGCTATTAAGGCAGCTCGTCGATCGGGCCGTCATGAGGAGTGTGAAAGGATATTCTCAAAGTATTGTGACGTCTTGTCATCGGACGCCAACGCTTTGGATGCCGTGCTCTCCAGCTTTATAGCTGATTCAAACATGACTGTGGCACTCGCTTTTTTAAATCAAGTTTGGGAATTTATCACGGCAGCGTCCATCGTGAGATACATCGATGGCTGTCGACGGGTCGCAAAAGATTCATCAATGGCGCTTGACGTTCTGGCAAAATGGAAGGCTAGCAGAGAATCTCAGGGAGAATATGTGAGTCCCGAAGTCTATGCCGCCGTTTTAGAAGCTGTCAGTGAGCTAGGAACGCCTGAACAGTTTCAAAATGTTTACGGTCAAGCATCAGCGGATGGGTTCCAACATGATGAATTGATTGAAAACGTGCTGCTACAGCATGCCCTGTCCAGCTGTGATTATGAGCATTACCGAACGATTATTGACAGACTTCACCAATCGGGAAGCAAACCAATGAAGCGACCATTCATGATTGCGTTATCGCGGTTCGCTAAATCTGGAGACTTGAACGCAGTGGAGTTTCTGCTCGAAGAGATGGATCACTGCGGCTTCCACTTGACTTCATCAGACGCCGGGCATATTTTGAACAATATAGATAAGTTCAAGGAAGGGTCTATACTTGACCACCTTAACCAATTGCGTACCCGCGGCGTTGATGCTAATCAACCGATGTTGTCTAAAGCTGCTGCAGCTCTCGTTAAAGCCTATCCCCATTTGGGAAAGCAGCTCCAGGATGAGTTTGAGCTCCAACTGTCTGAACATGGCCTCGAAGTGGGTAGCCTTCAGTCAACGGTTGCACATCGTAAGCATAAGCTTAAGACCGTCTATCTGCCTGGATCTAGAAACCCAAACGATCCGCTATCAACCATGAGGGAGCTACAAAAGGTCTGCTCAAATGGTGATCCAGCAGAAGGCATAAGAATACTGGAAGACTTGTCTCGCCGCGGCGTTATTCCCTCACAAGATATGTTCATGACAGTTCTCAGAGGTCTAGCCAGATCCAAAAGCTGGTCTCAGGTCAACTTTGTCATGTCGATGATGAGACAATCTGGGCATAGTGTTACTTCCCAGGTTAAGCTGTTCATGGTTCAGCTTCATCTTGATCAGCTTCGTGAGGGCCCACGAGCAACATATAATGAACGTCAAGCCCATGCTCTCAAGTTTATTGAGAATGCCTTTGCTGATAATGCGCCTTATCTCGGAATCATTGGGCGCACCCAACTTGGGCGTCATCTTCTATACTGGAAGCAACCTTACAAGGCCTTGAAAATGTTTGACTCTTTGAGACAGGGTAGTGCTTTCACTGTCGAAAACCACGATTGCGATAGCTTGCGAGGCGTCTTACGGTCGTATCAAATGATGGATGATCCTGTCCATGCCTTGGAGGTTCTTGCACAGTTTCTCTCGGATAATCCACCCATCTACTTGCATAAACAGTTCCTTGTCCAATTAAGGTCGTTCTTCGACCGCATGATTGCTTCATCAGATGCAGGTCTTGCTAAGCATGTCTGGTTGCTTTATCAAAAGTGTGAACAACACAATCGTGAGCTTTTCAAAAAGGCCTTGAAGGAGACTGATGATGTTGCAACATTTCTAATTGACTGGACAAAGTCTAAGGAATCTTAATATTTGAACTTAGCATCTGCATTTTTGTAAATAGCTTCGTAACATACTTTCTAGATATGTTATGTTATGCATATAACAGCGATTTCGCATTGAGATTGATAGGTTGAATAAATATTTGATCTGGATAGAGAGAGACTCACAATACACCCCCGGGAGTTCTGACAGCTCGGCCACCGTTCGGGCCCTCGATATGCCTTAACATGAACACTGGGTGTTTACCAGCATCTTGAAGTTCCTTGAAAATGACCAGCGGCTTCTCATCCAGTCCTAGGAGTCGCTCTTGATCTCCATAGCAGACCAGCAGCGCATACTGGCGTGGGTCTGCGGTGATTTTGTACCTCCGAAGGGCATTCGGCAGTACCTTATGACAAGGATCATCCATAGAGACCCTGAAGGATTTGAACGGTTCTGTCACAAAAGATCCCGAAGCCGGCGCTCCTCCTGATACGTTGGAGTATGTCAATGATGTAGAAGATGTTGAGTTCTGCCCATTAGAGAGGGACCCCTGAGGTGCAACAGCTGTTATCGGAGTAGAAGATGCGGTTGGAGGATTGGAGCTAATATGACCATTCGAAGAGCCCTTCCTAGTGAGTTTTGGTGCCCGTAATGCGCCAGTGATTGCCGTTAAAGACTGACCATGCTGATCGTCATGCCAATCGCCACTAGCAACTTGAACTTTTGAGGTACCAATACTGCTAGCGTTGGCCTTTGTAGTGACTTGTTCCTTTCCGAACACAGACGGTGAAGCAACTTGAGGTGTAGGTTGACTGGGCCCAGTGCCAGTATAAGAAGGAACTGTGGCAGTAGTAGGGGAGTTCACATATGAATTGGTGGCGAGGATAGTAGGCGACGACTGTAGCTGGAAGCCAGCACCGTTCTTGCTCGGCGAAATCGCGTCTGGAGTTGGCAGTGGTTTTGACTCCTTGGCGGCGCGGAAGATAGGAAGGAGGTCTTCTCTTAACCGGACACAATACTCAGACAGCTTCTTGATCTCAGTTTCGGCATACCCAATCCGTTCGTCACGCAGGGAGAAGCTGTGCACAATGGTGTCCCAAGAAGAGTCGGGAGAGAGTGTACCTGGCTTTGCATCAGGCTGAAGTGTGGCCGACCGCTGAGAAGGGAGCGCATCCGTTGCAGTCGCCGACCGAGGCTCTGGTACACCAGCAGGAGTAGGCGGGTGTGTCAGTGATAGTGAAGACGTGCTGCTGGGTAGAGTCTCAAGTACAGTTGGTGGAATGTAGTAGCCGGCGTCGAGTTGCAAGTCGGAGCTGACTATCAGCTCATAGATGGCCTTGAGGACCCTGAGACGGTGTCCTACCGATCGCATTCCAATATCTTGAAGATCTCCATGGTTGAGATAGACGAGAACATCTCCAGTGATGTTGTTATCTGCAAAGGAGGCAGCATAGGAGCCGAGGCCAATGCGCGAGACCCATGCTGCCACAGCGGCTACATCCCATTCCAGCACGTTCATGACAAAGCTTGCTGCCCAATACACCGCTGTAAAAAGTTGTAAATGCTACCTGACGTCTAAACAAAGTCAGTCCTGAGCTTCTCAGTGTCCACGACGAATGATGGCAGCTGTACGTCGAGTGTGCCTTTTGCTGAAGTTGCAACAAAGCCCAATTTGGTCCTTCAAAATAGCACCCCAATTTAAGTTCGGCCACGTTTTTTCACAGAAACTTCACTGTTTCGCTAAAGTGCGTCTCGTTAATGAGCTCTAGCCAGTCTGTTTCTGGCTCTTGCTTTCTTGCAAATGGTCTATAAGGTAGAATTGAAGGATGTCGTGTCTGTGAACTTTCCAGATATGCCAATCCTTGCCGCAAGGGGGCGCGCGTTAATCTGGGTTGGGGAGGATCTCTAACGGCGGTAGCCATACCATCCCGGAATATCTAACATCACCAAATCTATGGCTTTAGTAGTAAATAAATAATGCAAAGAAATAGAAAACAGAACCAATCATGAAGGCTCGTTGCGCTTGGCACGTCTCTTTTCTCTGCGCTTATCCTTCTTGTCCTTAAATACCCGAACCTTGACGTTGAGTCTTGACACAGAGCTCCATACATTATCAGAGATCTTGTTCGGAAGTTTTCGTCCATAGAGGCATTGGTCCACAAGCCACATTCCAACCAAAAAGCCGTCACGATCTAGCGTGCCATCGTGGCGCCTGTCCACAAGGTTCCAAATTCTCTCCAAAGCCTCATCTGGGAGCCGGCTACGCCTCCAGATGTCCCTCACAATAATTCCATGTATGTCCTCACATCGGTCGTGTTTATAGAAGAGATTCTTCTTCGAGTCGTCCTCATCATCTTCACTGGAGTCATCTTCATCATCTGATGGTAATACATAATTCAAGTGAGCACCTTTGTTCGTTGCCCATAGGCCCTCGTAACGTTTCTTCTCTCGGTCACTGACAAGCCACATGTCCACATGATGTTTCCAGGGCTTATCCTCGTTAAACCGCCGACTCTTGTGCTCCTTCCGCATAGTCGACTTGAGGTTTGTGGTTGGTGTCTGTACTGGCGTCCTTGTCGTCTTCCGTCGAGTCAACATACCGAAAAGTGATGTCCCTGACGCAGGAGATGCCGATGGCGGTGGTGGCTGTATATATGTACCTGCCCCCGTTGTGTTTGATTGAATACTTGAAGGCCTGTTGTTGTAACCGAGGGCCCCTGCATCCGCTAACTCTTTTGACCGTGAAGGAGAGATTCCACGCTGAGACGATGGTGAATCGAGACGGCGCGGCGGCATCAAGCTTTGACTTGCACTACTCGCTGGGCGAGAAGATAAGCTTTCACTGCTCGTATTGCCGAGCCCTGTGTGCAACACGTTAAGCACAAACCCCGGGTGATGAGTCTCAGAGCTCTGGCTCATGTCATCTTCTGACAGATCAAAAGCAATAGGGGAAGGGACTCTTTCGATTTCTGGCAAGGCAGTAAAGCTACTATCCTTCACCGTCAAAGCACTTAGATTAGCTTGACGGATAGGAATAGGAGATATTATCTCATCTGTCACCGTGACAGCAGACCCATTTTGAGGAGTTGGTACATCGGGTTTCTGAGGTGGGGTTTCTCTATGATGACTCCAGCGAGCCGCTGGCTGGTACAGCCTCTGCTTTCGAGACTTGCGTGTTTTCTTTGCCGAAACATCATTGGCAATCTTTTCAAATGTGTCAACAGCGACATCTCGTGCCGCTAATGCAGCCGCCAGTGCCGATTTATCGAACTCATCAGCATGTGCTTGTGCCTGGTTATTTGCAGGCTGGAGAGAATGAGATCCACCATCTAATGACTCGTCGCTACAGTCACCTCGTCGATAGAAGACACCGAGGCCATGGAGGTTCCCTATTTCAGCCTGGATTTTCTCCACACTAGACTGAGCAGCGGCAACCGATGAAGCTTGAGAATCCGGTCGCGGATAAGTAACTGTCTTCTTTCCTTGTTCTTGCTGACCATCCGCTGTAAACACCGACGGTTTACTAGGAGCAACCTTCCGCTGCTTTTCAACAGACATCTTTGCAGCATTTAACTCGGATCCGTCAGGGATTCCTGGCGATTCAACGGACAAATTCGATCCCAAAGACTCAATAGACAGGTTCGGAGATGTGAGATACTCATTTTCAGTTCCTGGTCCTGTCATCATGACTTTACTGCGTAGCTGTCCACCAATAGCATGAATATTGGTATGCTTGGGAGGTACAGGAAGGTCAATGGGAAGCTCTGTAGTGCTGGTGATGCTCCTCGACGGCTGCGACTGCGGTCGCGCCTGTGGAGATGGCTTGACCTTCTTAAATGCAATACTGGCAGCCGTGGCAGATGACTCGCTGCTGGGTCCTGGACTAGGAGTCGAAAGTACTGCCGATGCAGAGGCAGCAGCTTTAGAAGCTGCCATGACCTTTGAAGGCTGTGCCGTCCCACGGGTTGGTCGGAGCTGTTGCGGAGTCGCGGTTGATTTGGCTGCCGTCTTCGCAGCTGCCGCAACGGAGCTCAGCTGGTGCGATAGAGCGCTGGATCTGGCAGCCATTTGTTCCCGAGACGCCAAATATTGTTCTTTCTGGATTCGTTTTGATGATTTGTTTGGCTGCACTTGTCGAGGCGCCTGACCGGTCTGAGCCACCGACGCCGGCATATCAGACGGCGGGGTCAAAGCTGCCAGCTGAGCTGCAGCTTTAACAGAAGCAGCAGCCCAACGCTGAGACTCCGATGGTTCACCCATGACAGCCTAGCGGACCTGCCGGCTAAAGCTGTGTGAGGGAGACGAGCAAGACAACACACAGTTTGAAAGAGGTAAAGAGTCCCACGTGAGCGTGTGTGTGAGTACAGAAGCAGAGCTCTCTACGAGCCCTGTAAAGACATATAACGTCAGGGACTGGCTTTAGGTCGACACGGTGTGAACGGACTCAAACCTCTACAAACTGCCGGACTGTTTTGGATCTATTTAACTGATGAACAGCCAAACCAATGTTGATGAATCGTCAGGGCTAGGACTAGGCCGATCAAACAAACTCAGCAGGAACAGATCAATGTGCTTTCCGCGGTGGTACAAGTCTATAAAACGACTTGCTAACACTCAGGTGGACGCCAAGTATCTGATCTTTCATTTACTTTGTTAATATTGGAGAAGTACTAACCTATTACACACTTATTACCAGTGTTGACGAGGTACTCACAAGTTGTCGGTCACGTGATAATCCAGAATTGATCTCCATGCCCTTTGAGACGGTCGACTTACCCCTGAACAGAGCAGAAGGTAGACGAAGTGGTCGACAATCTCAGACAATGCGTTGATCAGGAACATGTCATACCATTGTTATTGAATTTGAGGTGTCTAGGTATTTCTAACGATGTTTTTTTTACTTACTGGAAGGTATCTGGTCATACGGCATATCTACGTGCCTTTCTTTTTGGTACAGCTCTCCACTTGACCAACTTCGACTCAAACACAAGCTGGATAATTAAAGGTAAGCTCCCTCTCATTTCCGTGATACTCGCAAGATTCAGAAGTGGCTTTTTGCAGGTAATATTCTACGGCTCACTGTATTTCTGGGGCATTGCTTGTGGACCTTTTTACCTAATCCTGGTAAACGCAATCTTCAGTTCATAACATGTCGTGGGATCAGAAAACTTTCCAGCTGGCCGCTCGTAAACAAGGATGCTACTTGATCACAGATGAGGTCGAGGCCAACATTGGCTCTGTGATCAAGCCATATAAAGTAGGTCTCGTCAACCTGTTCATGCAGCACACATCAGCGGGTCTTACTCTCAACGAGAACTGGGACTCTGACGTTCGAGCAGATATGGCAGATGCTTTAGCACGCATGGCTCCAGAAGGCGACATGTACCGACACGATGCTGAAGGATCAGATGACATGCCAGCTCATATTCGTAGTAGTATTGTAGGTGCTTCGATCACAATTCCTATCAAAGATGGTCATCTTGCGACGGGCACCTGGCAAGGCATCTGGCTTTGCGAATTCCGCAAGAACAAGCATGCACGAAAGATTGTGGCCACGATACAGGGACAAACCTCCTCGAATTAAGCCATGGCAAACCGCACTCACTCTACTCTAAGGTCTGCAGTAGACCTTTGATTTAGAGTCACATTTGATGAGGGTGAAAACAAATATTGAGACAACTCGTTCTGTCCGGATCCTACGAATCTTGTCTAATATTACAATAATACTTTCAACACGAACTGGTTACTTTCATTTACAAAAAGCAAGATCTATTTATTGCTCACAAACCATCATTAGCGCAAGTGAATGGTCCTGGCATACCACCGGCCTGATACGACTGGATGATACTCTCGACTGTCGCATAGACGCCTGGACCCAAGATGTAGAAGCCCATGACAATGATAGCAAGGTTGAACGCCAACATAATGTATCCAAAGAGCGATAGGCGCTTCCACCAGTTTGGGCCCAGATCCTGCTGTTTCATATTGAGATACGCGACGCCCCAGAACACGAAACCGAACCAGCAGTCGAATAGAGAGGACATCAACGACAACAGATCACTGAAAAATGGAATCAGTTCAGCAATGAGGAACGCTGCAATCCAAGTAATGGCCAGCAGGCCAATCCACAATGCCCATCCGAGCGTTGTGTGAGATCGCATATGGATAGACGATTTGTCGAAAATACGGAAGTACACGAATCTGGCCGACACCGATGCGTACAGGACTCCAAGGAAGATAATCGTTGGAATGACAAACGAAAATGCCACCTTCTTATACACAGTTTGGAGAGAGCCAAATGCAGGAGCCGTTATGTAGTAACCTCCAACATATACGTAAATGATGGCACCTGCTAATGAGTAGAGAATCACTTCACAGATGGTCACGGTCACAATCACTTTTTTGAATTCTCGCGGGTCTTTCATTTCGTGGAGAAAACTAACATATGTCACCTGTCCAACAAAGGTGTACACAATGTTCAATACGGCACTCATACCATCGACATAGCTTGTTCCTGGTGCGGGCCACAAGTTGTAGGTGACAGGAGTGCCATCAAAGTTTCCTGGCTCACTCTGTATGGCTGCAAAAATAATTGCCAGGAGCACAGAGACTCCAGTAGCAACCGCCGAAAAAATGGCCAGTGTCGACAAGCCTGCCAGGGTGCGCGGAAGAGAGAAGACAAAGCAGATTACGGCGACAATGGCCGAGAATCCAACTGTACACACAGCATGATTGGTCATGGTGTTCAAGTATCGGGAGCCAACAAGTACATGAAGGCCCTGGATAAAGGTGTTATTGAGTAGGAAGCAAATAGCAGTGAAGTACCAAGCCCAATTCTGACCCCAGAATAGTCTCTGACCAATATCGCAGATATCTCGAAGATCAGGATGACGAAGAAAGTAGTCCAGAAGTACCAAACTTGTATAGTACACAATGTATGATACACCAACGGTAACAATGAGTCCAGGAACGAGACCAAGAACCGAGTACGACCAAGGAAAGCTCAGAATAGCCAAACACACATATTCAGCGAACATCAAGGCAGCAGTCTTGTACCATGAGCATGACTTGTACTTGATCTGGCTGTCGCTCTCCTCAGCAAGCTCCAGCTCGAGGTACTGGTCGAGTGACTCTTCATTGGCATCCTCAACATCTTCTTTCTTGTATATTGAGGAAGTCATAGTGTGAATACTAGCAGAAGTAAAAACTAGGCAGCCATCGACGATGACTTAATACTTCTGGCCGGTGCCCAGGCTTTCGGAAAAGCAAACATCTTTTATGACTGAGCGGTTACCGGAGCATACGTATCGGTACGTCTAGACTGCGGTACCTACGGGTACATCCGCATTGTCTCAAGTGTGTGTCCCGTTGGTGCAGAATGCTGCACTGAAGGTACCAAAGTCGCTAGGGTTCATATTTGGAACAGTTGGAACATCACCCAACAGGCATTAAAGACCACAGTAAATCCCTTGGCCTTTGATATCTGAACAACGCCCACAATGCCTAATCGAGTACGACAAGAGCAAATCCCTTCGTTGTTTGCTAAACTGGGACGTGATCGGGCGATGACGTGATGAGATGCAGCCTCAGATCCGTGCCCTGCTTTTCCAGCCGAGCTTAAAGACAGATCCATGGTAACTAAACAGTATAGAAATGCTCAACGTATCCCTACCTGTTTACTGTTGACTGCTTTCGAAATACAGTGAGTTTATGACTTTCAGACAGTTCTGATGTCGTTATGGGTCACGATTCAAGCATACCTTGGTACTTAACAGTTATTCTGTATGAACCTAGATCTGATGGCTCAGTAATAGTTGTTATGATTGTGACCTGTTTATGTCCATGAACTCTAACTATGGCGTGCGCACTTCCATTTTCTCTTCATGAATGTGACCTTCACTACTTTTCTATACCCATAATGAAAACACAGATTACTGGCGTATCTCTTTCTCTCACTTTTTGATATACGATGATGATAATGTGACATCCGCTGGACTACGCCGTGTTGATCTTAACTATCAGTCACGTGACCTACGTGTTCCCTACTGTTGATATCACGTCCTTAGGTTTATTCGTGTATCCCCGTTCCAAGACGCTCCCCCTCCATGACATGCAAGCCGGGACATCTTTGCTGTCGGAGCGGCAGCGCT
Source organism: Sugiyamaella floridensis (assembly GCA_030556845.1). Classification (NCBI taxonomy): domain Eukaryota; kingdom Fungi; phylum Ascomycota; class Dipodascomycetes; order Dipodascales; family Trichomonascaceae; genus Sugiyamaella; species Sugiyamaella floridensis. Next base: position 213,341 of record JAKTUT010000002.1, on the reverse strand, counting down.
TTGAATTGTGAGTATTAATAGCAGTAGTTAGAAGTTTCTTGGTGCTGTAACTAACCTTAGAAACAAAAGTATCGTGGCGTACCTCACGACAAATGGAGCTCCCTCTACTGCAGTCAACTCAATATCAGATATATTACTACCTGGAACCACTGCAACAGGCAGTGCAGACGAAACAGCTAAACAAGCAGCTACACTCGAAAAAAAATGGACCTCGGTTGTACGACTACAGCGTAAAGTTCTCGATTTAGAGTCTCAGATCGCAGTTCTTAAGGAAGAGATCAACTCGGCCCCATTATCGCTATCCAGCGTATCAAAGAAACGTTCTGTCGATGCAGTATCATGGCTTCCACGACCACCTGCTAAACACAGTTTCTCAGGCCATCGACAACCTGTCACTGCTGTAACCTTTCACCCCGTCTTCTCAATTATGGCCTCGGCATGTGAAGACGGCACCATTAAAACGTGGGACTGGGAACTGGGAGATCTCGAACAAACCATAAAAGCACACACAAAACAGGTTCTAGATGTCGACTTTAGTCCTGCGGGTACCAATGTTCTTCTTGCCTCATGCTCCTCCGATCTGACCATAAAACTATGGGACCCCTCTAATGAGTACTCCAATGTGCGCACGCTCACCGGACACGATCATACTATTTCTTCAGTGCGCTTCACGGTCACTGGAACCCACTTAATCAGCGCGTCTCGTGACCGTACGGTTCGAATTTGGGATGTCGAGTCTGGGTTTGCGGTTCGAACCATTCATGGGCATTCCGACTGGGTCAAATGCGCAGTTCCTTCTTTAGATGGCCAGTTCATTCTATCAGCTGGGATCGACCAATCTGCCAGGATATCGAGCTTTAACTCTGGAGAGGGCAAGTTGCTATTTGCTGGCCATGAGCACGTTGTGGAATACGCAGCGTTTGCCCCTCCTACCTCTTATCCATATCTGGCATCTATAGAAGGTTTGAAGAAGCCTACTGAATCTGCATATTCTCGGTCTTTTGAGTATATTGCCACTGCCTCGAGAGACAAGACCATCATAATTTGGAATACCCGGCAAGAACCCATATTAACTCTACATGGTCATGACAACTGGGTTCGTGCCCTTGAATTCCATCCTGCTGGAAAGTACCTCATCAGCGCGTCAGATGATCGATCTATCCGTTGCTGGGATCTCAGTCAAAATGGTCGCTGTGTCAAGATCATCGAAGACGCCCATCAGCACTTTATCAACTGCTTGCGCTGGGCTCCTCCTACTCCATCTGACCAACCCGATGCCAAAAATGCCGACAATTTCAAGAACATGCGCTTCCTGTTGGCAACTGGCTCGGCCGACATGCAAGTGAAGGTGTGGGCCTAGACAACTCATTCACTTTGGATACATGATCCAACTGTATAGTATTTTAACCTTTTTGGGCAACTCATCCAAAGCCTAAAGCTGCTTGAGAAACAAAATCTATCTTAGAAATTGCCGTAAAGATAACATTAAAGCCAGTAGAGATTATATAGACTCTTCGACAACATATATAAGTGATGAAAATGATCATGCCATTATTGTCGCATAATTAGTTTGATTATCGCAGGTAATCCTGAACATCGGCTCCGTTGCGTTCCAACAGAGGTTGGGTGTCAGCTTCTCCATCGCTGTTACTGCGACTTGTTCCTCGACTATTGCTGAACACACGAGAACGCGTAGCACGATCATCTTCCTCAATAATCACCTTGTTGACACCCTGTACATTGACAACGCTTTCAATAATACCACCAGTTCGGTAACTATGGCTTTCAGACAGGGAAGGACTCACCACGCGATCCTCATATGCTAGATCCCCAAGGTGATCGGTATTGGAGTGATTCCCGTAGCTCGAGGGAATGGCTTCCTGGACAGCGCCGGCTTCGGTTCGGGTAATGCTTCCATTTTGACTTGATGGCACAGCCATTAATTGATCATTGACAGGTAAATGCAATGATGCGTCGGTCTGATGACCAGCCTCCACTGGGAGGCTGGTGTCAATAAGATTAGAAATCCCGTTCAGTTGGCGGTGGGGGTGAGGCTCGAAATGACCAGCCTTAACAGTAATCTTCTTGGATGAAGTACGAATGGGGTTCGAGGCTGGGTTGGATGGACCCAACTTGGGCTTTGGAAGACGATCAGGCTGGGGAGAGTCGGGTGCAGCGGCCGCAAGAGCTGACATTACACTTTCAATACCAATGGAACCACGAGGAGATGAAAAGCTACGTTTGCTGAGAGGACCAGGCTGCACACGTCGAATGGCCTTGTGGACATCGATATAAACGTCGGACTCGTCAACAATCTCCTCACCAATAAGCTCCTCGATAACATCCTCGAGGGTGAGAACGCCGAGAGCGCCGTTTGGCTCTCCAGGATTCTCAGAGACAATGATCATGTGAGATTTACCTTCCTGGAAGTAATTAAGAATGTTCAAGCACGATGTGTCAGGACCAGTTTCAGGCAGCGTGGCCAAAGGAAATGATGAAATGGGCAGAGCATCTTCAGGGTCATAAGTGATGAGAATACGAACAAGGAGCATTCCAATAAAGTTCTCGGGTTCACCGGGACAGTGGATGGGGATACGGTTGAATCCAGTATGGAGGATCTTCTCCATAGTAGGCTCGTCCAAGATGGTGTCGGCGCTGAGAACGAAGACATCCTCCATGGGGGTCATAATGGTGCCAACAGGTTTCTCCTTGAGGTCAAGAACGGCAGAAATGATAGTGACTTCATCTTCATTAAGACGGTCGGCTCCCTTGTGGAGCGTGACAAGAGTCTTGAGACCCGACTTCTTGTACACAGTGCCGTGATCCTCGCCGAGAATGTGGTCAAGAAGCATTGCAATCGGGTAGGCGACAGGGTACATGAAGTACATTAGAGCCAGAACAAAGGGAGCAAAGGCTGAGCCGACTGCGAGTCCATATCTCACGCAGATAGACTGAGGAATGATTTCTCCAAAGATAACAATGGCCACGGTCGAAGACACCACGGCGGGCCAGCCTCCACCAAGACATCTGTCGAGCACAATGGGTAGGGTCTCGTTGGTGATTACGTTTGAAAGAAGGAGAGTAACGAGTACCCAGTGTTTGCCCTTTGATAAAAGAGTCAAGACCTTTTCGGCGGCCTTGCGCTCCGAGGGATCGCCAGACTGGCGAATAACTTCAAGATAAATCTCATCCTGGCCCATGAGACCGAGGGTCAGACCAGCAAACACACCACCCAGAAGCACAAGCACCACGGAAATGGACATGTTAAACCAAAACTCTTCGGGGTCTTCAGAGTAGATTTTGTCGACGGACTGAATCGAGGCATGGTGCACGGGGTAGGCGGCAATGACTGGCAGGTAAGCAACGATGGCAACGAGGATCTTGGCCAGGGAGTAGGCTCGACGGGGCGAGTAAGTAGGGGCAATAGGTTGCTTTGAGGCCACGTCGGTGGTGGCCGAGCTACGAAGACGCTTTGTTACATGGCGGTGTCGAGTAGAAGCGCGCTTTGGCTTTTCAAAGGCGAGAACAGTCTTTTTCAGACTGGTGCTATCTGCTGAGTCGGCAGAGTAGGTACAATGGTTGGTAGAGCCACATATACTAGGGTCGTCGTCGGAATCGCACATATATGAAGGGGCAGATGAGAGTAGTTGAGAACGCGGTATCAAGAGGCGGGAAAGGACGCAAAGTAAATATTACGAAGCACAAAGTTCCTTTGCACGGGGAAGAAGGTAATTTAGAGAACGACGTTTAACAGAGGGCAGAAATATCCACAACCCAGGATTCCATGCACGGCGGCGCACGAGGTGCAGTGCCCCAAGTTGGACGGTATTAACCAGCCATGAGTAGGAGTATGAAAGAATATAGAGACTTGAAGACTATCAGATGAGTGTCAGTAGTCGCTAGAATAAATGTTTTGGCGCTATTTTATGAGCTTTAGAGGTATCAAAAGTCAGTTATTAGAGACGGGTTTGTGGCTTGTCTTGCAAGGAGCATTCCTGCAGTCGAGGAGTTTAAGGAGTCAGTTTAACGGTTAGAGAACCTTAGAAACTACTTAAAAATGGTACTACAGTCTAATTTTTGTGTCTGAATGTATTGTTGAAGTCTAATAGTCGGATTTAGTGATCTGGATCTAATAGCGTAGTCATAGTACTCTTATACGGTCACTTGCTTCTTGTATCGCCTATCCACGGCTTGTGCGTCGTCAAATCTAATTTTTGTCGGTCTCCGACCAGCAAGAAAATTCCGCCTCGTAAAGACACACCCGCATATGTGACCAACCGAAGATCCACTTGTGCTATATTTTGGATCCACAACTATATTTCCCCACACCCCACCCGGCTCCACTCTGGTCAACCTTTTGTGGTATTCCCGGCCCCCCTTGCAATCTCTGCTTCTTGGCCTCATTCCAATGTGCCAATTGGGTCCGTCCCATTTGGGTATCGTGGCAGGGCAGGCGTTTCCCAATCTGGACAGGTATGCAGTGCCATTGTACCCTAGTAATTTGGCCAGTCTTAAATGCAAAGGCATGGAGGATGGGCCAGTAAGCCAATAGCATGATGATTCAAGTCATTCTATATCACGATCCGGAAACCACATAGGTGTTTCTATTTACAGTGAGGTGTGTCATCCATTACTGTGAGGTGTACAGTGAGGTATCATCTACACTATTCACCCTACTAAGCTATCAGTACCCCTTGATCTCAGCAATGTCTACACACATTCACTACAAATTTACAATGTCCATGAGCCTTTCGTGAGCCTTGTTGTACATTTGCTCATCTTATGCCAATCTGTGTGTCCACTGCTAATGCCCTCCCTGCTTAAGCCCTTCGTACCTCTTACCCTCGAACCTCTTACCCTTGAACCCTCCCGCTGTACCCCTTAATAACGCCCAACTCGCGTCGCCGTACGCCCTGGCCCTGACTATTATTAGCTACGCGTTTTTACCATATTTACAATTTTCAAGCCTGAAAGCCCCTGGTCTCAGTTAGCATAATATTCCTTGGTTCTTTGTAACGACACTGTGCTTCTTTCCATTCTCAGACCCCCCGCCTCGCCCATCGTACTCATTATACCTCTTTGTTAATTTCTTGTTGCCGCAATGCGTTTGTGGCCAACTGCAACCACCTCCACCACCACCACTTGTTGGCTGCTCATGACGTATGCTGCGCACGCTGCTCGGCGGCCAGCTGAGGTTATACTTGACGTTGGCTCGAGTCTCGACTCTTTGCGAATCTCATACACTCCTACGACTCTTGTTGCTCATCCACTGCCGTCTGGCTCTCTATACGCCGCAGTCATTGACCATTTCTACTCACAAGTCTCGCCAGCATCTCAATCCGACGATGCCTCAGCATACTCTGTACAAATACCTGTCGAGGCAGACGGTGCTCTACATCGTCGTGCAACAACCGAAGTCAAGGCTCCTGTCGTGACTGTCCCTCCTATGGCCAACAACCCATACTTGCTCAAGTCAAACCTTCCAGAGGGGACTGTTTTCATTGCTGTTGGTGCTATTCTTCTTGGCATTGGAGCCGCCCTTGCTATCTGGCGCATCGTGTCGGCCTACTCTCTGCGTAAAGCCCTTAAACGAGATGAAGCTTCTGCCCTGCTTTCTGAAGATGAGCTTAAATCTCCTGTCTTCAGTGCTGCTGGTCCTGTAAGGTCACGAATCCGTGACTCGACCATGTCGAACTTCTCATTGGGCGGTCACTCTGCTCACGACAACCGCAAGTCGGTCATGTCGCAGAATGTTCCAGGCCACTCACTGTTCTTCTCGCCAACAGTCGAAGTCCTCAACTCTGCTAACGGTTCTGGACAGGCTGCCAGTGGTGCCTCAATGTCTGCTACCTTGGCCCAACCTTCATCCGGCGTCCGCTCAAGCGTTTATCTTCCCGCTGGTTATTACGGTGCTGGTGGCGTTGCTACTGCTGGTCAGGGCTCTATAACGTCTCGAACAACCCGCCATTTGTCAATGGCTCGCGAGAGTGTTTACGATAGTGCAAACGAAGCCCAGTCTATGCGTCATTCTCTGTATGCTGGCGTTACTCCTCGCGACCAAGAACATAGTGCTCGCCCGCCTAGCATGTTCCTTGATGACATGCTCGCAGCCTCTGACGACGATTAAAGTTGTGTGATCTGCTACAAACTTTAACCGATCGATATCAGTTCTCATGTCCATCTTCACCCACCATCTAATCATCCTGCCCTATTTCTTGTGAAACGACAACAAGACCTCCTCCTCATTTTCCTCCTCTTCCTCCTCCTCATTTCCCTCCTCTTCCTCCTCCTCCTCCTCCTCCTCCTCACGCATGCTCCATGAAGAGCCCTTTTCTCACCTACGAATGTATTATCCATTGTCCATTATACTATGTTATTTCGGCTAGTATTGTGATAGAACATATAGGTAATGCGTCTTATACATGTCGCAATTCACGTAGCCCCGTCAAGTAGGTCAACGGTCAACCTCTCCAAACACCAGATCCATGGTTCCAATAATGGCCACGGCATCAGGCAGGAAATGGTTACGCGAAATGTGGTCAAATGCTCCAAGATGTGCGAAACCAGGTGCACGGATCTTGCATCGGTAAGGGCGTTCAGAGCCGTCTGACACAACGTAAACTCCCATCTCTCCCTTTGGAGCCTCAATGGCTGTGTATGTCTCACCCGCAGGGACACAGTATCCCTTGGTGAAGAGCAAGAAGTGGTGGATAAGGCTCTCCATATCCTCCTTCATGAGCGAACGAGGAGGAGGAGCAATCTTGTAGTCCTCGACCTTGGTGGGTCCAGCAGGCATCTGGTTAATACACTGCTCAATGATGCGAAGCGACTGGCGGAACTCAGACATGCGGATCAGGTATCGGTCGTAACAGTCTCCATTGACACCAACGGGGACCTCAAAGTCCACCAAATCGTAAGCATCATAGGGCTGGCTCTTACGAATATCCCAAGGGATACCCGAGCCACGAACCATGACTCCAGACAGACCGTAGTTGAGGGCATCATCAGCAGTAACTACTCCGACCTTTTGCGTACGCAACTTCCACATACGATTGTCGGAAAGAAGCTCTTCAGTCTCATCAATACGGTCTCCAAACTGAGTAGCCCACATATAGATATCGTCAAGCAGACCAGCGGGAAGATCCTGGCTGACACCACCCGGTCTAACATAGGCAGCGTGAAGACGTGCACCCGAGACTCGCTCATAAAACTCCATAAGTTTCTCACGTTCCTCGAAACCCCACAGAAACGGCGTCAGAGCACCCACATCCATTGCGTGCGAAAGGACAGACATGAGGTGGTTCAGAATACGCGTAATCTCTCCAAACATGGTACGAATGTACTTGGCACGGATAGGCACCTCGATGTTGAGCAGTTTCTCGACAGCCAAAGCAAACACCTGTTCGTTGGTCATCATCGACACATAGTCCAAACGGTCGAAATAAGGCAATGCTTGTGTGTATGTCTTGTATTCAATGAGTTTCTCGGTTCCTCGGTGCAGAAGTCCAATGTGTGGGTCGGCTCGAATGATCTCTTCACCCTCGAGCTCGAGAATCAATCGCAACACTCCGTGAGCAGCAGGATGCTGGGGGCCGAAGTTCATGGTGAAGTGACGAATGTTTCCCTCAGACTTGGGCTGAAGACGGTTGACCTCGAGGTCCTCAGTCAGCTTGGTGACACCAAACTCGGGGTCAATAGGAGGTCCAATCGGGTTTCCCATCTTGCGAGCATTGTCGCTGAGGTTCTCAGGCGAGAGCCGTGAAGCCGACGCGTGTAGCAGGCGACTAGTCGCAGGTGCAGCCCAGCGGGCCGGTAGTCGGCGCCCCTGTCGGAGAGAAGCACGCAACATGGCGGGGGTGTGAAGCTCAATTGCCAACAAAAAACCTCCTCGAAGCGAGTTCTTCAGATTTGACAATATCAAAATGCAGGCCAATCAGCTCCAACCATTTTTTGCAATCCCAGGGTACGGGATCAAATGGCGCTTAGGTGCATTATATGGATAACAACTGCCTAGCAGTAGTGTCAGCCGTTTAGGTTCGCTGGGCCAATCATAGTGGTGCAATTAGATACCAAAGGGACGAGGCAACATCAGTCGTTTCCAGCAACCACTTTGTTCATGGCCCGGTTATGAAATTGATCACATGATGAGCCTTCATGTAGGCACACAACTGCGCCATTATCATCGGCCGAGCCTCCGTTTTGTGTTACGCCTCGCTGATGCAGGCCTTCTCCGGCCGAACATGTGCTTACCCGGCCGAGCCCCGTGACCGTGGCGAACTCTCGGGAACGAATATATAAATCTTCGCTGAGACCACCAATTTATCTGCATCTTTTGCATACTTGACCTTTTACAAAACAAACAAAAAAAACAAAAATGCCCCGATCAAGTGGACGACGAAGCGCCCCTGCCCGCTCGGCTCCTAGCCAGTCTCGCTCTACTCACACTGCTGCTGCTCCCGCCTACCGCCAGCCTCCTGCCGCTGCTCATCCTCCTCCTGCTGCTACTCAACAACGCCAGCCTGGTCTGTTCTCGCAGATGGCATCTACGGCTGCTGGTGTCGCTGTCGGTTCTGCTGTTGGTCATACTCTTGCCAATGGTGTTTCTAGCATCTTCTCGGGTGGCTCGTCTGCTCCCGAGCAGCTCCAAGCCCAGCAGAACGAGCAGGAGGCCACTCGCCCTTGTGATATTGACGCTCGCAACTTCACCCGTTGCCTTGACGAGAACAACGGAAACATGCAGATCTGTGACTGGTACCTCCAGCAGCTCAAGGCTTGCCAGGCTGCTGCCAGCAATTACTAAATGCTCCACTCCACTTTTTTTGGAATATAGAACAATCGCCTTGGTGTAAATAATGAAAAAAAAAAAACTCGCGATTGATGTATTGGTTCATTGATATCTAGTTTCATGGATATTCACAGCGATTCATGTACAAGCTCATTAAGTCTTTTGTTTCATGATTAGTCTAAAAGTTGGCTCCTCTTGCCTCGATACTTTGTTCAGAAAACTGTCAGAGTTTTTGGATCCTAATCTTTCATGTAGCGACACTACGTAGCCTTCAATAGTTTCAGTCAACCTGTTTCTTTGAAAACCGACTCATTATATTCACCTCGGCGTTGATTCCACTAACCTCTATGCCCAAAGAATTGGCTCCCGGGTCCACGAAGATTTTCTGCTATAAGTAACTGCCACCATTTTTGGCACATGTCTAGCTGGCAAAATCTTCTCAGACGATCGGAGAAGTTTAGCACCTCGTGTAACAGTGGCCGTGTTTTTGTTGTTGTAGACCAATGTCACCTCACTATCGAGTTTCTCAATTTCGCTCATCTTGATTTTCCCAAGATCATAGCCATACAACGCCAGTAGCCCAACCATTTGAGGAATTGTAGCCACTATAAATTCGTCGTCATTCAGCTCTTTCATCCGAAGTAAAGTTTTCCATAGATTACCATGAGGTGCAATAGCCTTTAGTTTCCCGTCTTCTTGCTCCCGATAAATCTTGACCCGAGTAATAGGTGGCTCCCAAGCTCCTCCATTTTTATCACCTAGAATCGTGTCGCCTTCTCCCCATAGATACCGATTCCAGCTGACTAGAGCAAGATCCTTCAGGCTTTCATCTGGAATACTGTTTGATGATGCCAGTAATTCAATTGTGCTGCTGCCGTCAAGAGCGTGGTTTAGCCCGACAGTGTGTGTAACCCGGTACATGCTAACTGTACCACCCTTGTTATATTGAGCCATTACTGTCATGCTTTCGCCAGCAGTGTTATACTGATTAGAGTCAAGCATCTTCTTCTCGATTCTCTTGGCTCGTTTGGCCGTCATGTCGGCAACAGCCAAGTTAATCTCTCGATTTGTCTGGCCGTGTCTGCGAGCCCAATCGTCCTTACTGCCCATTACTTTGTTAACAAAGGTATCCAGACTGCGCATGTATTTGTTTTTGCCTCCAATTTTATAATTAGTTAGAGGATTCCAGCTGAAGAGATTGACAAGATGGGTCTCATCTCGTCCCAGCCAAGGTAGACCACTGGTACTTCCCTCGGCTTTATCGATCAAGCTGTCATAACTGATGAGGGGAGGAGGAGAGCAAGACTGGCTATTTTCTTCACAAGCCATGATAGATCTAGCAGCTTAAAGGTGTAGAAATAGTACTATGTCGAAATATTTATACCATCGTCTCTTACAAAAGTTATGAGACTCATCACTATGCCATAGTCATTAGGCATGGAATCATGTTTTTTGCATAATACAGACAATGAAGTTATATCTATGGTTGACTTTTGGTGACATTGACCTAACTACACCTTAACACCATCCTCAGCACTCCGGAAGACTAGATGGTCACCAAAACCAATTTCAGCGACTCGTACTAAATAAACTTACCACAACATTCTGTACAATCACTCTAAGATATTTCGACTGTGATACCCATAAGCCAGTGGCTACCCAGTGGCTACCAATCTCGTTCGATCTCCATATCTTTGGACTTTGGTATCTCCACATATATGTCACGTGATTTGTAGATCCAGTCTCGACTCTGTTTGATCTCGTTGCGTCAGATACAGCAAGTTTTCAAGCAAAGAGATGGAGTCAGACTAGACTAATGTCTTCTGAGTTAGTGCTAGCTGATTGGCCTAACATAGCACATGGACGGCACAGCTGTGATGGTCTTTATTAGGCTTCATCACATATATGTACCTAACCCTGAGATTCAGTATCCTCATACGCGTTTCCCGTCAACTTGACGAGCTACCATTGACATGTAAACATAAGCCACAATGGAGATTCGTGGTGATTATGTGTCGGACATTGAGGCTCTCAGATATGAGAGTAAGTTGTGATGGATTACTGGTGCTTATACGCGCTTGCTAACTAAAGTTTCTAATCTCAAGTCGCGTTTGGAACAGCTTAACACGAGAAGAGCAGTTCTTAGGGCACAGGCGCCAACAGTTGACGTGGGTCAATCGGCTAGTATGCAACCGTCTTCTGTTGATGTATCAGAGATAATTTCAGAAAGCAACACAGTTGTTAAACTTCGACAACTGCATCGTGAGAACCTGTTTCGACTAACAGGCATAACTGGCTTCCGCATCCCGTATCTGGAAGATGGACTAGGTCTACGATTCGACATGTTTGCTAATTGCAAATTCCATATGCCGCATTATGTTATTTTGCGACAAGAGCCAAAGACAAACGCGTGGCAGATCTACCGCCACACGATTCCCAACTTTATTCCCCTTCGCGCGGTTGCAGATGAGCTGTTACAGACCAATCTGTTAGCGTTTGCTAAGAAAATCAGACGTCTGCTGTACCGGCATGTTAAGCTCACCAGTATATTGGAACGTCAGCGAGAATTGCTGTCAGACCATGTCTCAAGCATCGACACAGACAAGACACTACACCGGTGGGTGTTGAAGTTAAAAGATGGTTCACGCATAGATCTTGTGTGTACCGATACACACATTGAACGCTGTTTATTGCGTGAAGCGAAGTCTGAGACGAGTGTGTCGTACGGCAAGCTCTTAGGGCCATTGACATCGCTACATGACAGGCTCATTGAAACTTTGAGATGAAATCATGCAATGCAGTTGTTAATCTATATTGAAATGCGACATCAGTCTGAATCGCTATCGCTTTGGTTAGCAGTTTTTGTGGGCTTACTCTTCTTGTTCGTCTTGTCAGAGTCATCGTCAGCGATTTTGAAGGCATATATCCTTGCTGAGCGGACCGCCTGAGGTTTAGCCGTCTGACCTTCTTTGGCCGTTAATCTGTGATGGTAGCCCTTGAATGATTCCCAGGGAAATTGACCTGTGCGGAATACCTGAAGTCCAGTGGACCGGGCTAGTTTCCTGATGGTCCAAGAATTGTAGGGCTCACCTTCAAACAAAGACACAAGGATTCGTCCTGTTGGCTTGATTACTGATTGGGCTGATTTGAAAAATGCTAGCATCAACTTCTGGTGCTGGAGAATGTTTCTGTCTTGGTCCTTGACAGAGTTGCCGAGGTGCGGGAAATTGAAGATGCATACGTCTATCGAACTGGCACTGCCGCGAAGTGCCTTGACCTTTTCAAGCTTGGTACCATCGACGCCAAATATCAGAGTAGAAGTCTCTGTATTGCTGCGTAGATACTCTAGGTTGTCGGTTATGGTGTTGGGATACTTTTGTAGCAGCGTTTGTTCTCCGTCGAGACTTGTAGCAGTGACATGGACAGCCAGACCTTGATCGACAACAGAACGGGCAAATGAAAAATCGCCCTCTCCGATCAGAAGAAGCTTTTCTGTACGTTCAAATCCGAGCCATGGATCAATTGTGGTATGTGTCGAGTACTTAGCTCCTGTGGCCTTTGCACGAGCGTTCTTTTTGTGTTCCTGCTGCTTTTGGATCTTTGACGCTTGTACCTTGAGAGCCTCTGTTTTATTCTGATGACGTTTTAGAGACGCGGTCAGTTTACCTCCTTTAGACATTTTTGGTGGAGGTTCGCGTGTCGAACAAATAGATAAATAGAGCCAACCAGAGGCAACAATGTAGTTGAGAACATCTTCAAATTCTTGGTCGTCAACAGTGATATTTATTTCAGGGTACGGGATTGTGTCGAGAAGTTGAAAAATCCATACCACACCATTATCCATCTCTCTAACCACCTACACAATGAGCACTCGGTTCCTCGCCTTGTCAAGGCCAGCATACGCTCAGATACTCCGTCCGTGGTCTGTGCCTGTGCGTATGTTCACATTATCTGCTTGCGTTCGCCAGGAAGAGTCCCGCATGCTCGCCGACCTACTGAGAATCGGCCGCAAGTTCAATAATCCTTCATCGTCCGACCAAAGCGACAATGGATTGAAAGGTCTAGAAAACCTGTCGTTGGGTCTTAAGGATCTCCGTCTTGAAGGAAAGACGCCTCGTCGCCAGGATCTTAACAATTCTGAGACTATCACTAAAATCTCCGACTTCCCAGTCAGTCAGATCCCTCGCACTGGTGTCTTGGCTAGTCGTAGTACACCAGTTCAGGGCACGTCAGGACTGTCAGCAGCATTGAGAAACCTAAACATGATTAACCAGGCTAATCGTATTCGCCGGGTTGTGTCGCTACAACGATACCACGAGCGACCAGGTAAGGTGAAGCTGAGACTTCGCCAAGAGAAAGCTCGTCGTAGATTTGACGAGGGTGTGCGTCGTCTGTTTGGTCTTGTTAACGAGGCTCGTCGTAAGGGTTACTAGCTGGTCAATAACCCCTGTATATGTCATGAGAATGAAAGCTAGTTCAATGGTTGTGGTTACGGAGACGGTTGAGTGGACTCAGTCTAGATTGTGAAGCATATGAGGTGAGTGAGGTTCTATGGATAGTAGACATGTAGTTGCACGAAGAATGGTATAAATCAGCTATCTGACATGACTTGATCTTGGTCTTTACGCGCTTCGGTGATGCTACGCACCTTCTCGACAAGAGCCGAGCTTGAAAATGTCTTAACAGCATTGTCGTCCGATTTACTCTGGAGCTCCACGGGTCGAAGCACAATGCGATCTCTTGATTTCGCAATGTACTCACCTTCTTCAGTTAGCGCTCGGCCCAACATTCTCACCCAACTCACGCACCTGTCGTAGTATACACTTCAGTTCCTACAATCTGTTGCCAGCTTCCCTCATAAACGGTATCACTGATGTTGAACAGCGGATGCTGAGAGTCTAGCGAAGTCATCTGGAACGAAGCATTGGGTCGAATGGTCGCGGCCGTGCTTGTGCCGGCAGATACCCAGGGTGTGGACAGATCTAGTGGCACATATACAGACTGCTATTTAGTAGCTGAACGTTTGGGACGACGGAATCAACCTACGACTTTCTCGGTCGCCGCTGCTTCAGCAGCTCGTTTGCGCATTGCAATATCCTGATCTGATCCCGCTTCAACCATATTATCTTTTGTTAGTCAAAGGAAAGTCCCTTTGAGTACTGTGCAAACAACCTACCAAATGACCAATGCATCTCCTCTCCTTGCTTCAAAAAATCAGTCTTGCCTGTAAACACCATATCCCAGTCTCCAGGACCACCGCTGGTGTTTGGTTTAATAACATATTTGTCTATCGAACAAGTTCCCGTTCGAATGTCGGTCTTGCGGTCTCCAACAAGCGCTCGCCCTAGCGCAATCTTCGTTGCAGCATGTGTGACGATAAGAATGGTGTCGACATTGTCAAGAGCTGGTACAAACTTAGACACAAACTCAACGGCGCGATCGTGTAGGTCTTCAATGGTTTCTCCGCGCGGTGAAGCTGTCAGAACAGGTGTATAATCTTGTTTCAGAGTCGGGAAATACTTGGCAAGCTCTGATGATTTGGCAGGAACAGGAATAGTGGGTCTGGTGGGCTGGTACCATTCACCAACACCGTTCTCAGCATAAATCTCTAGACCAAGGCGTTTCGACAAGGGAGTTGCAGTCTGGAGACATCTGTAGAATGGTGAGCTGTATATCCGCTCAATTGGTGGGATATCGTCACTACTTTTGCTAAGAAATTCCCCCAGTTCCTCGGCCTGTTCCAGCCCATGTTCGGCCAGCACTGTATCACCATCAATGCCAGTAGGTGGTTCTGGTACAGGTTTATCTGTGATCCAGTTGGCACGGTACCCGTGCTGAGTTAGAGTGTCGTGATCAGATCACGTCTGTATACCTACCCTTGTCACGAGAATTGTCTTTACCATGTTGTGGGGGGTGACTGTGAAGTGACGAAGTTAAGGAAACCGGGGTAGGGGCCTATGGTGGGGGTCAGTAGGAGGAAACAGTTTGGACGAGCGAGTGGTAGAACGCACAGAAAGCATATTATTCGCTGTTAGAAGTGTAATTGGTTGACTGTATGAGGAAGTAAAGTGAAATTTGGAATTACTGCGCAACGTAGAAGTCGTGGAATCACCAAACTTGAGCGGATCTTACACCACGATGCATTCGAGGTGCTATATTGATACAACAGCAGATGAATTAGATACTGTAGAGTACGTTAAAGGCACAGAATCATCAAATTCCTATTTGGTTACATCATATAGCTGCGTCAACTGTCATTATTGTTGTATATGTTAATCAATGGTTCAGAGTCATGTTTGTATCTTTTGTCATATATGGGATGTAAGTAGATTGCATATCACCCCACTGTTGATCCAATTCACCAAAAACATCTAAACCTCGGATCTTACAGACCTTCACATGATCTAAAGAACGTATACTTTTATTTGCAATATAGAAACATAAGATGCTTGTCAATAAAACTGTTTGTTCATGATCCAATATTATTGTGGTGAACCCCCCGTCCCTCTATAGCCGACGATAATTTCCCGCCGAAATACAACCGGCATGATGCCGAGGACCAAACGCAACGCGTCCCGAACATTGGGCATCAACCCCACGTATTAATCCGGCCAGTTTCCGGTCACCCCACTAACTAAACAAGCCATTGAACCCACAACTGCCGTGAACCAGACCGTCAGTTGTCTCCCGTTCTCTTCCGTGACAGGCTCGCGTGACGCCGAAACAAAAGGATAGGGGTTTCCCCGGACCCCACATCACATTTATTATATGCGTGTGGGGAGACTTTTTGTGGACTTAACTTCCTGGGCTACACTTTTATTTCTTTCTCACATTTTTTTGCACAAACACATCATACACACCCCTATTCAGTCAAAGTAACGGATTCTCCTATAACCCTGTCCATACGAACACCAGCACCTGTACCACCACAACCAACATGTCGTACCGTGCACTGCGTCGACTAGGAACTGGAAGAACCTATCCGGCGTTCCAACTACAGCGGCGAAACTTTGTCATTCACCGCCATTACAACAGCCAGTCAGGGGGAACATCACGATCTAGCGCGCTGCTACTACCTGTGAAACTCATTGCTGGCGTTGTGGCCTTCTATGGCGTCAGCGTTTGGGCGGCGGTCTCGAACACCGACTCGACCATCTACAGAATGGTAGATAACCATCTTCCACTAGGTCGTCATCTCATCGAGTTGTGTGAAGAGCGCCAGTTTCGCGAAAAGGTGCGGGCCCGCAACATGCGGTATACCGAGTTGCAGAACTCGACCATCCAACCATACACAACTCATGCCTCGACTGGCAACGCTACAAGCTCCACAGTCACTGGTTCCGAGGATCCGCTAACAGCACAACACTTTTTTGACGCCAAGTCGGGCACTGTGGGTGTATACGAGCGTGATTATCTGCCGCTTATTCTGCTACCAGATACTGACAACCCGCTCATCTCAGCTGTATCCATGTCCATCAACGACCTCGTGTCGTCCATCAACGCCTCGGCTGTTTCGGACAACACGGTCAAGTCCGTTTCCCAGCTTTTAAGCCAAATCTCGGAAGAAGCTGCTAGCCGTGGAGGTCCTGACGCAGCCATCCGTGAGGAAGCTGCTCGTCTCGATACTCTTGTGCGCGAGTTCTCGCAGGTTCGCACCGAATACACTGCTTCGTCAGCTGCAGTGCCTCAGCATTTGGTTGCTGCCTATCACAAGAAGCTGGCCCAGGAGATTCTTAACTCGGAACGCCTTCTAGTCAACTTCTGCAATGAGCACCTTACCAACCAGTCTGAACCCAAGACTAGGCAGTTAAAACCTGGTCGCGAGTCCCGCAACTCTACCGACGGTCTCAAGAGCCCATTTGAGTTCTCGGCTCCACCCGCTGACATGCTTGATCTTCAGATGTCACTGCGACTGCTAGTTGCTGCTCTTGAGTCGCAGCGCATGGCTTCAGTAAACCTCTACATCCAGGGGATCAAGGCCACTGTTGCCGCTTCATCATATCCCGACAAACAAAAGCTTCTCGACGAAGCGCTCAGTGGTATTCCTGTTCCTGAAGACGTTGACCTCAACACTATCCTAAAGGATATTCTGGGGTAGTCTATCTACCCATGGATATTGCCCCGCACTTTTTCTCTTGGAACCACTGGACCTTCGAATAGGAACTACTGGACTTTTGTTCCTTGGAACCACTGGACATTTGAACGGTTCCTTGAAACTGCTGAACCTTTGAACGGTTCTTTGGAACTACTGGACTTTCGTTCCTTGGAACTACTGGACCTTTGAATGGTAGGATCCACTGGACCTTCGACTAGTAGGAACTACTAGACATTCGAAAGGTTCCTTGGAACAATTGGTCCCTTGAAATGGCAGCTCACACCCTTCACTATTAACTCTCTCTGCTCATGCATCTCCTATGATTCGCCATGGGGGGGGGGGGGGGGGGGGGG